>CM061141.1:120082592-120515092 GCA_030789695.1 Scilla litardierei
AATTTTAGTATTATCTTTATGACTCTATTACTTCCGCATTGCAATTGTCCGATTACGATTCTAACGGCTAAATTTCATTTAGATTGCTTTTTCATGAATTTTTGTGAGTAGTTCCCAAATCTGGGATTTTGGTGGAAACCCCTTCGGGGGCTCTTCCCGATGCGTCCGTAGGGTTAGGAAATCGATAGGGAGTAGGAATCTAACGGTTACGCGGGGTGTTTCATTGTCATCGGCGGGAAAAGACCGCCTTTGACCGTCGGGCCAAGGGGGAATAAACTTGGCGGTTGACTCCCTAGCCATAGCTCACACCCTTAGCGTAGACGTCGAATCCTAGCACGCGGGAGCGGCAGGATGAGACGTTAGGAGTTATCATTGCGGGCTTAGTGCTCCCGGGATCGATCAGTGTTTATGGACACGGGAGTGCCCACTGATCGAATCCGGGAAGTCCGGTGTATCATCCTGGGCACCGACCGGAATATCGGGCCCATGGGACGCCGGTACCACTTTCAGAGGCAACGTCCCACCATTAGACCCTAATCCCAATCGCCATCCATACCCGTAGGCCGCGTCGGCGAGAGTCTCTCGTCGGGTTGGAAACCAAAGTCCCGGGTTTACTTTCTTTTCGTTCTTACGCTTTTATTTCCTTTCGTGACAACCATCTACCGATTCGGGCTAGCTCGCCCCTCGGGGTGATTTAGGTCCTACCTGACCCAAGCACAACCTCGCCTCCCTGAGTTCGATATTCCCGCACCCTACACTAACCGTGAAACTTGCGGTAAACGACACCGCGCCGCCGCATATCTCGCGGGCGCCCGGTCAAGTTTATGGCGCCGTTGCCGGGGAGGCAACGTGCTTGATATTTTAGGATCTCTTGAACCCTCGTGTCTAGCTCACATCCCTACCTCGAGATAATTTTCGCATTCTCATTTTCTCATTTTCTTTTTGTTTTTCTTATTTTTATTTCTTATTTTATCTGTTTCTTTCCCACTTGTCGCTTCACGGGTGTTTGTTGTTTTTCATGCGCAGGAGTTCAAGGAGTCTTGACGACTTGATTCCCCTCGTTCCAGAGATTAACGCCACCCTTAGGCGTTTGGCCGCCGAGAAGCGAAGAAGAGAAGATCCCGAATCCATGGAGGAGAACACCCCACCTCACAAGTCTCTGCTGGAGTACTCGATGCCCTCCATCGAGTCAACTTCCGCCATCCGATCTCCAGCTATTGCGGCCCAAAGCTTTGAGCTGAAGCCGTCTCTAGTGACATGGATCCAGCAGGACCAGTTTGCGGGTGCGCCCATGGAGAGCCCGATAGAGCACCTGGACTCCTTCTTGGAGAAGTGTGACACCTTCCGAATTAATGGTGTTACTACAGAGGCTATCCGTCTGAAGCTGTTCCCCTTCTCTTTGCGGGACAAAGCCAAGCAATGGTTAAGGGGGAAGGACCCCAACACTTTCAACACCTGGGAGAAGCTCTCCAACGCTTTTCTGACGAAGTTCTTTCCTCCGGGGAATACCATGAAGTTGAGGAGTGAAATCTCCTCCTTCTCCCAGGCCAGCCACGAGTCCTTGCATGAAGCTTGGACGAGATATAAAGAGATGCAAAGAAGATGCCCTCACCATGAGCTTCCGAAGTGGCAGATTATCAATCTGTTCTACAATGGGTTGAGGGATGACCTTAAATCTTCTATGGACGCCGCGGCTGGGGGTTCCTTCATGTCTAGAAGCGAGGAAGATGCCGGGAATATTCTGGAAAACATGGCATCCAACAATGAGCGGTGGTGTGACGAGAGAGCCACACCAAGAACTGGGGGTATACACAAAGTCGAGGACGTCGACAAACTTTCAAGCAAGTTTGACTTGCTTTCGACCCAGATCTCCGCACTGATGGTAGGAGCCGGTGGAGCCGGTACACAGCAAGTTTCTGCAGTAGAGTCCGAATTCCTTGGGGAATTCGACGGTGGTGACATCTCACCACCGTTGGATCAGGCGAGCACACTATTTTACAACCCCACGGGGAATGCGCCATATCCGCCAAGGACAAATTCCAACCCGGCCTACTCTCCCAACAACCGGAACCACCCGAATTTCAGTTACCGGCCACCATTTCAGCCTTCGCCGCCTCAGCAGCCGCAGCAACAAATTTATCAGCCGGCTAGACCACCGCAGAATCAGGGTCAGCTGCAACCGTTTCAGCAACAACCTCAGCAACAAACTTACGCTCCCAGGAATCAGCAGCCGTTCCAACAGCAGCAGTATGGCCAACAGAGGGCCGTCTCTCCGGTTGAGTCTCTCTTGACTCAATATATTACCAACCAGGAGAGGATCAACCAAAAGCTGGAAATGGGCCAGCGGACCCTCACGGACCAAGTAACCCAGCTGGGGTTACAGGTGGCGAACCTTGCAAGGTCACAAAACCAATTGCCGCCACAACCGGAGGTGAACCCGAGGGGAGCAACACAAACATCGGCACTCGTGCACGAGCACGCGAATGTGTCTGCTATCGTTCTGAGAAGCGGGATACAAATTCCTACTAGAGTGCCCCCTAGCAACCCGGAAGCACCATTGGTCGTTGAGAGACCGACTGAAAAATTAAATGACACCGGTGCTTCGTCATCAAATCCCATGACTCCGGAGGGAGTGTCTGAAGAAGAGAAGAAGAAGGAGGAAGAGAGCCCAAGAGTGTATAAACCCGTTGTGCCATTTCCACAACGGTTGGCTCAGGCGAAAATTGATGAGAAATATGGGAAGTTCTTCGCCATGGTCAAGGACCTAAGCCTGCAAATCCCCTTCTTGGAGGCAATCGAAACAATCCCCTCCTATGCAAAATTCTTGAAAGATTTGGTGACCAAAGGGTCAAGAAAAGAGAAAGTGGTGCTGACGGCGGAATGTAGCGCTCTTATTCAGAGGGATAACCCGCCGAAGCTCAAGGACCCGGGGAGCTTCTCTATTCATTGCACGATCGGGGCTGTGAAGATTCATCGTGCACTCGTCGATCTAGGAGCGAGTGTTAGCTTGATGCCCTTGTCGATGTACAGAAGGATAGGAATGGGTGATTTGGAGCCCACCGGGATGACCCTACAACTAGCTGACCGGTCGGTCAAATATCCAGTGGGAATTGTTGATGATCTCCCCGTGAATGTGAGAGGGGTGCATGTGCCTGTGGACTTTGTAGTCATGGACATGCCCGAAGACGCACACACCCCCATTATCCTGGGACGGCCTTTCATGGCCACTGCTGGCGTTCTTATAGATGTGAAGAACGGAAAACTCTCCTTGAACGTCAGCGGAGAGAAAGTTGAGTTTGACCTGGGACTATCCATGAAGCACCCCGACCCTCCTGATGACCTCCGGTGTAATTTGCTTGAGATAGAAGAAGAAAAGGCTGTAGAGGAGAGCTCCTGGGAGATCCTCCTGAGAAACCCCCCCGATGACTTGGGGAATTCTGAAGATGAAGAAGGCCCCGAAGACAAAGAAGCTGCTGGAAGACCGAGTGCAGCGAGAACGACCCCTCCCGGGTTCCCCAAGGTTCCTCCTGTGAGGAGAACGGGGAAAGAGCTCACGGACCTCACTAAAGACGAGGTCCGAATCCTGAAGAAGATGGCGGGAAGCGCCAACACCAAGGAAAAGCCCCCGGATCTCAAGAACAAAGGGAGGGTGGTCGAGCAAGTATTTTTCCAGCCGCTGACTACCCCGAGCGCCTTCAGCTCCAACAAGGAAGAGATGCCTAAGTTTGGGCATCACCCGTATCAGCCACCATGAGCATCTCTTGCGGGCGTCGAGCCAACGACGTTAAACAAGTGCGCTTCATGGGAGGCAACCCATGTTCTAAACTTTTTCTCAAATTTTTAGCGTTATTTTTTACTTTATTTTATCTATTTCTATAAATAAAATCAGCCGCGAGAACATCCGTTCGGGGACTTAATCAAATTTCTTGGTTTTTGCAGGAAACAAGCCCCAACCGATCGGGTGATAACTCACCCGATCGGTTGGGATGTGTCAGATACATGCCGAGATCTGTCCCCGAATGAACCGATCGGTTGAGTAATGAAGAGACCGGGTGGAAGACCGGGTGAGCTGGGGAGAACTTTCGGAAATTTTTGGGGAATATCAACCGATCGGTTGAGTTCATGCACGATCGGTTGACACGACCGGGTGAGCAGCCCTAAGTTCTCGGGAAAATTGTGTGGAGCAGCCAACCGGTCGGTTGAAAAGTCAACCGATCGGTTCGCCTGTAGCATTTCTTCGGCAAAATTTTCGACCTAACTGTCAACCGATCGGGTGACAAGTCACCCGATCGGTTCGACTTAAAAACCCTATATAAACCCCCCCGACACCCGCTCGTTTCCATCTCGCCCGATCGCAAAAACCCCCAAAATCCGCCGTCGTTTCGCCTTCCCCTCTTCGCCAACAACCGATCCTCACTCCCCCACGCCCTCTACTCCTCCATTACCCCCACTCTCCACCTCCTTCATCAACCCCTCCATCATCTACACCCTCTTTCTCCTCCCATTCCGAGATTTTGACCTAATTTTCCCCCAAACCACCCCCATTTCGAAAATTATTGCCGAAGGAGTTAGCCGCGGCTACAAACTTCTCTCGCTGAACAGTGTGGGGACATCAACGAGCAAGCTCCGCCACTGCAATTGGGTAAACTCGCTCCTAAGCTTATTTTATACATTTGCCCTACTTATTGTGCTTGCTCGTTTGTTTGTGTTAGTGTGCATCCACGATTTTTGCACTAATTCTTGCTCACACTCACACACATGGCTAAAGATAAGGATAAGGGGAAGGGTATTATGCGGGAAGAGGAGCCGTCTCGAAAAAGACGAAAACAAACACGCCCCCCTTCCCGTACACGAGCACTTACACTTGGCCCTCCTCCGCCTGTTGTCCCCCCTGTGGACCCAATGTTGGGCCCGCACGGGTATATTTTTCGGAACCAGGAGCACAAAGATTTTTACCGTAGGCTTGATGCTCGAGGGCATCTATCCACTAAGTTCCCGCACGCACGTACACTTGTCGATCTCGGTGTCTTCACCGAGGTCGAATCTCTTTTTGCTAACTTAGGATGGTTAGCCTTTCTTAATGCTCATGCAGTATCCTACCCGGCACTCACACTCGAGTTCCTCTCCACACTTACTTGGGAGTCCGGGTCGATCATTAAATTCAGGGTGCGTAACCGTAGTGTTACCACGAATCTGATCGCGATCAACGATATATTTGGTTTCCCCAATCTCGGGGATGATTCCATCCGACACTACGGGTACACGCCCGAGTTTGATGTCGATCAATTCTGGTTCCGCCTCACTTTGATCCGTGATTACCCCCGAGGGAGGGCCAAGGCCTCCTCCATCATTCATCTCGTGTTTCGTTTAGCCCACAGGATCATTTCATCTGCATTCTTTCCTAGGGACGAGTCTGGTACTGTGACTATCCCTGACCTCTTTATCCTTTGGGCCATGACTTTTCCTTATGTCCGGGATGATGATGGAGTCAGCTCAGGGCCCCTACCGTCCCCATCCATAGCAGCGATTGGCTTGTTTACAAGCTACTCAAGATCAGCCGGGCCGGGAAGGGGAAGTTCTGTTGTGGGGGCATCATCACGATCATATGCTCTCACGCCCAATTCAATATCACCATCCCCAATAATCTTCCAGCTGCCGCAGGACCCTCACATCTCGATATTGATGTCCTGCGGCACATCCACATGATCAAGCCCCGCTCGGATGGCCGCTTCATATTTCATTATGGCCACCCCCCAGCCCCTTACACCATCCTGCCCAACCCCGCTCGCATGACCCTTGCCCTCGTGGGAGATTGGACTTTTCCTCCTGATCCCGACTTCTTAGCGGGGTTGAATCTTCCTTTCCTTCCCGCAGGCGCCCGCAGATCACCGTCCCCTGCCGCCCACTTAGGCGAGCAGGATATCCCTGCATCTGGGGTAGACTTAAGGGCTGGCCCGAGTCGTCCTGTTTCTGCTCCGGGACCGATCACGTCTGAGCACCTCCTTGCGGCCATTTCTGGCCTTGTCTCCTGTGCCGGCATGACCACTGCCGCCGGCACCTCTTCGACCTTACCTGGCGGCACCACCTCTGCCTCGCGTCAGTCTACATCGTTTGGTCACCGTCAGGTATCTGCCCGTCTGGGGCTTGAGAGGGAGGTCGCTGCCCTTCGTGAGCTCGCCATGTCCTCTGTTTCCTCGGACCCATCACCATCCTCCTTTCTTACTCACCCACGTTTCCTCGCACTTGAGAGGAACGTGGCCGCCATTCTCCGCCTTCTTACTCATATCCACGGACCACCCCCACCTTCACCACCCAGGCGATCTTCTCCTCCACCCACCCACACTTCCCCACATCCATCACCCCCCTCTCCACACTCATCTTCTCCACCTCCTGATCCCATCCCGGCATCCACTTCACGCCTCCCGACCACTTCCACCGCACTCACGCTACCTCCATCATCCTCCGTCACTCCATACGTGCGCCGGAGGAAATTACCGGTACGCTCCAGATCCCTCCCACCACCTCCCACTACCGTCACCACCACATCTACTTCCTCCATTTCCATTCCTCTCACCACCGCCTTGATCGCCTTCCTACCACCACCACCCACCACCACCGACACTCCTCCCATCATTTACACCACCACTGCCCCTATTCCTTCACCTCATTCCCCACTTCTCAGCACACCCCCAGCCTCCCCTAACCACCCATCCCCACCCTCTTCCGAGGAGGACGAGGACTCACCTTCTGCTGCTTTCTGATTTCCCCTCTTTTGTTTTTGACTCCCCCTTGCTTATATCTGGATTTCATTGATCACATCATTTCGCTAGCACTTTCTGGTCTAGCTTGGGGGACGTCTGTTTTGTGTGCTGTCGTGTTTTGTTTGTTTTTCTCATTTTTGTGTGTTTGCTTGTTTTTCACTTTTTGAGTGTCGTGTCGTGTGATTTTATTTTTACTTTTCTTTTCGTATTGTTTGATTTTGATCTTGATCTTTCTTTCTTTTTCATTTTCATCTATGTGTTTTTCTCGTTTTCATTTCTTTTTGTGTCAGTGCGTATCCCCCCCATTTTCATTGCCCTTCCGTACTCACTCATATTGCATTGAGGGCAATGCAAACTTCAGCTTGGGGGAGTCGCACTGTGTGCGTCATTTGAGTCCTTCTTTTCGTTTATTTGAGTCGTTTTTCTCCGTGTTTTTCTTTTTTCTCTTTTCTTCTTTTCTAGCTCTTTCTCCTGGAGATGAATCCTATGATGAATCGCCACAAAGTCACACACACACCTAGCACTGCACCGATAATCACACTCACTAACCCTAGGATTTCGAGTCCTCTTGCATTTCACGCATCGTGGGCCCACTTAGCTTTTTGTGAGTCGTGTGTCGTGACTAGCATTTGGTGTGCTTCTGCTTTGTGATTTCACTTTATATACCTGTCCAGGAATGACCCCTAGATTATCATGCTCCGATTTGAATATGCGGTATTTGTTTCCACTTTATGCATGCTATATTTATATCGTATACTTCAATTCGCATGCGTCGGGATTCCACAACAAAGGACTAGGATAACCCATTTAGCCTAAGCTCTATTTAGCGAGAATAATCTCCTTTGCCCGAGTGTTTAGATTTCGACTTCTTTTTTGTTTTACTTGGTGCAAATCCCCTCGTCGTGTACCGTTCTCCCACTTGGGAGAGTACACATGTGTATAGCCAAAAACCCAAAAAATCCAAAAAAAGGAGAAAAGAAAAGAAAAACCCAAAAAGAAAAGAAAAAGATTGTATAGCCAAAAAGCAAAAAAAAATATGCAAATACCCAAAACCCAAAAAAAAAATTCCCGTGTGAATATTTTCCTACTTGCCGAGAATAAAGGGAAGGCGAGAATTTGCACCGAGTGTTCTTCTCCACATCATCTCAACCTCCGTCGTTATCGAAAACGCTTGGCTTAGGAGCTATTTAGCTAGTATCTAAGCTATAGTGGCGTGATTTCCTTGACCCTAGTTGTGGAGTCCCCGATGCATGATACGCTTCTTTTCCCACTCTTCTCATGCATGCTTGAACTTATATTCGCCGCTTAATTCAATTCGGATCGATATTTTGGGTCATTTCTTGGATTTGTGTATATCGAGCCTCATTGCACATCGTAGAAAGCTTCACCATTTGCTAGCACACGACCACGCTCACTCGCGCTTCACTGCGTGGACCCACGACACTTATTTGGACTCGCTTTCCTAGGTTTAGTGGTGTGATTTGGCGTTTGCTTGCTTGGTGTGTCATTTTTGATTTTGATGGCTCTGATGGACGATCTAGGGCATTGAGTTTTCTTTTTCTTTCTTCCTCTCTATTTTTCCCTTCCGAGCTCCTACTCTCACTCGTCTTCCTCGAGGACGAGGAAGAGTTCAGCTTGGGGGATTTTGACGTGCGTTTATATTTCATATATTCACACATGTTTTCTTTTGTGTTTCTCCATGTTTTTTCGCCATCTCTTATTCGTTTTCGTATGTTTTCCCGTTTTCTTTCACTTTTCTTTGTTTGTACATGATTGCAGGGGATTGACCACGTAGGGGACGTTTAATGATGATATCCCAAGTCCCCGGAGCAACGGGAGAAGTCACGCGTGATCCAGGGGGTCAAACGGCGAAGTATTCATCTTTCAGCCCCTCACCCAGTCGGTTGGTCATCTCCAACCGATCGGGTGATGCACGCGTGCACCAACCGGTCGCTACCGCAGCTCACAAAGAAGTCACCCGACCGGTTCACAGACCGGTTCTGCGGGCGGCTGTTCTCTGTTTTCTCGAGCAGAATTCCAACCGATCGGGTGACTCTCACCCGATCGGTTCATCTGTAGCCGAAGAAGATGAGCTGAAGACACGGGCGTTCAACCGGCCGATTCACCCGACCGCTCCAAGATCCAACCGGTCGCTCAAGAACTCACCCGATCGGTTCATGTGATCGGGTGAAAACTCGCCGTTTTCTGATATTTATTTGTAACGGATCAACCGATCGGTTGACTTGTCAACCGATCGGTTGATGCGACGGCCTATATATAGAGCCCCTAGGGTTCCAGAAACAGGAGTTGCTGTTTTTCTACTGTTTTATTTTCTTGTGACGGCTGTAATTGTTACTCTTTTGTAAGTTTTTAGATCTTCCTCAAATTTTAGTATTATCTTTATGACTCTATTACTTCCGCATTGCAATTGTCCGATTACGATTCTAACGGCTAAATTTCATTTAGATTGCTTTTTCATGAATTTTTCTGAGTAGTTCCCAAATCTGGGATTTTGGTGGAAACCCCTTCGGGGGCTCTTCCCGATGCGTCCGTAGGGTTAGGAAATCGATAGGGAGTAGGAATCTAACGGTTACGCGGGGTGTTTCATTGTCATCGGCGGGAAAAAGACCGCCTTTGACCGTCGGGCCAAGGGGGAATAAACTTGGCGGTTGACTCCCTAGCCATAGCTCACACCCTTAGCGTAGACGTCGAATCCTAGCACGCGGGAGCGGCAGGATGAGACGTTGGGAGTTATCGTTGCGGGCTTAGTGCTCCCGGGATCGATCAGTGTTTATGGACACGGGAGTGCCCACTGATCGAATCCGGGAAGTCCGGTGTATCATCCTGGGCACCGACCGGAATATCGGGCCCATGGGACGTCGGTACCACTTTCAGAGGCAACGTCCCACCATTAGACCCTAATCCCGATCGCCATCCATACCCGTAGGCCGCGTCGGTGAGAGTCTCTCGTCGGGTTGGAAACCAAAGTCCCGGGTTTACTTTCTTTTCGTTCTTACGCTTTTATTTCCTTTCGTGACAACCATCTACCGATTCGGGCTAGCTCGTCCCTCGGGGTGATTTAGGTCCTACCTGACCCAAGCACAACCTCGCCTCCCTGAGTTCGATATTCCCGCACCCTACACTAACCGTGAAACTTGCGGTAAATGACACCGCGCCGCCGCATATCTCGCGGGCGCCCGGTCACTTACTGCAAGGTTTAGAAACAAAAAAAAAGAATGAAAGAAGAACACAGCCTGGGAAAGGGAGAGACAGTGAGATAAGAGGAAGGGGGGGAGAGTAGAGAGAGAGAGAGAGAGAGAGAGAGAGAGAGCTATAAAGTGGGATGGGTTAATATATGTTAAAATAATTATTAGTAGTAAGTTGTAACATGTTAACATGTACCCTTAGTCAAAGTTAGTAGGTAAAAATTATTACTCCCATGTTAAATCTTGTAGTTAGCTTAGTTTGTTAATTAACTTATTAGTTAGTTGTTAGTATTATTTAATGTTAATTTGTTCATATCATTTGATTTTAGCATGTTAAAAAATTATAAATAATACTAGCATAATCAAATTAAATAGAATAAGGCGTACCATGTTTATTGAACCCTATATAAACACTACCTAGCCAGGGAACCCCGTAAAATTAGATGAACCCAATATTCGGGGTTAGTTTAATATGTGCTTAACTCGCAATATATCTAATTTGTTAACTTGGTTAACCAAAACAGAGAACCAGTATCACCATTGCGTAATACCCATCAAAAAAAACCCAACGACATATAATTTGTTATATCTTAATTTAGAACTAAAACAAGAATAATTAACTTTCTGATCAATTCGTTAATTCCCAATTCAGCACTTTTTGTTAATTATAATAAATGTTATTATTTAATGACGCAGATACGTCGCGAACTTTCCTACCGTTACTCGGACAACCTAAACTGTCCCAGTCAGGCAAGCGTGCAGTTATTTTATGTTTTTGTGATATCTGATGTTGTACACTTAATTGCTGACACATACACACTTTTTAGAAATGCTAGAGTTAAACTCGTGTGCGTGTGTGTGGACCCCTTAATAATCAAAATGAACACACTTTGTGAATGGTAATGTTTCTGGACATGTATGGTTAATTTTAGAACTGTTGATACTATAGCATGTTAAATGCCGTTGGCTCTCGTAGTTAAATACCGTTGGCTCTCGTAGTTAAATGTCGTTGGCTCTCGTAGTTAAATGCCATTGGCTACCGATGTTACATGTCATTGGCTACCAGTTGCCGTTGGCTATCAAATGTTACTTGCCGTTGGCTATTAGTTAATCTCGTCGGTCACATGTGATTACGTCGCATGAGACTAGTCTGTACTCGTGTTTCAGTATATGGCGGATTAGCATCCTGGCACGTGATTCAGGAAAATACACTTGGGTGGGGTTGGTTCCCGGGCACTAGCCGGTAGTAAACGAGTCGCCTTCGGGGGCACTTGAAGGTGTATTTATTTACTATTCATCTAACGGAGGGAATCTTATTCACGGACTTGCACACACAGTTAAATAATTGAAAAAGAAAGTTAATTACAGAATAATGTTATATTGCTCAACTGCCATGTTAATTTTTACTACTGAAATACCATGCTAGTGTAACATTTCATAATTGTTTTAACTGCTTCAGTTCATTGAAATACATGCTAGTGTAAATTCTTTTAACTGCTGTAAAACTGCCATATATATAACTTGTTATATATATCTTGCCTTGGGTCATCTGACATCTACTTGCAGACCCTTGCTGACATACATTCATGTTGTTTGAATGTATGTCAGGTTACGAGACAGGTTATCTGGAGGACGAACTGCTGGATCAGAGTGATCCAATAGACCAGGATTCTGCTGATCCTGAAGTCCACCCTACCGTGGACTAGTGCTGATTATCACCGCTGCAGCTATTTACTTTTCACCGCTGTTGTTTGTAGGGTGTGTACCCACTTTATCTGTATCGCTATCGTTGTAGGCCATGCTTGGGGCCCTTTTATTATTGTGTACTTTATCTGGATGTTGGCTTTACTATTTCTATTGTTCTGAGTTGCATGCAAGTTCCTGCGAAAGGTGATTTCACAGACGCTTATTGAGTTCGAGCTTCACCGCTCCAACCTAAGCGGGCCCGCTCGCGTCCTTGCCCCAAGTATAATGGGAAGCGGGGCGTGACAAGTTTTTGTGGTGGCCCATGCAGGTCTTGCATTAGAGAAACTTCAGTACAATGGAAATACTATCAATGTCCACAAACGTCTAGATTTATCTCGTACACAACTTAACCAAGTTCGTTTCTCAGCATGGCAGGAGGACACCACACCAGAAATGGAAATGGGACCGATAATGCAGCTAACGGAAGTGCTGATATCAATGTAGTCCTCGGAGTTATCAGGGGAATGCTGGAAGTCCAGCAACAGCTGATTCAGCAAGGACAGTAACTGGCTCAGAATGCACCACCGCCACCCCCTTGAGCTGAACCAGGAGTCAGACAATTTCATGAATTGCAGCCCAAGAGCTTCTCTGGAAAGGAAGGGCCGCTAGGAGCTGATGAATGGGTCCAAGCGACCGAAGATAAGCTGAGTGCTGCACGTATCCCACAGGCTGGATGGGTTGACGTGGCAAAACTACAGCTGACAGACAATGCGAGGAGCTGGTGGCAACTGGAAGAGAAACGTCTGATCAGACCGATCTCTTGGGGTATGTTTAGGGAAAGGTTCGATGCTAAATACTTTCCCAAGGCAGCCAAGAGAGAGCTTCAACAACGTTTCGCTAACTTGGTCCAAGGAGATATGACTGTGGATGAGTATGAGGCTGAATTTGCCATGCTTAGCCGTTTTGCACCTCATATGGTAGAAGACCCTGAAGATTGTGCATTTCAGTTTCGCAAGGGCCTGAATCGCAAGGTCCAAGCCTCGATGACCTCGACGAGACCGATGACACTTCAGGATGTTCTGGATTGTGCACGTGAGCATGAGCTTGTAGAGAAACTCCCCGAAGGACCTTCAACTGGAGGAGGCAAGCGTCCCATGGAGCCGCCTAGGATGGTGCCTAGAGGAAACTTCCGACCTCCGCAGACTACACCATTCAAGCGGCCATCTACTTCTGCCGATCGATCGCATCTGACTTGCTACTTCTGCGGCAGGACTGGACACCAGAAGAAAGATTGCAGGAGGATGCTGAACCAGTGTATGGTATGCGGATCACCCGCACATGCTGCGAGAGACTGCCCTCACGGCAAGGACCGTCGACCACCCACTGGAGTACCTGCACCTGTTCAGCGTGCAGTGCCTGCACCTGTTCAGCGAGGAGCACCCAGACCTGCTCAATGTGGACCACTCTGATCCCTCAGGATCGAGCTTATCAGCAGGTCCATCAGTCGAAGAGCCAGGCGTTCACGATGACAGCTGCGGAAGCTGAGACTGAGGATGACGTGATCACAGGTAACGTTTATACCTAGTATTATCCTTTACCATATATTAATGCTTGTTAGTTAGGTTCTCTTGCTAAGTTTATTATTTTCGTCTTAGGTATTATCTTAGTGGCCTCCCACCCGGCTCTTACTTTATTTGATTCCGGAGCTTCCATGTGTGTTATATCCCAGAAGTTTGTAGATAAACACTCGATCCCTACTTACCCACTTCCCAAGAGATGGAATATCACAACCGAAGGTGGCGTAGTGAGTGTTACCTTGGGATGCAAATCCTGCCCCTTAGTGATTTGCGGACATGAACTTTATGCAGACTTCATGGTCCTGGATACATCCAACTTTGATGCTATTCTCGGCATGGACTGGTTAGGGACTTTCTATGCTACTATCGACTGTCACAAGAAGAAAGTAGTATTCGAAATTCCCGACCATCCTGTGTTCGAATTTATCAGCGGTAGTCGTTCGCTCGAGCCTATCCGATTTCGGGCTCAGCCGAACGAAGCGATCCTCGCATCTACGCAAGTCGAACCGGAGAAACCTGCAGTGGTTCGAGACTTCGAAGATGTATTTCCAGAAGATATTTCTGGATTACCGCCTGATCGAGCTTTGGAGTTCAGTATTGATCTAATGCCAAATACTCAACCAATCTCGAAAGCACCTTACCGTATGGCTCCAGCAGAACTCGAAGAGCTAAGGAAGCAGTTGGACGATCTGTTGCAGAAAGGATTCATTCATCCCAGCGTATCTCCCTGGGGTGCGCCTGTACTACTGGTCAAGAAGAAGGACGGATCGAGAAGAATGTGCGTGGATTATCGGGAGCTGAACAATGTCACGGTGAAGAATAAGTACCCGTTACCTCGCATTAATGACATTTTCGATCAACTCGGTGGATCACGAGTTTTCTCGAAGTTAGACCTCAGAAGTGGATATCATCAGTTGAAGGTCAAGAATGAGGATGTCTACAAGACAGCTTTTCGGACCAAGTATGGACACTACGAGTTCGTTGTCATGCCATTCGGTGTGACCAATGCTCCTGCAGTATTCATGAATCTCATGAATCTCATATTCTATGATTTTCTTGATAAATTCGTAGTGATATTCATTGATGACATATTGGTCTATTTGAAGAGCGAGGAAGAGCATGCCGAGCATCTACGAATGGTTTTGGAGACACTTCGCCGTCATCAGTTGTATGTCAAGTACAACAAGTGCGAGTTCTGGTTAGACCGGATCGCATTTCTGGGACATGTGGTATCAGGCGACGGTATCTCAGTTGACCCAGAGAAGGTTACATCAGTCAAGAATTGGCCAACTCCTCAGTCAGCATCAGACATCCGGAGTTTCCTAGGATTGGCGGGCTACTACCGTTGATTCATTCAGGATTTCTCAAGGATAACAGAGCCCATGACTCGACTGACGAGGAAGGACGTCAAGTATGGTTGGTCAGACACTTGCGAGCAGGCATTTGAGACTTTGAAAGCCAAACTGACATCTGCACCAGTTCTGGCTATTCCAGATAGGACTGGAGGATTCGAGATCTTTTGTGATGCCTCGGGCAAAGGTCTTGGATGTGTTCTACATCAGCACGGTCATGTAGTCGCGTATGCTTCTTGGCAATTGAAGATTCTGTAGGAAGATATGTGCCCATAAGGCAATTTATCTTGATTATACGTCTTGTTCATACCGTATATGGTACGTATTATTCTAGGTATAAAAGGATTTGTATTAATATACTTAGATAATATCCATAGACTTATAGTTAGGTCCTTACGTATCTAGATGAGATCTCGATTATGAGTAAGTAAGTGACCGAATAGAAACGTAAGTCTTAAACGGTTCGTGATCATAGATGTGTCGAGAACTGGATATCGACACATCGGATAGATCACTGTGTCTTTGTCTTGCCTTCGGGTAATGATGATCTCATAGTCATTCGACTTAGCGAAGTCGGAGACAAGACACAGGTGCTCATTAGAGAATGAGTTCACTGAACGACCAAGTTAGAGTTATTAAATGGTTAACTTTAATGATCTGTCTTTAATAACTCTAGGGTGATGATAGGTTAGTTGATCCTTAAGACCTGAAGTCATCTGTACCCACCTGTGAGCGGACAGTGTGGCTTAGACCCATGATCTAGCTTCGAGGACCAGTCCTGATGAAAGATCTTAGGTTGGGTTGCACCTGAAGCTCTCAAGGTGAGTAAGTGACTAAGATGGGATTCGTCACTTCCATTAAAGGGAAGTTAGTGTTATAGGCTCAGTACGGTCTTTATGTTAATCCTCGGCCGGGGTACGTTGCAAGTTGTACAACGTGTATACAATAAAGACCGCCGTATACTGACCAATGTTGTCTAATAGGGTTGACAGAAAACCATACCCTAGGCCAACATCAAACACAGTCTTGACGAAGGGATTTTAGCTAATGGAATTCATCTCTGACACAGCCAATGCAAACCCTATGACACTTTTGTCAAAGGGTCGATCACGTTATGATGACTCTGAAACAGGGACGACAGCTACTGCTCGTAGTGACCGTCGTCTAGGGGTTTCGAGCCCCAACCTGTAGTAAGGTCAGGCTGTAGGGTCTCACACCGAGTAGTATTCGTGTCTTAGTAATAGGAATATAGAATAGAGAGAAATGTCATTTGATGATATTCACAAGTTAAGTTGTGAAAGTTAGTCGCATTAGCAATAGGGACATAACGTTGCATTAGATGCTAACTAAACGTGTTGTAAATTAGTTACGACGAATTTAGTAGGAACAAACTTGTTGGAAAGGGTTACCTGGATGACGGGATCGTCCCGGTCTAAACACAGGTTCAAACCGTGTCCAAATCGGAGCTCAAACGAGCCCAGAAACGCAGAAAGAGTCCAAGGGGAAGTGGGTTAGACCCACTGGGCCAAAAGGCCCATGTGCAAAGGCAAACGGGCGTGACCCGCTGCAGCAGCGGGCATGGCCCGCTGTGTGCAGCGGGCGGGCACCCGCTGCACAGCGGGCGTGGCCCGCTGCACAGCGGGGCAGCGCCCGCTGCATGCAGCGGGCACGGCCCGCTGCACGCAGCGGGCCAGCGCCCGCTGCAGCAGCGGGCGGGCGGCCCGCCCTTGCCCCCCTTGGGCGGGCGCGCCCGCTAAGTCTAGCGGGCGCGCCCGCAACTTAAGTCAATTAGGGTTTTTTAAACCCCTAATGACGGCTACGAATTTTGTGAGAATTGCTAAACTTTGAGCAATTGTTTGAGGGGTCAAACGAAGTCGAAATTCGTCACCGTCAGTTCCTACGCGTTCACCATTCCAAGATTTTCTGATTGATAGCTTGTTTGGTGTCTGAAGTTTAGTATGTGAGGAGAATTAATTCGTTAAAGTTTGACTTTGTGAAAGGCTAACTTTAAAATTGAAATTAAGCCAAATGACTTAATTCAATTTTTTCTCTTAATGTGGATTGTCCCACATTGCCCGCAACAAGAGGGTGAGTGCTCACTCCCTATATAAATAGGGGTGCACTCTCCTCGTTGAAAAACACACACCAGTCAACGATCGAGTAGCTCCAGAATTTTAGAGCAGGCTCGATCGGCGACTAAATCTCTCTCTCTAATTTTCCTATTCTCCGGAGTAGTCCTAGCACGACTACGAAGGGGGTTTGGATCTGATCCGGACGTCTAAGACGCGGGTTCTTCTCAAGTGAATCTTTCTACCGCGTGTGATCGGCTCGGAGGCGAAAGCGGCTCGGGCGGATCGGTGCGAGGGTGCGAGGCGGCTCAGGGAGATCGGGTCAACGCGGCTCGGCTACGAGGAGCTTCTCAAGACGGTGCGGTACATCTTGCCTGCTCCAGGGCCAAGATTCCGGGTATGTGGTTAAGCGTTTTTTAGCGTAGATTTTATTAGTCGCTTAGTGTACATCCTTCTTGGAGTGGTCAGACCCACTCCAAGTCGGCATAGATCGGGCTGGGTTCTGGTTCCCCAGAGCCTAGCTAAATCGTTTAGCTAGTCTAGAAATTTTGATTTCTGTTTTTCCGCTGCGCTTTTGTGCCTCCGTGGTCCGTCCGACTTAGGACGGATACGGATCCGAGCTCTGGGGGTCCGCCAAAACCCCAACAGTGGTATCGGAGCCACGGTTATGCTATAGATCTACTATAGCGACTTTTTAATAGTTAAAAATGCTTAGCTTTCATATGCAAAACTTTTTTTATGTTAAATTTGTTTTGAAAATATTTTGTGTTTCAAAAAAAATTTTTTTTTTTTTTGCAACACTGATATTTATTTTAATTTTGGAGCAAAATTATTTTTATGCGATAAATCTAAAAAGTAGTCTCCTTTATTCTAAATACTTTATAAAATTTTTATGAGCCATTAAAAATTTTAAAAGGGTATTTAATGTTTATGTAATCTTTAGAAAAATTTTATTTTTGAAATTTAAGAATTTTTTCTTTAGTTACATAAAGTTAGAAATCTTTAAACTTTACTTGAATGCTTCTAAAAAGGATTTCTAAAAGATTTTAAAAGAGTTTTAAAATTGTTTAAATATGTTAATAATAGAAATAATTTTATTTCATGAGATGTAATATAAAATTAATTTCTTTTACTACATAGATGTTTCTAAAATTTTTATGTGATATTTTAATTTTAGAAATGAGGTTAAAATTTTTTAAGGCCTAAGTTTAAAATTATTAGATAATTTTGTACGACTTAGTTTTATGCGATAAAATTTTATGAAGGCTTTAAAATTTTAATCTTTAATTTTAAGTGTTAAAATTTAGATTTGCATGTTTGTATTATATAGATAATTTTTAAAACTTGCAAATACCTTTCATATGTCACTAAAAATGAAACTTTCTTTTATGCGGATAAAGTTAGTTGCTTCATTTCATGTTGTATATTGTATACACAAACCTTGTTAGGTTAGTCATTAAAACATGATAGTGACATGCTACGATCAATAAAACAAAACAACATTTGAACCTAATACCTGATTAGGGTAGTCCCCTTGTTTGTAAATCATTTCATTAAATCGTTTAATTAATGATTTTCATAAAAGGCAAAATGTTGAATTGTTTTATAAATCCTAATAAGATTGGGGTAGTAAGTTGAACGTAGAACCTTATAGTTGATAAGGACTTAATAAAAGATGTTCAACCAATCTGAAAAATTTTGAATTTTAGGATCCACTAGTTGATAAGGATTAACTAGTTGTTTTTTATTAAAAGCCATTTAGTTGTTTGGAAAACATAAGATTGATGACAACTCCTTCAATGGATCATGATGTCGGTCAATGTGCTTGGCTAAAGTTTTTGGACCAACCTAGCTAGACTGGGTAACAAGTGGTCCTGGCTTAGTCAATTCCCTGGCCGCGTCCGCTGGACCGCAAGGAGTCGATTCATGACTATGTAAGTCCATCGACTATACCTAAGTCAATACGATAATAATCTTGTTCAAGATAAATCGTAGCCCTCCTTGTTTTAGGAGTTGGCAACTGTAAGAAACATGTTCCGGTTGTTGAGCTACACTCAAGCCGTGACATGTCAATCTTATAGAAACCGATTTCTTGATTGACATCTTAACCTGACTGAAACTGTTGTCTCATCCCTCGAGCTTCGGCGTAAGTCTAACCAAGAATGTAGTCTAAGACCTGACCCAAACCGGCGCGTCGTGCATACACCGAGCAAAGGGGCAAGTCAGGCTAGACACGAAAACAAGGGTCCGACTAGGCTAGCCATTGTGATCCGGTTGAGCACACTCATGATCACAAATGATTAGGGGTAAAAATCGATAGGGAATCATAGTAAATATGATTGACGACGAGTTCGTCTACCGACTGCAGAGTCGGACAACTTGTTGAGATACACTCAAGGTTGTCAGACTCAGGGTAGTCGGATCCCTCTCTCACAAATGTTATTTTATAATAAATTGTTTATTATTATGGCTTTAAATAAATTTAGTGGGAGAATATAGTTTTATTAAAACCATTAAAACTATACTACGAACATTTACTAACTATAGTATCTATAAAATACAGAATGGATTCGGGACTTAGATACATGGTTGAGAAGAACGTGCTGGATGGAACGAACTACAAAGACTGGCTTAGGAACATCAAGTTGGTCCTTTCCCTAGCCGGAATAGGATACGTACTGTTCGAGGACGCTCCAGATAAGCCGGATGAAGATTCGACCCACGAGGAAAAGGAAGCCTACAAATTGTACCAGAGGGATGCAGAGAAGGCCAGGTGCCTTACTCTGGCTTCGATGACCAACGAGTTGTAGAGGAAGCATGAACATATGGATGTTCAAAGCATGCTCCTCAACGCACAAGAGTTGTATGGCAAGCGATCAAGAGCTGCCAAGTTCGAGGCCACTAGCAACCTCTGGGGCACCAAGATGGGGACGGAACCCGTACAGGATCATGTTATCAAGATGATCGGGTACGTGGAGGACGCCGCCCAATTAGGATTTGTCCTGGACAATGAGATGTCCACGGACATTATCCTAAAGTCTTTAACTCCCGAGTTCAAGCCCTTTATAACTGGCTTTATAATGAACAGCCTTGAGACGGATCTTCCTGGTCTCCTCAATATGCTTCGGCAATTTGAGGAGATTGAGAAGAAGCCGGCTGCACTGGTTGTTGGCTCTGCTACTTCCGACCAGCCGAAAGGCAAAGGAAAGAAGAGGCAGGTCCCACAACCTGCGAAGGCTAAGAATGGGAAGAAGAAGAACAAAGGGGCCCCGTCGAAATCTGAGTGCTTCCATTGCCACAAGATTGGCCACTGGAAGAGGAACTGCAAGATCTATCTTGCAGAAAAGAAGAAGGGGCATACTGATGCCTCCACCTCAGGTACAAATTAAAATTCAATTAAATGCAATTATTTCCATTCATGAAGTATGAGATACTTATAGACATCTGTGTACTGTATACAGGTGGCTGATAAGAGCTGGAGATTGGAGAAGTACGGAGATCGGTCGGCAATTAAAGCAACAGTTGCTGCTGGGACCGCTCAAAGACTTCTGGAGACGCTGATCGCGATGGAGATGATATTTTTCTTATTTGCATAAAATGTATCATCTTTAAGGATCGAAAACAATGAATGAGTGCTTTGCACTCAAGGTTTATTTTTGATAAACAAATTAAGGTTCCTTTTATGAACCCGTTGTTTTGGAATGGATGTCTCATTTGTTGCAATTGAGATTGAATTGGCTCAAATTCTGTAGATGTGGCTTTTCTGTGATGGTTGCGTATATTTTCGAATAATGGTGTATTGCTTCGATAATATTGATTTTGAAGCTGACTAAATGTCTGAAGTCAATCAGTAGTCAAGTATAAGTTCCAGGGGGGCGTATAAATTGTGTGCAATCACAGTAAATACGCATATCAAGTTTAACTCGTGATTATCTGCATTTAGTTGTTAAAAGAGTTAATACTAAATGTGGTTAAAGG
Organism: Scilla litardierei; assembly: GCA_030789695.1. Lineage (NCBI taxonomy): Eukaryota > Viridiplantae > Streptophyta > Magnoliopsida > Asparagales > Asparagaceae > Scilla > Scilla litardierei. The sequence goes on from CM061141.1 coordinate 120,103,222, forward strand.
AATTAGTACAGTGTAGAACGTTTTGATTGAACGAGTCAATGTCAAGATTCCTTAAAACGATCTTGACTTGACTCATTCGTCAAACCGAATCTGACACTTGTACATTCCATCTAAGGCACTTACCAAAAGGTTATTTTTGCACATAAATCTAAATATGATTTAGTTATTATGTTGAAGTAATTTAACCAGGTAATTCTCAAAGTCAGTGGGAGCAAGTAAGTATACTTAGTTCCGGTTTTTCCGGACTAAGTAAAAAGGATTTTTTCACTTTAATGAATCTTCTATATAAATCATTAAGTCAAAATTGTTTTGATTTAATCGCATATATATAGAGACTTAGGGTGTCAAATATGTACTTGACATATTGACACAGTAAAGTGGAGTGAGCTAGAACTGACTTACGGAAATGTTAGACCCCACATCTAAATAGTATAAGCTAACTGTTAGCTATACAAAGTTAGGAAAATTGATCCAGATCATTTTTCCAAAGGATCAACCCTGTGTGATCAAGAGATGTAATTTCAATCCATTAAAATTCGTTGTAGATACTTATTAGTAGAACCACTCTTAGGTTTGCCATATCAAATGTCAAAGTGACTGATATGCTATAACGGCATGAGATACCGAGATAAATAGCCTAAGTGCAAGTGGGAGATGTAGGAAGATATGTGCCCATAAGGCAATTTATCTTGATTATACGTCTTGTTCATACCGTATATGGTACGTATTATTCTAGGTATAAAAGGATTTGTATTAATATACTTAGATAATATCCATAGACTTATAGTTAGGTCCTTACGTATCCATTATACCCATTTGATAGCAAAACACAATCAAATTTAACATGCCATTGTTTTGAAGCTTGATTTAAACCATAAATAGATTTAAAAAGTTTGCATACATGGTTTCAACAATAGTGTTAGGCTCCATGATATTTGGTTCACTTCTAACAACTAGGAGTCCATATGAAGCACTATTTTGAGCATAGCTAATAAACATGCAATCAAAGCTTTTATGACCTAATTTTCTTTTCTTAGGTTGTGGTAAAAGAACTTAGCTAGGCACCCCCACACTTTGAGGTAAACAAGGTTTTTTTATTTAAAACAAACTCAAACTCTTGTTATGGCACAATGCTTATGAATGGTCAAGACAATTGACAAGATAAGCAACAATTTTACCATGCAAATCAGATGATCCAAATGCAAGAGATTATCCAAATGTCGAATATGTATACATGAACATTATATTTCGTACATACAGATGAGACTATTCGAATCATGATGAACGGAGACGTTTCTGATGCAATATTTGAAATAAAGGCTTCTGGATCCCATGCTTAAGGAAATGACATGGGCAAAAATCCCAATAGAACATGATCTTTTCATAAAGTATGGAAATATGGCCCCAATGAATCAAACAGAGGTGTGACCCAATCAATTTTGGTCATGGTTCCATGGTCTCTTACTTACTGAACATAACTAATCTTAAAGCATGGAAGCATGGCCCCAATCAACATGTGGCAGGCATCAATACACTTCACAATTCATAGTTAAGGAAATAAATAATGGACAAACCCCAACTAACTGGAAGCATAATATGGTTTGATCCAAAATATTAAGCATGAGTTGGCTAAAAATATGTTTATCGGAAATCAAAATAATTATCTAGTATTCCCCAGGAATACACTATGGGTGTTACAGTATTTGATTCCCAAAATTGCATAACATCGTCAATTCCTAAGTATTGCAATAATCCCATTGTTGTGTAATCGAGGTATATACCTGAATGAACCCCAACAAATACCACGCAATGCTTTCATCAATTTGATTCAAAATAGTCTATTCTAAACACTTAGACAACCCATCCAATAAAATTGGCCATTAAACATTGACTGTTTCAATGGATACGCCAAAACTGCATTGTACTAAAAATAAAATAAAAAGGCAAAACATCTACAGTTTTCAATTCACAATCCTCACGAACAAATAACAAAACAAAAAACATTTCAAAACTTGCCTCATTTCTATTTTCACATCCGAGAACATGCAATTACTAGTCATCAAAATGTTAGTAACATAAACGAAAATGAGGTTCTGTTTTGGATTACACCCCGTGCAACCACCCAATGACAAAATGTAAGAGACTCATAAATCCACAAAAAACAAGTTCCTTTTGGAGCTTTTTATCTTTTAAAATTAAAGGTTCGTCTTTTGTAATGTAAATGATTGATACATAATACAACACTGGACATCAATCCATTAATACTCTACAATTGAGTAATTAATATGCAATTCATATGTAGTAATCAATTATAGGTCTCTATGAATAAATAAATTAAAATGTAGCTCCATTTAATAGCCTGAAGCATGTCAAACAATAAAACCGTTCAATAAGGTAAATTCTATATCTTCATCGCAAATTGGGCAAACAGAGGTAGGATTTCCAGGACAGATCAGAACATAAGGACTGGCATATGTAATATGATGCGTAATATCAAATGTAATACACATTTAGCACACCGTTACCCAATAAATACCCGTATTCGATCTGAATCTGAATTCCTTTTTATCAAATATATATAATGACTTCAATTTCTGAATAATTTCCATATTAGTATCACTATCCACAAGAAGACAACAAACACAAATACAGTATAGCCACTATCTGCTACTTTTACATTCCTACAAACTTATCAGATGTCATTCTCTCACATGGTCAAGCCTACCACAAGAATAAAAAAATGGAGATGACAACAAGATGAACAAGAACAACATGCAATTTGAAAACCCAAAACTTCAATGACATCATAATGCAGCAGGGATCAATGAAATTTCACTTGTCGCAAGAAACACATTTTATTTGTTATGTTATAAAATACTTGGTTGGTAATGGCATATCATGTACAAACAGATGTAAATAACAATTAATGTGATATTACTCATGTTCTTTGGGATTCATGACGATTTATCATTCTCATTCTATATGAAGCATGACAACAAGAACAAGCTCAACAGCCACCCTTTAGTCCTAACATTCAAGTGACAACTATATGAATTCTTTTCTCCACCCAGCTCTACCAATTAAAAGCCACTTGTTATATTTGAAAGAATCACAAAATCTTATTAAGAAAGTAGGACAAAAATTTCCATTTTCTTGGTATTCCAAATATAATCCAACATATTTAAAAGAAACTATTTTTTTAAACAATTAAATTAGGTTATGATAGCAGCAGTGACATATAGTCAAATAATTAATCTCTTCACTTTGCAGCAGAGAATTGTAACAACGATATTTCTTCACAATAAAAGGAATGATCATCTTATTAGCATATACATATACTGAACAATCAATAATAGAAATTAAAACTTGAATTACACAAGTAATTGTTGGATTCGGAAAATGTCATTCTAAGTTACAGCGAACCAAAAAAAATTCAAATTTGGTCAAACATCCGTAAATATGAGTTTCCTGTAAGCAATGCCAAATTGCCAATACCTATGGCCAACATCACATTTGCTAGAAAATTAAGAATTACTTGTACAAATTAAACGCTTGCATCCAAGTAAAGAGAAAAACAATTCGAGTTCAGAGAGAGCGTGCAGGTGGTTAGCAGGAACAATAGCAGCATCCATAAGATCTACTCTTAATATTGTTGGACAAATTGCAGATTTTTAAGAGGATGGTGCTATTAAAACAGAAAAAGAAGGTACTTATCGGTTTGCCGAGGCGTGCTAGGAACTGTCCTTAAGAGTAGATTTCCGCCCCTCAGAGTGTGAACTCGGTGCAAGGCAGGTCCAGCGGATACCCTCCAGGATTCAACGGCAACGGCCTTGTAAGTGTGCACTCACAATACAAGGCTCCAGCGAGCAGCAACTGATCTTCGATCTCGAAGGAAGAGGAAGAGGAACAGCGAGGGGTTGACAGCAACAAGGGATCTGCAGCAACAGAGGATCTGTAGAATGGGGAAGCCGTTTGGGTTTGTAGAGGCAGAGGCGAACAAGGAAAATGGCAACAATAACAACAAAACTTTTTGGTGGAAGGTTGATATTTTTCGCAGTGCCAAAACCCTTGACAGAATTTAGTTTATATATGGCAAAAGAAGAGACCGTTGGAATTCCGCAATTAAAATAAATGTTTAATTCAGCCATTAACTCAGAAAATGACCGTTGCAAAATTAAAACAGCCAATAAATGAAATTATAGTTGTTGAGACATTAAACAGGCTATTAAGGAGAATATGGCTGTTGAAAACATAATGGGCTTTTAATATTCTTTAAAACAAAAGGGCTAAAAATTATGATGCAAAACTCGGACACTCCGCGTGCGCACCCGTGAACCCTGCGCAGGCGTGACACCAGCACACACGCTAAGATTTTCTGGATCCGACGCCCATATTTTTCCATTCGGTTCAACCCGGTTTGGGCTCGGCCCCTTGCTTGGGCTCATGAGCACGCGAGCTACCCCCAAGTCCTAGCCCATTAACAAGTCCAATAGCCCATTTATAAGAAGTCTGTTATAAACCCAACCAAGTGTGTTCTCCCATCCAATGTGGGACTAAAGTTTAGTTTTGAATTGAATGAAATATCCAACAGGTCCCACTGCTGGCGAACCCCGGTCTTAAACGTCATCTACAACTGCTGTTGGTGATGCGTGATGCCATGATCAAAACTAATCTCGTGCTCGTCGACATACCATATTTAAGGCTTTGCTTTTATCTTCATTTCTTTTCTTTTTAGAAAAATAAATTACTCGTCAAAATCAGAGACATAGAGGTTTTGTGCTAGTTGTGGGTCTATTATGACCCACCATATTATTTTTTCCGCTCATACGTGTCTACAGCTTTTCAATGCTCCCCTGAGTCAAGTAAATTATGTAAGGGACTTTTCAAGACAAAAAGAGGCCCCCTCCATCAAGAAGATCAGTGATACTCCATGCAACTGGAGTGATGTGGCTTGATCCGAAGCTATAGACGACTGCGTGGGTCTTGAAATTCAGAGCTTTTTATCTTTGTAGTTTTTCCTACCAATGACAGCTCGGGGGTGAACTGTAGTTTGAAAATAATCACATCATCAAGAAAGAGTAGGATATACAAGGAGTCTTGAGATTCAGTTTTTTTTTAAAATGGTCAGGTTTGTCAACTCTGATCATTTTTCGGGATTCACCGGTGGCTCTGCTATTGCAATGTATGTTTAAATACAATGAAATAGCTGTGGCTGTCCAACCCGGTCATTTGGAGGGTACACAACTTGATTAGATTTGTCAACCCCGTTGTACTTCAACCCGAACTCATGACGTGGCGAGAAATTGATCAGTTTTTGTAATCAAATTTAATTTGACCGGTCTTTAAAAATTACTTGTAATTTTCAACATATTTCGGAAATTTTTCAGGAAAAAAATAAAGAGAGTGTGAAGACTGAAAAGAGAATGTAATCTTCTAACAGGCGTATGTGTTGGTGGCTGGGTGGCTGGCATGAGGGTGAGAGGGAGCAGAAGGCCCACACAATGATTCGAGGGCATTAAAAGCGCAGAGATAAGGTCCTGTGATTTATTTTTCCCTCATTATGCAGGAGGTTGCAATTCTGTCTTCTGCCACAACTGAGTAATTCCATTTTTTTTGATGGGGGGAGCACTCTCCTTCATGCATTTCTGGGCTTCAAGGTTTCTTGACTTCTTGACTTCTTTTGGCTGACAATGGACAACTGATGTCATATGACATGCATGTGCAGGATATCAAACATAGTCCCACATCGGCTAGACATGGGAACTTGAGGGACATGGGAACTTGAGGGGTGTAAATATTTGAATTTAATCTCCATTAGTATGAGGTCTGTTAAAGTGTGTGACCCGAATCCGGTTTAGTGACCCGACCCGAAGAGCTCGCGGTGCGACATTTATTGGGAAATTTTCAGGGCTCTGTGGTGGTATGGACCTTTTCTGTTTTCCCCATATAAATATGATGTAATCTAGGGTTTCGGCTTTAACCTATTTTTAGCCGCCGCACTTCTCCCCTTTTGTACCAGATCATCGATATAGTGAATTTCTCTCCTCTGCCCGTGGTTTTTCCCCGTCTTGGGGTTTCCACGTAAATCTGTGTGTTTTTGCTTGTGTTTTTCATTGTCTATTCTTGATCAAACTCGTAACAAGGTCTTTTGGGGAGAGCCCAGTAACAAAACCAAGTGGATCTTATGAATGCCATAGACTAAGAGTGAAAAAAATAATTTGAGCGGCGCATTAGATTTCCACTCTTTCTATCAGCGCAGAAATAATTAAAGAAAATTTTGTCTTAAGTTTGTGTATGGTAGACATTTTTTGTTGGGAAACCAGTGGAAACTGCACGGAAAAACTTTACCATATCAATCCTTGGTGAGACACTTTTTTTCCGTCCACTCGGTTATTTCAGATGTTTTGACTAGTATGACAAGTGGATCCTCTTTTCTGTTTCTTTTCGGTTGAAAAATATATTAAACAACCAGCGAACCTGTTTGATTGGTATACCATCCATCGCTTCGTGCGTGGCCACCAGGGTTCGATCCTTGGTGACCGGGGTCTTGCGTGCGCATAAACCAGCTTTCCGACTGATAAAAAATACATTAAACAAATAGACATAACATGTTTATTTAAAGTATAAGACATTTTAAATCTTTCACTTCAACAATGTCAATCATCCCATTCAAAATCTTCACACTTAAAAAAAATTCAATCTTATTCAAATGCTTTCTGTTAAAAATGTCAACCACACCGGTTACAATATTTTCTCCAAAAATTTAAATACCATTCAAAATATTTTCCATATCAATCCTTGGTGTTTCAGAGTGTTTTCTCACTACAAAGCGTTGACTGTTGACAACCCGGTCAACGTGGTCAAGGGGCCCGCTTGGGTCCCTCGGGGGCTTCGAGTCGGTGCAGATGGGGCGAGGGGGAGCCTCGGCCCTGGTTGAGAAGCTCGGCATCGAACGGTTGCGCACGGACTCGGAGGTAGGACGACGAGGGGTAGCCTCAGTCGTCCAGCTAGATGCGTGGTCGGCGAAGGGTGAGGGGAAGCCTCGGCCCTGGGCGAGACGCTCGGCCTCGGTAGGATGTGCTCGGCCTCGGCGGTCGGACGATGAGGGGAAGCCTCAGTCGTCCAGCTAGGTGCGTGGTCGGCGAAGGGTGAGGGAAAGCCTCGGCCCTGGGTGAGACGCTCGGCCTCGGTAGGATGTGCTCGGCCTCGGCGGTCGGACGATGAGGGGAAGCCTCACTCGTCCAACTGGGTGTGCGGTCGGCGAGGGGCGAGGGGGAGCCTCGGCCCGTTGATCAGATATCCTCCTGCGTAGACGAGAACGCTCGTCAGGGGGCCGGACCTTGGTTCCGGCCAAATCCCCTCCGATGCCTAAGTCAGACAGAGATCTGAAAGAGGAGGCCCGGCGGAGACGGTTCGACTCGTGAGGAGATCGGAACGGCGTCTCACGGCGCGAGCGGGGGAGGAAGGAGATGGAAAGGAGGAACTAGGTCGTTGATGGAGTACCTTAGGCTTTAGATACCTGAGATGCGGTCCCTTGCTTCGTCGTCCTCCTAGACCTTTTAAAGAGCTCCCAGCGTGACTGCCTCTGGCCCACTTCCCTCGCCCGCCCTCAATCGTGCCCCCTCAATCCGCCCCCCGTCGCCGCCCCTTGCGCCATGCCCGCACCTCCCCATTACCGTCATTTAGTGGTCGCGGAACCGGGGGAGCGGTTATCGTAGGAGTGGGCGAGTGACCAGCGGGTATCGGGGCCGGGTCGAATCGATAGTAGGGGGGTCCCTTAGTGGGTCTTGTAAAACGGGCCGGTATACGTAGATGGGCTCCCGGCCAGCAGTTGGGCTTCTGGGCTCGTGTCTTTTGGGTCTCGGTCAAATAGGCGTAACAATTGCCCCCATCGGTCGGGTTGATCGGCTTCGGCCTGTTCGGCTCGGCCGATGTGACTTCTGCCGATTTTGACAAGCTCGCCAGTCGATGCCGACTCATTTATTAGTTGTCATCATGAGTGGGCCCGTTCGATACTTTTAAGGCGCGGGCTCCGAAGCGCCGTTGGTCCTCTGATGCCGCCACGTGTGGCCGCAAGCTTATCCCCACCGTTCGCGGGGTCGTCTTCAATTGAGAAGGCGAGGGGTTCGTGCGCCGCCACCAGTGGGATCGATCGGCCTCGGCTAGCTCGGTATAACCGCTACGCCTCCTGGGGTTCCGAGTGGCGCTTCAGTCGAGGCGTGGTCATAAATGTAGGTCATGATGAGGCGGATCGATTGGACTTCCCTTGGCGCCGATTTCGAAACGCCGCCAGTTCTTCGAAGCCTGCCACACGTTCTTGTCAGCCGCTTCGAATTCACCCCTGCGCCCGGTATATAGGATCCTCAGCCGCGTGGATCTCCACTTCTCTCTTGCTCCTCCCGTTGTCCAAAGCTTTCCACAACTCGGAGTTTCCCGTCGCCTTCGCTTCCTTGCCTTCTCCAAACTAGTCGAAAAAGGTAATTCCTCTCTTGCTTTCGTCTTATGGCTGCTCTTAGGATAGGCGGTTCTGGTCAAAGGGCGAGGGATCCTCCGGAGTCAAGGCGGGGCGAGCCCCGGCTGGGGGAATCAGGTTCCCCCGCTGGGAGTCGTTCTCTTCAAGATAAGGGGAAGGGGAAACTTTTTCCAGACTACGCCCGTGATGACGTGGAGTCGGTTGCCGTGCGGCTTAATGTGCCCCCGGTTGTCCTCCGTACGCCGTCGGGGACTCCTCCTTCGGTGGCCGCGAAGATCCGGGAAAGATATCTCTGCTTCCCATACGAGGTTCGAGTCCCATTTGTCGACGAGCGGATTTGCCTTCCGAGGAGCAATGAGGTCGGTGCCTACGTCGAGATGTTCCACCTGGGTCTTCGCTTCCTGCTCCATCCCTTCTTCATCCAGGTCATGGAACATCTCACGGTATCCCTTTGCCAGTTCACCCCGTGTTCGATCGCGGTGCTGACGGGCTTCGTAACGCTCTGTTGTACCCGTGGTCTGGAGCCGTCTCTCCCCCTTCTCTTCCACTTTTACCAGGTCCAGACTGTCGGGCCGGGGTCATGGCTGCAACTCCGAGCCCGTTCGAGGAGGGAATGCCTGATCGGGTTACCCCGCTGGTCGGGGGATTGGAACTCGGATTATGTCTTCGTGGTCTTCTTGGGTGAGGCCCAGATTTTAACAAGTTGGGGAGCGTCTGTCCAACCTCGCCCGCCGCTAGCCCTTTCTGACGTTGATCAGGCAGCTGCCGCGACGCTGTCGGCTCTTCCTTTGGAATCGAAGTCCATCTGGTCTTTGTTGGACGACCTACTTCTGAAGGCCGTCTTGTGGTCTCCGGGTAGGTCGCTTTTTCATCCTCGGACTGCCTTGTGACTCATCCTGATTTCGGTTTCCTTTGTAGGGATGGCAGGCCGCGAGTTCGTTCATGACGTCGATGAGCTGATCCGTCGCGGAGCTGCTCGGAGCCGAGGCAGTACCTATGGAAGGGCGCCTCGACGGACCGTTGAGGAGGAGGTGCGCCGAGCCGAACCCTCCGTGGGCAAGATAGTTGAGGAGGACGTGCACCGAGCCGAGCCCTCCGTGGGCAAGGTAGCGGCCGTGCCTCCTGCCTCTTCTTCTGGCGATCTCCTCCCTGGGGGCGTCGTAAAGGCCGGACCTGCCCCATCAGCCCGAGAGGCAGGGGGTAATGACGGGTCCGGTGTAGTCCCCCTTGCCCTCGGAGCGTCCCCTCCCGTCCCCGAGAGTGGAGATGGGGTAAGGCGGAAGCGCTCTCCTTCGTCGCTTGTGGAGCCTCACGGAGGGAAGAAGAGGAAGGAGGATGCGGAGCCCTCCAGCCCGGCCAGTTCTGTGCCTCCCGCAGGCACCACCGGGGATCTTCAGGTGACTCTGACAACCACCCCCGTCACAGCGTCCCCGCTTCCGTCCCCGGGAATCGGAGCACTATTGGCGAGCCATATGGCTTCCCTCGATGTTGCCCCCGGGAGTTCGGTGTTCGTCGACCGAGCCCTGGCCCAGCAGGTGGCCGAGAGCTCCGTCTTCCCCCGGGACCGCAGCACCCTCGAGAAGATCCCCGCCGACAAGGTGTCGGATTCTTTGGTTTGGGCCCTTCAACAGGTTCGGCCCTCTCGCAGTCCTTTCTTTCCCTTCACTCTCTTCTTAGCTCATGTCCCGTTTTCCAGGGGTCGACGCTCGCCGTGGAGCTGCAGCGGCGAGCCATCCTCTTGAGGAAGCTGGAGGAGTCCTCCATGAGGGCCCAAGAACGAGCCGGGGCGGTGGAGGTAGCAATGGTGAAGGCCCAGATGGAGTCCATGCATCTCCAGCTCCGTGTGTCCGAGCTGGAGGGACGAGTGGGTGACCTCCAGGGAAAGTTGGAGGACGCTCTGCAGTCGGCTGAGGAAGCGGCGGAGTCGTTCCGCCTGGAGAGGGAGGAGCTTCAGAGGGAGTTGTCTGATCGGCGCCAGGTGGCGCGGCTCGCGGAGGAGGTGGAGAGGGGCGTCGTTGGGACCCTGGGGAAGAGAATCCTCGAGGTTCTCAGGGAGGCCTTCGGTAAGTATGAAGACCTTATCGCCCCTCAGATCGTCGACGTCGTCCAGTCTTCCTTCCGGGATGTGTGGAGCGCGTTCGGCAAGCCCCTCCGCCAGTCGATCCTCCTCGCTCCGAGCAGGGCGAAGTGCCCGAGGACGTGTCCTCCCGAGCCCGGGCCCCCTAAGCCGTCCCTCCCGGCCTTATCCTCAAATTTTTAAGCATCCGCTTCGCTTTGGGCCAGTCTACTTGAAATGGACCCCGCTATCTCCTTCGGCTTCGCTACCGGTTCCGGGGCCAATAATTGCTGGTTGCATGGCTGCCAACTTGGGCTAACTACTTTGGGTCTTTTGTCAACCAATTTTGTTCCGTCGGGGTCGACCTTGCTTCTGTAGGCGACGAACTTTGTCATTCGTCGTGAGTGGATTATCTGCAGAGAGGTCTCTTCACCTTGATTCCCTGTAAATAAGACACATTTTTGTACCCTGGTTAACTGTTATAAACAAAATTAACTTACTCGGGCTCCCCGTGTACTTTGCGTTGCTGCCTTGTTCTTGGCCTGGGACTGGATGACGTTGGCGCTGGCTGGGGGGGTTCTCCCCAGACTTATGAGTGCAGGAGTCGGTCGGCGAGGAAAAAAGTTCCTCGGCTTAGGACCTGTCGGTGTCCGTGTCTTGGGGGAGTTGTCCCCAGACTTATGGGCGCAGGAGTCGGTCGGCGAGGGCAAAGCTCCTCGGCTTAGGACCGGTCGGCGTCCGTGCCTGTTGGAGGAACTGCCCCCAGACTTGCAAGCGCAGGAGTCGGTCGGCGAGGGCAAAGTTCCTCGGCTTAGGACCGGTCGGCGCCCGTGCCTGCTGGGGGAACTGCCCCCAGACTTTATGACCGCTGGGGTCGGTCGGCGAGGGCTAAGCTCCTCGGCTTAGGACCGGTCGGCGTCCGTGTCAGCTAGGGGAACTGCCCCTAGACTTATGAGCGCTGGAGTCGGTCGGCGAGGGCAAAGCTCCTCGGCTTAGGACCGGAGCTCGGGAGTCGGTCGGCGAGGGCAAAGCTCCTCGGCTTAGGACTGGTCGGCATCCGTGCCTGCTGGGGGAACTGCCCCCAGACTTATGAGCGCAGGATTCGGTCGACGGGGGCAAAAGCTCTTTTTCCTCCTCTAGTGAGGCGGCGGTCCCCATTCTTTTACGCTATGGGTGACACGTCAATTCCGTCGGGGATTTAAGAAAAGACAAAAAGGGAATGCATTTGTACTCTCAAGAGTCCTGCCGGACTGGTACATTTGGAGGAAAAGGAAAAAAGGAAATGAAGCAAGGCAGAGGGATGTAAACCTAGATAACTCCCTCTTACTAGGCTACAACCGGGGGGAGAGACATCGCCCGCTTACTCTATGATGCGGAGGGGACCTTGGACGGTGTTGACCTTCTTCCCCTTGTCTGGCTGTGTGGAGGTCCCTTCTCCGTGGGCCGGCTCGTCGGCCTGGTTCCTGGCGTGCCCCCGGCTCATCAGCTTCTCGATATCCTTCTTCAAATGCCAGCAGTCTTCAGTGTCATGGCCATCGTCCTTATGGTACTTGCAGTACTTCTCCCTGTTCTTCCCACCTCTTTTAGCCTTCGGTGGGGGGCGATCAACTCGCTCTTCCTTCTGTACTTGGGCGAGGATGGCGTCTGGGGTGGTGTCCCTCGTGCTTTCTCCCCGCTGTCTGTTCCTCGGCCTCTTCTCGGTCCGGTACCCTTCAGGACTGCCTCGTCCGCCGTCGCCGCGCTTGGTCCCTCGAGTGGCTTTTCCAGCATCCTTGGCCAAGGCCTCCTCGGTTAGCATGAAGCGTTCGGCCCTCGCCATGCTCTCGGGGAGGTCCTTAGGGGGATCGTTGTGTAGGGACTTCTTGAGGCCTCTGTGGCGAAGCCCTTTCTTAAGGGCCGTCTGGACCACCAGGTCAGGAGGGCTGTTCACGTTCAGCCTTTCCGCATTGAAGCGGCGCATGAACTGTCGGAGCGGCTCGGACGGGCCTTGTACTATGTTGAACAGAAGTTCAGCACCAGGCTTGATCTGCCTCCCCGCCATGAACTGCTTGTAGAACAACTGGGCGAGTTCCTCGAAGCTGTCGATGGAGCGGCCGGGCAGGCTGTGGTACCAGGTCCTCGCCGCTCCCCTGAGAGTAGAATAGAAGCCTCGGCAGAGCAGGTCATCGTCAGCTCCCTGGAAGGCCATGTCCCCCCTCATAGTCCATCACGTGGTGTCCCGGGTCCCATATCCCGTCGTACTTTCCCAGCACCGGGATTCTGAATCGAGAGGGGACCCGTGCGTCGGTTATTCTCCGTGATAAGGGGCACCGGTCTCCGTGAATGCCCTCGGGGATGCGGCAGTGGCCTGCCTCTGGCTCGTTCGGGGGTGGAGGGAGCATAGGCGCCAGCGGGGCCGGCTCCACGGCCCTTGTCACACTGGGGGTCGGGCTGACCCGGCGCTCCCGACTCCTCCTGCAGGAGCTCCTTCTCCACCGTGATCGGTCTCTTGAGTGGTGTCGTTTGCTTCTCCTGCGGCGGGACGACCGACGAGATGATGCCGTCATCGATTCGCCCTCCGTCCCTTCGGTTTCCCGTCGGCTCCTTTCACGATACGGGGAGGAGGCGCGTGACTTCGCCTTACGGGAGCCGGACCGCGTGAACCGATGCTCTGTGTTCGGTTTCCGGGTCCCGTGGTCATCGACCACGGTGGACCGCAAGTGCGGGGGCCCCCCGCCCATCGATGGCTTTCGTCCAACATGCCTCCGTTGGACGGCGCGGGGCCGACGAGCTATTGTACCGTCGTGACCAACGTCTGGAGGCTCGCGTTGGTCTCTTGAGCCAGGGCACGGAGCTGTCCCTGCGTGGCTAGTTCTGAGCCGCCGGTCTCTTCGGTTGAGAGGGCGGGGTGGCCGTCGACGGGTGTGTCCTCGGGGTTGCCGTTAGATGCGCCATTCCGCTCCTCCGGGATGGGGGTCATGCGCTTCCTTCCATTGCTGGCTCGTGCCATTGTAGGTGTGGTTTGCTTCTTCGTGGGACGGTTTTCGGTTCCCACAGACGACGCCATATGTTTCAGAGTGTTTTCTCACTACAAAGCGTTGACCGTTGACAACCCGGTCAACGTGGTCAAGGGGCCCGCTTGGGTCCCTCGGGGGCTTCGAGTCGGTGCAGATGGGGCGAGGAGGAGCCTCGGCCCTGGTTGAGACGCTCGGCCTCGGACGGTTGCGCACGGACTCGGAGGTAGGACGACGAGGGGTAGCCTCAGTCGTCCAGCTAGATGCGTGGTCGGCGAAGGGTGAGGGGAAGCCTCGGCCCTGGGCGAGACGCTCGGCCTCGGTAGGATGTGCTCGGCCTCGGCGGTCGGACGATGAGGGGAAGCCTCAGTCGTCCAGCTAGGTGCGTGGTCGGTGAAGGGTGAGGGGAAGCCTCGGCCCTGGGCGAGACGCTCGGCCTCGGTAGGATGTGCTCGGCCTCGGCGGTCGGACGATGAGGGGAAGCCTCACTCGTCCAACTGGGTGTGCGGTCGGCGAGGGGCGAGGGGGAGCCTCAGCCCGTTGATCAGATATCCTCCTGCGTAGACGAGAACGCTCGTCAGGGGGCCGGACCTTGGTTCCGGCCAAATCCCCTCCGATGCTTAAGTCAGACAGAGATCTGAAAGAGGAGGCCCGGCGGAGACGGTTCGACTCGTGAGGAGATCGGAACGGCGTCTCACGGCGCGAGCGGTGGAGGAAGGAGATGGAAAGGAGGAACTAGGTCGTTGATGGAGTACCTTAGGCTTTAGATACCTGAGATGCGGTCCCTTACTTCGTCGTCCTCCTAGCCCTTTTAAAGAGCTCCCAGCGTGACTGCCTCTGGCCCACTTCCCTCGCCCGCCCTTAATCGTGCCCCCTCAATCCGCCCCCCGTCGCCGCCCCTTGCGCCATGCCCGCACCTCCCCATTACCGTCATTTAGTGGTCGCGGAACTGGGGGAGCGGTTATCGCAGGAGTGGGCGAGTGACCAGCGGGTATCGGGGCCGGGTCGGATCGATAGTAGGGGGGTCCCTTAGTGGGTCTTGTAAAACGGGCCGGTATACGTAGATGGGCTCCCGGCCAGCAGTTGGGCTTCTGGGCTCGTGTCTTTTGGGTCTCGGTCAAATAGGCGTAACACTTGGTGAGACACTTTTTTTCCGTCCACTCGGTTATTTCAGATGTTTTGACTTGTATGACAAGTGGATCCTCTTTTCTATTTCTTTTCGGTTGAAAAATATATTAAACAACCAGCGAACCTGTTTGATTGGTATGCCACCCCTTGCTTCATGCGTTGCCACCAGGGTTCGATCCCTGGTGACCGGGGTCTTGCATGCGCATTTACCAGCTTTCCAACTGATAAAAAATACATTAAACAACTAGACATAACATTTGAAGTACAAGACATTCTAAATCTTTCACTTCAACAATGTCAATCATCCCATTCAAAATCTTCACACTTAAAAAAAATTCAATCTTATTCAAATGCTTTCTGTTAAAAATGTCAACCACACCGGTTACAATATTTTCTCCAAAAATTTAAATACCATTCAAAATATTTTCCATATCAATCCTTGGTGAGACACTTTTTTATTCCTCCCACTTGGTTATTTCAAATGTTTTGACTTGTATGACAAGTGGGTCCTCTTTTCTATTTCTTTTCGGTTGAAAAATACATTAAACAACTAGCAGACCTGTCCGATTGGTATGCCACCCCTTGCTTCATGCGTTGCCACCAGGGTTCGATCCCTGGTGACCGGGGTCTTGCATGCGCATTTACCAGCTTTCCAACTGATAAAAAATACATTAAACAACTAGACATAACATGTTCATTTGAAGTACAAGACATTCTAAATCTTTCACTTCAACAATGTCAATCATCCCATTCAAAATCTTCACACTTAAAAAATTCAATCTTATTCAAATTCCTTCTGTCAAAAATGTCAACCACACCGTTTACAATCTTTTCTCCAAAAATTTAAATACCATTCAAAATCTTTTCCACATCAATCCTTGTTGAGACGCTTTTTTATTCCTCCCACTCGGTTATTTCAAATGTTTTAACTTGTATGAAAAGTGGGTCCACTTTTCTATTTCTTTTCGGTTGAAAAATACATTAAACAACCAGCAGACCTGTCCGATTGGTATGCCACCCCTCGCTTCATGCGTGGCCACCAGGGTTTGATACCTGGTGACCGGGGTCTTGCTTGCGCATTTTTACCAGCTTTCCAACTGATAAAAAATACATTAAACAACTAGACATAACATGTTCATTTAAAGTACAAGACATTCTAAATCTTTCACTTCAACAATGTCAACCATCCCATTCAACATCTTCACACTTAAAAAATTCAATCTTATTCAAATTCCTTCTGTCAAAAAATGTTAACCACACCGTTTACAATCTTTTCTCCAAAAATTTAAATACCATTCAAAATCCTTTCCATATCAATCCTTGGTGAGACACTTTTTTTATTCCTCGCACTCGGTTATTTCAAATGTTTTGACTTGTATGAAAAGTGGGTCCACTTTTCTATTTCTTTTCGGTTGAAAAATACATTAACCAACCCAGCAGACTTGTCCGATTGGTATGCCACCCCTCGCTTCATGCGTGGCCACCAGGGTTCGATCCCTAGTGGCCGGGGTCTTGCGTGCGCATAAACCAGCTTTCCAACTGATAAAAAAATACATTAAACAACTAGACGTAACATGTTCATTTAAATTACAAGACATTCTAAATCTTTCACTTCAACAATGTCAATCATCCCATTCAAAATCTTCACACTTAAAAAATTCAATCTTATTCAAATTCCTTTTGTCAACAATGTCAACCACACCGTTTACAATCTTTTCTCCAAAAATTTAAATACCATTCAAAATCTTTTCCATATCAATCCTTGGTGAGACACTTTTTTATTCCTCCCACTCGGTTATTTCAAATGTTTTGACTTGTATGAAAAGTGGGTCCACTTTTCTATTTCTTTTTGGTTGAAAAATACATTAAACAACCAGCAGACTTGTTCAATTGGTATGCCACCCTTCGCTTCATGCGGGGCCACTAGGGTTTGATCCATGGTGGCCTTGGTCTTGCCTGCGCATTTACCAGCTTTCTGACTGATAAAAAAAATATATTAAACAACTAGACATAACATGTTCATTTAAAGTACAAGACATTCTAAATCTTTTATTTCAACAATGTCAATCATCCCATTCAAAATCTTCACACTTAAAAAATTCAATCTTATTCAAATTCTTTCTGTCAAAAATGTCAACCACACCATTTACAATCTTTCCTCCAAAAATTTAAATACCATTCAAAATCTTTTCCCAATAAAAACACAAGTGTCCCTTGAGGATTCTCCCTTCCAAATTTATGTTGTCCCCCTAGGGGTTTCCTCTTAATAAATTGCATCACCTTTCATCCCAGCGTTTCATGATATCAGATTAAATCATAAATGTCATTCCATCAAACCATTTATATTAATTAGAACCCTTATTCAAAATCGGATTATTTTATAGAATAGATAGCATATAACACATGCCCTTAGGGTGTGTGACATTCAAAAATTTTCCACCCAACAATTTTAGTCATATTCAAAATCTTCATTTCCTAAAATTTCAATCTCATTCAAAATCCTTGCCCTAAAATTCAACCACCTTATTCAAAATCTCACATCATCCCTAAAATTTCAACACACCATTTAAAATCTTCTCTCTAAAAATTTCAAACTCATTCAAAATCGTCCCTTAAAAAATTTCAATTACCCCTTGCAAAAATTTCCACCAAATTTTTTTAATCACATTCAATATCTCTCTCTAAAATCAATTTGCCTTTGGGGTTTCCTCCAAAATAAAACAACACTATCCATAAGGGTATTCCTTCCAAAAAAATTTCACTACCTTTTATTCTAACCATTGATGATTCCAAATTAAATCACAAACATTCTTTTAACAACATCATGTCACCTTCAAAAACATCCACGCCTTATAGAATAGATGCATTGAAGCAAATATCTTAACAATGTATGATCTTATAACAAAAAAATAATATTTTTGTTTTTTTCCTTTTGCCAGGGGTGTCTAATTCTTTTTTTGTTTCCATTAATCATTATGGCAAATGATGTCATTTTTTCCTTCTCCTTCATTCACTTGTCACAAAAGTTCTATTCATATAAAATAGTTAAATTTGTGAAGACTGCTGCTACGCGTACATATCGAATTGCTCTGCACATGTCGCTTTTTTAAATTACTCCGTGCACAACGACTAAAATAATAATATTTACATTTCTGCCGAGCGCATGTCCAGGAGTACCGAAAATACCCCTAAAGGCGGCCATCGATACATTTTGCCGGTGGTGTGCGATGAGCAATTTTGTTATTGGCTGACAAAATTGCTCAACGCGCACTCCAAGCGACAAGTTTTGCCAGTTGTGCAATACGCATAACAACTATAAGTTTGGCTGGTTGTGCGCATTGAGCAATTTTGTTAGCCAATAACAAAATTGCTCAGTACACACAACTGGCCAAGCTTATCGCTTGGAGTGCGCGTGGCAACGCTCAACGCGCACCATAACAGGCTACATGCATGTAACAGTTTGGACTTCTCTGAACTATCATTAATTCTTGCAATTTGATAGACCAAATAATCATGATTCATTCATACTAAATATTTGGTGAACTGGTACAAATTAATACATGCAACATGAAACTTTCAAATTATGGACTTCACAGCATGAAGTTAATCTTCATCATTTGAGGATCTTAAACACAAATTTCACCATTACCCAACCTCTCAACGCTTTTGTATAAGCATGATGCTATTTCTGAGCAGCTTCAATATGGAACCTAGTGGATGTTCCACTATAAACCACAGTTGCTAGGCATGACTTCATTAGATGGCTTAATGTGAGATTTGCATCCCTGATGACCTTTGTTTACAGGTGTTTTCTCATCACAGTTCGTTGACCGTCGGCTGTGTGGTCAACGTGGTCAAGTGGCCGACTTGGGGGTCCCTTGGGATCGCCGAGCTCACTTGTTCTCGGCGTGAGGGAGCTGAGGGGAAGCCTCGGCTCGATGGATCTCGCTCGGCATCGGCTGGGTCGCGCTCGTCCTCGACCGGATCCGCGTCGAGGGGTAGCCTCGGCGCCTTGCAAGTGGGTTGGTGCCTAAGCAGCCGTCCACCTGACGACTGCGATGGGGGTAGCCGACCGACGCTGAGGGGTAGCCTCAGCGCCTCGGGTGTCTTCTACCTGGACAGATGAGGAAACTCGTCAGGGAGGCCGGACCTAGGTTCCGGCCAAATCCCCTACGATGCCTAAGTCAGATCAAGGTCTGAAAGGATACTCGGCGGGGAGGTCCGGCTTGTAAGAAAGCCGGAACGTCAACCCAGGCGGCGCGAGTTTGGGGGAGGAAGGAAATGGAGTGGCGAATGCCTAGGTCGTTGATGGAGTACCTCTCTGTTGATTACCTGAGTCTCGATCCCTTTCTTCGTCGTCCTGGCCTTCCCTTATAGGGTCCCCAGTGACTGCCCCACGTCCCGCCTCCTCTTACGTACCCACGATCCACCTCCGCCTTTTCCCACTCGTGCGTAGTGGAGGGGTGGCCCATTAACGGGTTCGTTAATGGCCATTATGGGATCACAGATTCCGAGGAGCGGTTAATCGGGCTGAATGGGGGCTAGTCGGGTGCCCTGAGGGTGGAGTGGCCGGGCCTTCAGCCCCGTCCGTGGGCCTTTTCGGGCAGGCTCGTCTTCTCTAGTCGGTATCCCCTTTGAGGCTGGACCGTGGGCCGTTGTAACTTGGGCCGGTCCAAATTAGTCGTAACAATTGCCCCCATCGCCTGGGCCGTTCGGCTTCCGTCGATGCGGCTCGGGTGATGTGACTCTTTCATGATCCGATGGGTGCGTCAGTCGAGGTTCTGCCATTAAATGAATGTCATCATGATCGTGGCCGTTTGAACTTCCATCGGTGTAGTTTTCGAAGCATCTCCGCCGTCTTGATGTCGCCACGTACCCCTTGCGTTCATCTCCACCGTGCGCAGGGTCATTCAAAGGGCACCAGGAAAGGAGCGCCGACATCCGTCGGTTGAACGTGGCCAGATTTTCTTTCAGTATCTCCTGCTCCTCATCATGTCGTCTTCTCCTGCCCCCGGCTCGGGTCATCCAGAGGATGCAGTCCGCCTCGACTCGTCTGATAGCCCCAGCTTGGCGGTCGGCAGTCATGGGGGTGATCCCTCGGGGGTGCCTCCGGAGGTTCTGGGATGTCCTTCCTTCTGTGCCACCTCCGTCGGGGATTTGCGCGCCCGCTATCTTCTTCCCCCATACTCCATCCGGGCCCCTGAGCCTGATGAACGGATCTGCTTTCCGGGTCCGAAGGCGGTCGGGGTGTATGAGGTGTGCTTCCGGTTCGGGCTTTGGTTCCCCCTTCATCCTTTCATCGTTGAGTTTTTGCGCGCTCATCGCATGGCCCTATGCCAATTCTACCCCAACGCGATCGGGCTCGTCATCGGGTTCGCCGTGCTCTGCCTTCAGAAGGGGGTGGTCCCCTCCCTCCGACTCTTCTCCCAATTTTATCGTCTGAGCCGCCATCAGTCGGGGGCCTGGATTTATATTAGCGCTCGGCCCTCGAAGAGCCTGATACTAGGGTTGCCGAGCTCCGTCAAGCTCTGGAAGGAGGAGTATCTCTTCGTTGTCGGCCCGTCGGATATGGATTTCCCAACTCACTGGAGCGCTGACGTGATGCTGGCCCTGGAGTTGGGTGACCCGACTGCGGCTGAGCTCGAGACCGTGGAGGCCCTGTTGGCGATCCCACCGGGCGATCGGAAAGTCACCGTTCTCTTTTCTGACCTTAATTTGCGGAAGACCACGTGGCCCGCTGGTGAGTTTTGTCGTCCTTTATCGCTTCGGAGATAACGCTCCGTGGCCGCTGTTCTGTGGCTGATAGGGTTGGTTGATGATGACTTCCCCCTGCGTAGGTGGGTTTCCCTCCAGTTCTTCTGCCCTTCCTCCTCAAGTCGGGATTCCGGACCCCGCCTCTCGGAGAGGGGATCATGTGCTGGCGGTCCGGAAGAAACAACGTGTTGACCGCCCGGCGGCTGGTGCCGAGAAGTTGAAGAGGAAGGTCCCCTCCTCCTACCAGCGTGACGTCTCTAAGAAGGTCCGTATTCTCACCAGGGAGGTTAGTGCTTCATTGCCCCAGTGCCGGGATCCGTCAGCCTCGGCCGAAGCGGTTTGGCCATGGGCTGGCCCCTCGTTTCCGCAGCCCGGCCATCTTCTTGATATATACGAACGGTATCTAGGTGCGTTCCGCACCGCCCCTATGGATTTATCTCTGGGTGAGGAGGATCTTCTCCGTCCCCGCTTCCCCGTAGGAGCGGGTGAGTCGGTCTTTTCCGGCTGCAGTGTGGCGGCACGGGTGGCTGAGAACTGCAGTCTCTCCTCGGACCGAGCTGTTTTGGACGAGATCAACGGTGACCGTCTGGACGCTTTTGTGGTACAGGCCGGCCAACAGGTGGGGTTTCTTCCCTAACCCAGTCTTTTGCTGCTATCTTCAACTTACTCCCGCCCCTCTTGTGTAGCTATCCTCTGTTGGGCTCTCGATGAGGCGCCAGTTTGTGGCTCTTTCCAAGGCTACGACGGAAGCGGCGCCAGTTCCCGAGGCCCTGGAGGGCAAGGAGAAGGCCGATCCCTTGTCCAAGGCGCTCGTGAAGTCCCTGGAGTCTCGCGTGGCCGAGCTTTCCTCTGCCCGGGAGAAGTCGGACCAGGAAAAAGCCTTAGCCCTGGTCGGGAGGTCCAAGGCCGAGGAGCGAATTACCGCACTTACTGCGGCCTCTGGCTCGGCAGGTGAGGCAGGTGCCAATCTGGCCCCTTTCATCACTGCCGATGTCCAGGAACTCAATGTCCTGCTGGAGGCGGCGGAAGAGTGGGAGAGGGCCTTCCTATCCCAGCTTGACGCGAGATCTAAAGAGATTAAGATGATCCGATCTAATCACCAACGACAGGTGGCCACTCTCGAGGGTCGGATTCATGAGCTTGAGGGTGTGGACCTTGATAATGTTGCCCAGGATGCCATGAGGGAATACACCCTTTCCTTCTCCTCTAAGGCAATGTCCACGGCGTTCGAGAAGGGACTCACCCGCTGCCAAGCCGAGATTCGAAAGAGGTTCTCGCTTGCGGAGATCAACTTCGAGGAGCTTCAAGCGTACTCCGATGAGGAGGAAGAGATCCCGGAGCGGTCAGGCGCTTCTCCTGTTGGCGATCTTGAAGGGGTCCCCCAAGGAGACGAGTGAGGGAGTGTTTAGATCCGTGGCCTGGTCTTTAAGTTTTTCAGGACCAGGGCTTTTGATGTAGCCCATGGTATCTTCTGAAAGTAATGTGTCTTTTCCTCGCTTGCTATTGCTGACCTCCCCCCTTGGGGTGGGGCCTTCTTTTGAGTTCTGACGTAGAAGAGTCGGCGCTCCTACCGGGGGTGTTATCCCTCCGGTTGGTTGGCGTGCCGACGGGCCGAGGGATTTACCCTCGGCTCGGTTATCGTGCAGCCGTATCGGAGGAGTTGCCCCCGGCTTGGATCCGTGCTGACGGGCCGAGGGATTTGCCCTCGGCTCGGTCATCGTGCTGCCGTATCGGGGGAGTTGCCCCCGGTTGGTTGGCATGCGGACGGGCCGAGGGATTTTCCCTCGGCTCGGTCATCGTGCAGCCGTATCGAAGGAGTTGCCCCCGGTTGGTTGGCGTGCCAACGGGTCGAGGGATTTGCCCTCGGCTCGGTTATCTTGCAGCTGTATCAGAGGAGTTTCCCCCGGATTGGTTGGCGTGCCGATGGGCCAAGGGATTTGCCCTCGACTCGGTCATCGTGCAGCCGTATCGGAGGAGTTGCCCCCGGCTTGGTTGGCATGCCGATGGGCCAATGGATTTGCCCTCGGCTCGGTCATCGTGCAGCCGTACCGGGGGAGTTGCCCCCGGCTTGGTTGGCGTGCCGACGGGCCGAGGGATTTGCCCTTGGCTCGGTTATCATGCAGCCGTATCGGAGGAGTTGCCCCTGGGTCAGTTGGCTAGTTGGCCTGGGGAGCGACCCCATGTCCTGTGACTAGCTGATGAGGTCGACCTCTGAAGTCGTCCTTTCGACCGACCCGCCCGGGGAGCTGCCCCTGTCCTCATGGTCGGTCAATTTGCCGGTCCGCTGGGGGAGTTGCCCTCAGCCTCACGGCCGGTTCGAGCCGTTTCGTTCGCTGGGAAGGCTACCCTCGCCTTGTGGTCAGCCCATTATGAGGTTCGGCCTCGGGGAGTTTTCCGACCAGGCGAATTGTGGAGGGGGGACCAGTCTGTTTGGGGGTCGTCCCTTGCCTTTGCGAGGTTTTTACGGCCATGCTATAAGAAGAAAGCAGGATCAAACCAATTTATTGAGCAAGGGGGAAGAAAAGAGTTACATTCGTGGGCGATCTTGTTGGCTTTACTAGTAATATTTGCGCAAATGTTCGGCGTTCCAGGAATGGGTGAGGGTCTTTCCCTCCGAGTTTGCTAGCCAATAGGTGGCGGGTCTTAGAACTTCGATCACCCGGTAGGGACCTTCCCACTTAGCTGCCAGTTCCCCTTTGCGCGCGACCTCTGGACAGAAGACCGCCTTTCTAAGGACTAAATCCCCTTGACGAAAACTCCGCCCCTTGACGTGGGAATTATAGTAACGCGCCACCTTTTGCTTCTGGTGGATGATGGTGGCCAATGCATGTTCTCGTCGTTCACCCAGGAGCTCCAGGCCGAGCTCCAAACCCTCGGCGTTTCGTTCTTCGTTGAAATGTCGGATGCGGAGGGACTCCTCGCCCACCTCGACTGGGACCACTGCTTCGACGCCATAGGTGAGCATGAATGGGGTCTCACCCGTGGCTTGCTTGTGGATAGTACGGTAAGACCAGAGTATCCCGGGAAGCTCTTCAGGCCACTTCCCTTCGGCGCCTTCCACTTTCTTGCAGAGGGGTTCTATGATGCATTTGTTGGCGGCCTCCGCCATCCCGTTGTTGGATATGGATGACATAAATACACCCATGAGGGGATGTATGAGGGTATACGGACCTCATATGTCGCGTGCACGAAGGCGTGCATGAAGGGAACCTTTTCTCGTGTGAAAAGGACCACTCGATAAGTGGAAAAAGCCACTCGATAAGTGGAAAAAGCCACTTTATAAGTGCAAAATGACACTTGATAAGTGGATAAAGAAGAAGATAAATGAATGTGCTAATATAGGCTAATAAGCTTATATTTAGTTATTTCCTACAATAACTACCCCTAAAGCCTATAAATAGGACTCAAGGGTAAGGCATTCATTCCACACTTTCCATGCCATAAGTTTGCATAAGGCATCCTTATGTTCTTCTTCTCCCTTCCATTAAAATCCTCTTCTAGTTAGAGATTTAGGCGGTGAAACTCTGCTTCAATCCTCCGTGACGAAGTATCGACCGTTGTGGCGAATCCGAGGGCGAAGTTCCGAGATTACCGCGCCGCGTACGCAAGCGTAAGTCTCAACTTCATTTATCGATCCTAACGTTGTTTTGACAGGATCCTACATTGGTATCAGAGCCATACGGGTTCGCCCCGGACAAACCGCTGCCCCGTCGAACCAATGAACGAGGCGTTGTCTTTTTCACGAATGGGTATCCTACCATTACGGATATGGTAGGAACCCTTCGTGACGGAGAGAACGCAGCGGTTGTTCTTTTCACGTTAGGGTCTCCTACCATTACGGATATGGCAGGAACTCTCTGTGACGGGAAGAACCGACCGTTCACGTCGTCAAGCTCGCACTCTTCATGGATGCCGAGTCTCCATTCATAGGGAATGTGAACTCTCTTCATGAGGAGCGCGTAGTTTACGAACTTTAATGTGTGTTATTTTTCATTTTTGGCACACGGCCATTAGAGAATAACTACTTTCTCGACGAACGGGTGCTTCATCGACGAACGGGTGCTTCATCGAGGAAGATGATGGTAGTTATCTACATCGGAGAAGATGACTTTTGGTGCATGATCACCATGGCCAAATGGGCTATGGAGGCAACGCATCCCCCCTCCTCATGCGGAGGGGGTTGGCTACGGCCAATAACCACCACGACCACCCCGTCGAGGGGGAGGAGTGCATGCGGCCACCCCATGCAAGGGGGGAGACCGGCCATGGCCAAAGGGCCATGGCCGGCCGGCCCCGACCCCGGCCGGCCATGGCCGGCCCCGGCCAGGGCCAGGGAGCCCTAGCCATGGCCAAGGCCAGGCTTGGCCGAGACCAGGCAAGGGCCAGGGGGCCCTGGCCGGCCTCGGCCAAGGCTAGGGGCCGGCCCTGGCAGAGGCCAGGGCAGGCGCCCTGGCCCTGGCAGTGGCCAGGGCCGGCGCCCTGGCCTCGGCCAGGGCCTGGCCGGCCCTGGCCGGCCTCGGCCAGGGCAGAGGCCCTGGCCGAGGGGCCAGGGCCCCTGGCCGGCCAGGGAAGAGGCCCTTGGCCGGCCCTTGGCCAGCCCCGGCCAGGGCAGAGGCCCCGGCCAAGGGGATGCCAAATAACTGATTGGTCGGTATTGGTCGACCAATTCGGGATTATTGGTCGACCAATTTAGCCAGAGGCCTTGACAATGGTTTCGGCCCCGGCAACCTACAAGCCTAGCCCATACGGGGCCGACGGCAATCATCTGCGGCAAAATTCTCCAATAAGGGGGAAACGTCTGGATCCAAACGGGAGCCGGCGACGATAGTTTGCAGAAAAATCCCCAAAAGGGGATCCGATCTTGGCACGGCTACGACTCATCCCGGCAAATGGCATGAAGTGCCAGATATTTCACTAGTATCATAAGGGTACTAAGTTGAAATATACATTTTTTGAAAAATACGTTTTCAAAAACGCTTTTCCGCTGCAAAGTACTATAAGAGTATTTTTATTTGATAAAGTGATGGGGAAATACTGAAAGTTACTCTAGATGGTGATTGGAAACGTAGTGACCTTTCCAATTCTAGGGTAACATCTTCAGTATTTTTCGAAAGTAACTTATCAAATTATAAATGTCGTTCCAAGTGGGAGTTGAAATTAGAACTATCCAAATGGGATATTCTATTATAACTTCAAATGGGAATTATATTTTAAGAATTTTTCAATGCAATGTTTTTGATCAAACCTTCGGTTTTGTGTCTTTTGCAGCATTTTAAAAGTAAAATGTCTTCCGCTTCAAAGAATATCGTCGCTGAGTTAAACAGAGGTGAAAAACTCAACGGCGATAATTACAAACTTTGGTCCATTAAGATACAATACGTTCTGGAGGAGCAAGAAGTGCTCGAAACTCTAAAGAACGTTATGATTGAACCTGAGTTGGGCACTACTGCCCAACACAGACGAGACAAGGAAGCTTTTGATGCTTGGTCTCGGAAGAATAAGATAGCGCACATTACGTTATTGAGCAGTATGGCTGATGACATTAAGCGCATCTTCCGAGAACATGACATAGCCATGGACATATGGTCCAAGCTAGAGGAGAAGTTCGGTGGCACATCGGTGTCCAAACTTCGTGCCTTAACTATAAGGTTCGATTCATATAAGAAACATCCAGATCATTACATGGAGAAACATCTGTGACATATGGCGAATCTTATCTCAGAGTTAAAGGACGCAGGTCATATGCTCACTGATGAGCAACAAATCCAAGCAGTCATACGTTCCCTACCACATGGGTGGGACCAAATGAAGATGCATCTCACTCATAATGAGAGCATCAAGACCTTCATCGATGTTTCCAAGCACCTCGAATTAGAGGAAGAGCGGCTTGCGGCTGCCAAGCCAAGTGCAGAAGTGCACATGGTTGCTAGTTCCTCACACGGGGGAAAGAAACGGAATGATCGTTCGAAGTCTACTAATGAACGTAATAAGCAACCTGAGTCTACCAAGAAACCCAAACATAAGGGTGGGCACAAGAAATGGCACAAGAAGAAAGACTTGAAGAGGATCAAGTGCTTCAAGTGCAACAAGCTCAGTCACTATGCTCGTTCGTGTACGAGTGGAGGTGACGAGGTAACTTGTAAATATACTAGTTACATATGTGTTTCTAGTTCAATATTTCTTGTGGAATATAATCCATTTTGGATAATTGATTCAGGTGCCACCGACCACATAGCACGGGACAGACGGTCCTTCGTGGAGTATCCGGATACCCCAAGGAACGAAGTGGATCTATGTAGAAAACAACACACGTGTTGAAGTGAAAGGCGTTGGGACTTGCAAGCTAGTCTTGGACAACGGCCGCACTCTCCTACTTCATGATGTCCTCTTCGCTCCAGATATTCGAAGGAATATAATATATGTGGTCGTGTTAATGGGTCTTGGCTATAACTGGTTCTTTCATGATTGTAATGTGGACTTAAGTTGTAATAATACTCTTATTGGTACTGGGTTTGTATTTAAAGGATTTATTGTAATAAGTACAATGTATGATTCCTCATGTAATGAAAATTTCCTTATTGCAAATTCTAAGACTTATGAGTCTGATGTGATTTGTTGGCACGCAAGGCTTGGTCATATTGGACCAACGCGTATGGATAGACTTGCCAAACGTGGCCTTCTATCCAATGTTTCAAAGGTTGAAATGTCGACCTGCGAACATTGCCTAGTGGGGAAATCTTGTCGCAAGCCGTTTGGAACCGGCACAAGGGCCGAGGTTCCATTACAGCTTATCCATTCGGACATATGTGGTCCGATGAATGTCAAGACAAGACGCGGGAAGTCCTATTTCATCACTTTTATTGATGATTTCACCCGATTCGGACATATCTATTTGATATCCCACAAAAGTGAAGCATTGGCTTGCTTTAAAAACTATATGAGTTTAGTGGAGAATCAATTAGATCATAAGATTAATGTCTTGCGAACCGATAGGGGCGGTGAATATCAATCAACAAGTTTTAAGGAACTTTGTGATGAAAAAGGCATAGTACATCAGGTAACTATGCCTTATACTCCTCAACAAAACGGTGTTGCAGAAAGGAGAAATAGGACTTTAATGGAAATGATCCGTTCAATGATGGCGCAAGCTAACTTGCCAATCACCTTTTGGGGTGATGCATTATTGACGGCCGCTTTCATTTTAAACCGCGTACCCTCGAAATCAGTTAGCTCCACTCCTTATGAGTTGTGGAACCAAAGGTCTCATGACTTAAACATTTTGAAACCTTGGGGTTGTGCATCCTATGCACATATTTCTTCCCATAAGTATGGAAAACTTGGGCCAAGGGGAAGGAAATGTATCTTTATACGATACGCAGAAAACTCCAAAGGATATGTTTTTGTTAGTCAGGAAGACAATGGTGGGCTAATTGAATTTGAGTCGAGGGATGTCACTTTCTTGGAAAACGAGTTTCCAAGACAGGGCGAGATAAGTCAGGACTTATCTCTATTTGAGATTTATGATCAAGAAGGATTATCTCATTCGAGTGGGAGAATTCTTGGTGAAAATGAAAATACGTTTCAACCTTCACCAATGGATTATACGAATGACGATTATCCTATTCCATACGGGAATAATGATCCAAGTGGGAGCAATTCTAACGACATTCCAAGTGGGAGTGATATTAGAATTGATCTAAATTCGAGTCAACAAGGACTTGAAGAATCTCAAATACGACGTAGTAGTCGTACAAGGTTGGCTCCTCTAAGATTTGAGGATGAATTTCCGCAAACCTTTATGACTTTACTACAAGAAGATGACGAGCCTGCTACTTTCAAACAGGCTGTATCTTGCCCTGCTAAAGACAAATGGATGGAAGCGATGCAAGAGGAGTTAGAATCCATGAAAGTTAACCAAGTCTGGGACTTAGTTGACTTACCCAGAGGACGTAGAGCTATTGGGAACAAATGGGTTCTCAAGATCAAGCATAAGGATGATGGCTCTATTGACAGATATAAAGCTCGCCTTGTCGCGAAAGGTTTTACGCAACAGGAAGGGATAGACTACGACGAGACCTTCTCACATGTTGTTCGTTTTACCTCGATTCGCCTGATTCTGGCAATGGTAGCTTGCTTAGACCTCGAATTACATCAAATGGATGTAAAGACTGCCTTTCTCAATGGAGATTTGGACGAGGAGATCTATATGGAACAACCAACAAGGTTTGTAAAAGAAGGAAACGAACATAAGGTTTGTAAACTTCTTAAATCAATATATGGTCTTAAACAATCCTCGAGGCAATGATATATACGATTTCAAGAAGTTGTCTTATCAAATGGTTTTACCATGCTTGATGACGATAACTACGTATATATCAAGAGGATTAAAAGCAAGTATGTTATCATGTCTCTATATGTAGATGACATTTTAATAGCCGGAAATGACAAGGGCTATGTGATGGATATCAAGGCTTGGCTTTCATCATTTTTTGAGATGAAAGACATGCGAGAAGCCGCATATATCCTTGGAGTTAAGATTTCAAGGAATCGTTCGAAGAAACTTCTTTCTCTTTCACAGGAGACTTATATAAAGAAGGTTCTAGAACGATTTAATATGCAGGACTGCAAGTCCATTGATACTCCTATAAGCAACAGCGATAATTTATGTCTGAAATCATGTCTTAAGAACCAAAAGGAGAAAGAGATTATGGAAAAAGTTCCATATTCCAGTGCAGTTGGTAGTCTTATTTACGCTATGATGTGTACAAGACCGGACATCTGTTTTGCCGTTGGAATGGTAAGTCGTTACCAATCCAACCCAGGGCAAGTACACTGGAAAGCGGTTAAGAGGATAATGCGGTATCTCAAAGGAACTGCAGACTTTGCTTTATGCTATCAAGGAGATGCCTTAAGGCTCGAAGGCTACACTGATGCTGATTGGGCGGGTGATCTCGATGAGCGACGATCGAACTCAGGATATGTTTTTCTACTCGGATCTGGTGCAATATCCTGGAGTAGCAAGAAACAATCCTGCATCGCACTTTCAACCATGGAAGCCGAGTTTGTAGCATTTAGCATGGCAGTCCAAGAGGCTGTTTGGCTTAGGAAGTTCTTAGACAGGCTAATTAATGCAAGTGACTCAGGTGCTGTACCCATACACAGCGACAGTCAAGTATCTATAGCCTATGTCAAAGATCCGAAATTCCATTGTAAAACCAAACACAAAGATATCTGCTACAAATTTGCAAAAGACTATGATAAGACCAAGAAGGTAGACATAAGGTACATATCTACGCATGCGATGGTAGCGGATCCGCTTACGAAGGCGATCCCCAGAGATGTGTTTTACAAACACTTATCATCTCAAGGATTGCGTAAGAGCTGAGTTGTACCAATATAAATTCCCATGTCTGTAAATGATCAAATTTAATAAAAGAATAAGTTCTTTTTCAAACATTGCATATGAATTTCTTGAGAAATGTTTGTGTACATTTTTGAAATCTCAGCTATACTTTCTAAGTATGTCAGACAGATTGGGGTTGGCTCTCTCACATGAGCAACCGCCTTATTCTATCAGACAGATAGAATAGAGATGAGATCTGTTTAAAGTCAAAATCATCAGACGGATGATTTAGAGTCATGACTTAAACAAAATGGTCGCATGAAAGATCTGCATCATATGGATGCTTACAGAAGATCTAAGAGGATTTTGAAATCCTTTCTGTCTAAATGCGGGATGTGAGTCCAAAGGATAATTTGAGTAGAAAAAGGGACTCAAAGTCAGACATTGTGGTGTCTGATCATCATCCTTACAACATCATTGAGACATACACTCCCTGGGAAAGGAGCAATGTTGTAATACGTATTCATACTACGTATGCATTTTTGACCATTGAGTTAGAAAAGTAAATAAGTTTACTATTATGTGAGACCCAAAGACCACATGGGTCTTAATTCATTACCCTTATGGACTCTAATTGGTTCCTTTAGATTTGACTGGGTGATTGCTATCTTAGCATGTTACTTATGGAATATGGTTAATTCAGTCCGGCGGGGCATGTTAGAAACGCAAGTCAAGTCAAGATCAAAAGGATCGCAAGAAGAGGAAGATCAATTTCGCATTCACATTTGGACTTTAAAGATTCAAAGCTGGCCAGCCAATTGCAATCCAGATGGGATTCAATTGTTGAATATAAAGTATAAGAAATGTGAAGAAATAATCTAGGGTAAAGCATGCGTTGATCTACTCAACTTTGCACCTCGAGGAGTGTTGTGTATCTCTAACAAGTGCACAACAGCGGACTCTATGCGCATGACGGTCACACGGCCTATTTCTCGGTATGACAAACAGAAGAGTTAGATGAAAATAAGTTTCCTTACAATCCCCTCAAGTGTGAGTGGGAGATATTGGATATGGACGATATAAATACACCCATGAGGGGATGTATGAGGGTATACGGACCTCAGATGTCGCGTGCACGAAGGCGTGCACGAAGGGAACCTTTTCTTGTGTGAAAAGGACCACTCGATAAGTGGAAAAAGCCACTCGATAAGTGGAAAAAGCCACTTTATAAGTGGATAAAGAAGAAGATAAATGAATGTGCTAATATAGGCTAATAAGCTTATATTTAGTTATTTCCTACAATAACTACCCCTAAAGCCTATAAATAGGACCCAAGGGTAAGGCATTCATTCCACACTTTCCATGCCATAAGTTTGCATAAGGCATCCTTATGTTCTTCTTCTCCCTTCCATTAAAATCCTCTTCTAGTTAGAGATTTAGGCGGTGAAACTCTGCTTCGATCCTCCGTGACGAAGTATCGACCGTTGTGGCGAATCTGAGGGCGAAGTTTCGAGATTACCGTGCCGCGTACGCAAGCGTAAGTCTCAACTTCATTTATCGATCCTAACGTTGTTTTGACAGGATCCTACACCCGTTGGTCTGGGGGTGCGCCACCGAGGCGAAAAGTAGCTTGATCTTCCATTCGGCGCAGACGTCTTTAAACCCGGCTGAGTCAAATTGCTTTTCGTTGTCGGTGACGATGGCGCGGGGGATTCTGAATCTGGAGATGATGGAGTTCCATACGAAGCTCTTTACCTTCTTCCAGGTGATTGAGGCTAGAGGTTCGGCTTCGATCCATTTGGTGAAGTAGTCCACGGCCACGATCAGGTATTTCCTTTGCCCTCGGCCCGTCGTGAATGGTCCCAGGATATCGAGACCCCACTTCGCAAAGGGTATTGGGCTGATGATTGGGACGACTTCTGAAGGGGGAATGGTCCCGGTGCTGGCGAACCTTTGGCATTCCTGGCACCTCTGGACGTACTCTGTCGCGTCGTGTATCAGGGTCGGCCAGTAGTATCCTTGCCTCAAGATCTTCTGGGTGATCGTTGTGCCTCTATGGTGGTTCCCGCAGGTCCCCTCGTGCACTTCCCTGAGGACGTAGTCAGCTTCCTGGGGGCCGAGGCACTTAAGGTAGGGGAGGACGTCCGTCTTTGTCCACCGTCTTCGGTAGAGGGCTCCTTCATGCATCACGTACCGGAGCGCCTTCCTCTCCAAGGTCCGACGTTCTTCCACGTCGGTTGGTGTTTCCCCATGGGTGAGGTATCGGATGATTGGGTCCATCTAGGTGGGGTCTCCGTCAATCGCCATCACCTCCTTCCCTTCTGTGCCGGGGCTCCTGAGGTTTTCCATATAGACGGTGTAACCCAACTCCCTGGGCGAGGAGGAAGCAAGCTTGGATAGGGCGTCTGCTCGAGCATTCTCCAACCGCAGGAGGTGAAGGGTCTTGGCCCTTTTGAATTTGGACATCTCAGTCCCAGCCGTGGCCAGATAGCTCTGCATCGTCTCTTCATGCGCCTCGTAGCTCCCTTACAGCTGATTGATGGTGAGCTTCAAGTCGCTAAGGAGACGCACACACTCGGCTCCGAGCTCCCGGGCTAGCCTCAAGCCGTTTATTGCGGCCTCATACTCGGCCACGTTGTTAGTGGCCGGGAACTCGAACCTAAGCGCGTATTCAACGACGTTCCCCTCGGGAGATCGAATCGTGATCCCGGCCCCGCTCCCTGCCTGGGTTACCGAGCCGTCCACGTGAATAATCCATGTGTCCTGGTCACCAGAGTGGCCAGCTGAGTTGATGTCAGTCATAAGTAAGTACAAAGGTTGATTTGTTACCGTTACCGAGACGTCTCCAGGCGTGAGGGCCCTTTCTTCTATGGTACACTCGGCGATGAAATCAGCTAGGGCCTGCCCTTTGATGGCCGTGCGTGGCTTGAATCATAGGTCGAATTCGCTCAACTCGACCCCCCAGTTCAACATCCTTCCCATGCGGTAAAACCTCTTGAGGTTCTGTTCCAACTGGGAATCGGTTAGGACCAATATCATGTGAGCCTGGAAGTAGGGTCGTAGCCGCCTGGCTAAGAGGAAGAGGGCGTACGCTAACTTCTCCATTGGTGTGTACCGCCCCTCAGCGTCCTTCAAGACACGACTGGTGTAGTAAACCGGCCTCTGCACCCCGTCGTCCTCCCGGATCAGCACCGAGCTCACCGCTTCCATCATGCAGGCTAAGTAGAGGCTCAACGACTCCCCCTCTCGTGACTTGGAGAGGAGTGGTGGGATGCGGAGGTACTCTTTGAGATCGACGAATGCTCGAGAGCAGTCCTCATCCCATGGTATGGTATTCCTCTCGTCGGCTGGTGCGGCGATGGCCTTCCTCAGAGTTTTGAAGAACGGGAGAGATCTTTCTGCCGACCGGGACAGAAATCGCCCGAGGGCGGCGAGGCGGCCATTCAACCTCTGCAGCTCCGTGATGGTTGTCGGCTCCAGTGCCTCGATTTTGTTGGGGTTGGCTTCGATCCCGCGATTGGTGATCATGAATCCCAGGAACTTGCCGGATCTCACCCCGAACGTGCATTTCGAGGGATTGAGCCGAATATTGTACTTTTGTAGCCGTTCGAAGGTTTCCCTTAGGTCGACGATATGGTCAGCAGGATCCTTTGACTTCACCAGCATGTCATCAACATAGACCTCCAGGTTTCTTCCTATCTGGGAGTCAAACACCTTGTTGACCATTCTTTGGTAGGTCACCCGTGTTCTTCAATCCAAAGGACATTTTCTTGTAGCAGAAGGTCCCTCGGTCCGTCGTGAAAGCCGTCATCTCTTCATCGTCAGGATTCATCTGAACCTGGTTGTACCCAGAGTAGGCGTCCATGAAGCTGAGCATCTCGTATCCTGAGGCACTGTCTACGAGGTGGTCGATCCGCGGCAGTGGATAGCTGTCCTTGGGACAGGCTTTGTTGAGGTCGCTAAAATCCACACACATTCGCCACTTTCAGTTGGGTTTTTTGACCATTACCACGTTGGACAGCCATTTGGGGTACCAGACTTCTCGGATGAAACCAGCATCGAGGAGTCGTCCTACTTCATCAGAGGCTGCCTTCATCTTTTCGCCGCCTAGGTTTCGCTTCTTCTGCCAAACGGGTCTGAAGTTGGGGTCGACGTTCAGTCGGTGAACGATCACCCGGGGATCAACGCCAGGCATGTCCTCAGTCGACCACGCGAAGACGTCCAGGTTAGCCTCCAGGCATTCAACCAGCTTGTGCTTCGAGTCAGGATCCAGCCCTGTCCCAATGGAGACGAATCTCCCCTCGACGTTCGTGACGGGGATCTGCTCTTGTTCTTCTGCAGGGGTGGGTCTCGGTCCATGCCTCAGCTCGAGTGAGGCCATTGGATCACCGGGCCCCCCGACGACCTTCTCATCAGTCAGCTGGTAGCAGATCTTCTCTCCCTTCGTGTCGCCGTTGATTTGCCCGACCTCCTTTGGGGTCTGAAACCTGATTTTCCGGTGGAGCGTCGAGACCACCGCATCGATAGCGTTGAGGAGGGGGCAGCCGATGATCCCATTGTACGCCGAGCCGACCTTCAACACAATGAATTCCACTGTCAACGTCACCGAATCGGGTGCTCCCCCAAGCGTGACTTGGAGGTGGATCGCCCCGATGATAGGTGCGGAGTGCCCCGTGAAACCCACCACAGGCCCCGTGCACGGCTCCAAGTCTTCGCCACGCAGCCCCATCCTCTCCAAAGTCGATGTGAAGAGGATGTCGCACGAGCTGCCGGTGTCGACTAGCAGCCGCCGCACCACGGAGGTATCTACGATCAGGGATATCACCAGCGCTTCGCTCGATCACGGCTTTTCCCGTGTTCTTTCAATCCTTCTGCCCCGGGAAGCTAACGGTCGGCCGCTGGTCTCCTCAACACGGCCCTCTGTACGTTCCAAGCTCGCCGCCCGGTTCGCGTGCCCGGGAGGCATGGCCTCGCTCCACTTGTCGCGGCATCGGTTAGTGCCCATCGTCGGGGCCGTGCCTCTTCTCCGTCGTGGGGGGCGGAGTCGTGTCATTTTCGGTGTGGTTGTTTTACGTGGGTGTTGTTCGGTTCCCACAGACGGCGCCAGATGTTTACGCGTGTTTTCTCACCACAGTTCGTTGACCGTCGGCTGTGTGGTCAACGTGGTTAAGGGGCCGACTTGGGGGTCCCTTGGAATCGTCGAGCCCACTTGTTCTCGGTGTGAGAGAGCTGAGGGGAAGCCTTGGCTCGATGGATCTCGCTCGGCCTCGGCTGGGTCGCGCTCGTCCTCGGCCGGATCCGCGTCGAGGGGTAGCCTTGGCGCCTTGCAAGTGGGTTGGTGCCTAAGCAGCCGTCCACCTGACGACTGCGATGGGGGTTGATTCGGGTTCAATATTACATATTTAACCCCCCATTTAGCCCTATTTTGTGCTCATGTGATGCTACATTGTTTTCTAATTCATACGTATTTTGTACACAATTATTTATTAGAGAAAACACTTAATTTGAGCACAAAAAAACAATTAACGAAGTATTTCTGCACTTTTTATATTTTTCCTAGCTTGGTCTCGATCTCACAATTCCAACGACTATTTATTTGTATTTTTCTGATATCTATGCTAATTTCTATGATTTTTTGAATGCAGAATACTATTTAATTGGAAAAAATACGCACGAAATACGCGAGAAATACTAAAATACGGCAGATCCGTATACGTCTGGGACACGTGGCGGCAATCAGACAACTCCCGCTCAGATCCGGCGGCTGTAGCTAAGAGGTGACGCGGCGCAACCTGAGCCGTTGATCAAGCATCCAACGGCCATACTCATCCCATCGATTTGAAATGAGAAGCAATAACTTCGAGACACGTGGATGACTACCAGCGGCCCGATCTAAATCCAATGGTCCATATTCGTCCCGCATTTGAAATGAGAAGCGGCCGAGATCTGATCGTCGATCTCAGATCGAACGGTCCATATTCACTCCAAAGTCGAAGCGACGGAGATTTTTGCTGGGCGACGTGGCAAGCTTTCAGCCGAGCGATTAAGATCGGACGGATGGAAATCACCCCGCATTTTGAAATGAGAACGAGGCGACACGGCCGATTAATGACCGTTGGATTCAGATCCTACGGCTACGATTCAGCCCCAATGCGATCTCGAGTTCGCTTGCGGAGCGGGCTTCGCACGAGTTTTAAAGCGCCACGCGGCGCACTGTGGGCAGATCCCGCCAGATCGGACGGTCGAGAAATGCGGCGGCTGCGGATCGGGTTTTAAAGCGAAACGGATGCGAATTTGGACCCGTTAAGCGCCCCAAACCCGCAATGCTTATTATATAAGCGTATTCTAGGGTTTTTGGGCGTATACAAGCAGATTGGGGGCGTATTTTGGGCGTATTGGAGGCTCTAGGAGCCGTATTTCCCCTCTGTAAAATTCTGTAAAATTTCAGAGGCTGTTCCTATTATTTTCAGAGAGTTTTGAGGCCTAACTTGGAGATTTGGTGATATATTTCTAAACTTCTACTCCGTATTTTGGTGTTTTTCATCGTATTTTGCTATGAACTTGAAGTATTTGGCTATGAAACCTGTTTATTCTTGCATTATGAGTAGCTAAATTGTTATTGTGCATGGTTTGGCGTAGTTAGGGGATGTGATTTGTGTTAGTTTGGTTGAATATCCTTGTGCTTAATCGTTAAACGTCGTTAAAGTTGTAATCTTTGTTTGTAAATCGTCTTTTTCATCTTCCAAAAGAAGTGATTGAGTTGATGATCGCCCCAAAAGGGTGAGTTTTGATCTCCGAAAAAGGGAGTTTCATACCGTAGTTTTGATCTCTCCAAAAGAGAGTTTCATATCGTATTATAACTTTAGCGACGATCTCATTGAATATTGTGATTTAACCCCCAAAAGGGCATCTTCCGATGAATTGCTCCCAAAAGGAGAATTCATTGAGTAATATTGTGTATTTTCCGGTGAATTGCTCCCAAAAGGAGAATTCATTGCGTTATAC
Source organism: Scilla litardierei (assembly GCA_030789695.1). Lineage (NCBI taxonomy): Eukaryota > Viridiplantae > Streptophyta > Magnoliopsida > Asparagales > Asparagaceae > Scilla > Scilla litardierei. Next base: position 120,139,974 of record CM061141.1, read on the forward strand.
TTGTCAACCAAATTAATACGAATCATTGATCCTAACGAACCCATACCATGTGCATACTCTTTATAGGTATTTTCATACACGAATTTCCTTGTTTATATTGTTCACGTATTCACATCACCATCACCGTCATCATTGTTGAAGTGCTTAGTTTCTTTTCGTAGGATTTCTATTTGACTTAAGCCGTGGTTGCAACAAATTTCTTCCCGTGGATTCGACATCTGGACTCCCAGATTTTACTACTTGTACGGACTCTTGCGCTTGAGAGAGAGAACCTTTTCGGAGCCCACCAAGTTTTTGGCGCCGTTGCCGGGGAGGAATGGTTTGTGACTACGGTTTATTTCATTTAGAGGACCTTCGGTGAGATCTTTCCACTTTACTGTACATAAACTTTTTTTAATTTTTTAATTTTAATTCTTAAAAATGGAATATATGAACTTCTATTGCACAAACAATCTGTATGATGCAAGGTACGCTAATGCACACAAATATAGGATGGAGAAGCTCAAAATCGTTAATTTTAATCAAACTGACTGTGAAACTTTCTTTCAGGCCTGGAGGAGGTTCACAGATATAACATCGAGCTATCCGCAGCATGGGTACACAAATGAAGAGCTTATGGCGTCCTTCCTAGATGGACTACGACCACAGCTGCAGGAATTCTTGGGAGGCATGACGCCGACAGAGGCGTGTGAATACATGGAGTCTCTGCAAGAAAGTGAAGAAACCATGGAAGAGACTTCAAAGAGCGATTCAACGGAGCCTTCGCGTCTTGATCAAGGGGAGAAAAGCGTAGACGTACCTTTGCAGTCCTTGAAAGAGGAAGTTTACTTGACTATTCAGACACAGGAGGCCACATCCCATCAATTCCAAAAGAATTTCCTTGCTCGGAGTCGGCAGATTCAAAAATCTATTGAAAACCTTAATTTGATTGCCACTTGCTTAGAAGAAAATACTTTTTTTGAAATTCAATTTCAAGAATCTAATACGAATTTATCTTCTATTGCAGGTACATCGAGCGAGCCATGTCACGTTGAGGGCAAAAATAATATCTACATGGCAGAAAGTGTGTGCAAAAGAGAGGACGAGCTAGCAATTTTGGACGAACGAGAGGAGGAGACAGCTAGGGATAAGGGTTTTGAGATTATCGCCATGGATTCAGGACCATGCCCTCCTTCAGTTTTGTCCCAAAATCATTTACCCCTCTCCCCATTGACTGAGCATCGTACAGAGAGTAGTGCATATCTTTCAGGGAGTAGTCGTCAACTTGCTATAATTTCTTTCACCCATTTTGATGACTACATTTGGAATACTTTTGTTGATAAGAATTCTACACTAAAATGGATTGACGTGACTCATCTCTTGCAGGTTACAGGTGAACATCTTATAGAGATGCTGGGAGTTACGTTGCTGGGATCCAGTTTAGTCGTTGGAGGAAGAATAATCGCCGAGGAGCGCAAGGAGCAAATTGCACAACTTCCTCCACAATTAATGATTCGGGATCCGCCATTTGATCACGGTGTGTTCTTTCAAGTAGTGTAGTTTTTATATGCTTTCTAGGTTGCTTGCTTGAATAAACTCGTACCCCTTTCGACATTGAGGACAATGTCCATCTTTAGTTGGGGGGTGTGTATGAGACCTTAGGATTTTTTTTTGAGAAGAATAAATCACCAAATCTCATCTTTTAAAACTCCTTCATATGCCTCAAATACGGATGATTACACATTGATTGAGTTCTGAAAATTGTTTATGGCTTGAGTTAATTATTTTTCCTTCATGGAATTACTCGTTAATATGCTATTCATGAAAATTTTCAATTTCCATGATTAATATCTCGAAATAGTTTGAATTCATTTCATGCATGCTAATGTGATGAAAAAGCTTAAGTATACACGATTTATTAGAAAAGTCTTCAAGTTGAAGAGGAATTTGGCATTTGATACTAATGTTTATATTCAAAGAATGGGTGTTGAGTTGCTTACAAAAGAAAAAGAAAGAAAGAAAGAAATGAATGAAAAATGAATGAAGAAAATGAAGAAGTATGTCACTAATAAATAACTTGGTTGGCTCGAGTAGTACAGTCCGAGGGGTCCTTTTTGGCCTAATGCCCTATTATCGTTTGATTTGGGAGCCATTGACAGGAAACTCACTCATTTGATGGAGCGATCCTAGTTATACATTTTTCTGCGAATGTTGCTTGATGCGCGTTACGCGGAACGAATAAAAGAAAAGAAATTGTGAATATACTAAGCAACTTCAATACCCATGTCTTGTACGATTGTTTTGATTGGCCAATTCCTTGGAAACAAGAAAACTAGAACAAAACGACGTGTTATACTTTCGCTTGCGCAAAACGATGCTTGCATGTTATTTATTCATACTAAATTAGAGAAAATATCATGTGATTGATTTTGTTCATGGATGTGTATATTGATTGTCAAGATCATGTTGGAAGGCGTATTATTGAGCCATGCCATGAGCAATTTGAAAGAACTTATTGTTTTATTACTTATCCGTATTAATCGCTCTTTTTGCTAGAGACTAGCAAATCGCTAGTTGGGGGGTGTGATTTGGGTTCAATATTACATATTTAACCCCCCATTTAGCCCTATTTTGTGCTCATGTGATGCTACATTGTTTTCTAATTCATACGTATTTTGTACACAATTATTTATTAGAGAAAACACTTAATTTGAGCACAAAACAGCAATTAACGAAGTATTTCTGAACTTTTTATATTTTTCCTAGCTTGGTCTCGATCTCACGATTCCAACGACTATTTATTTGTATTTTTCTGATATCTGTGCTAATTTCTATGATTTTTTGAATGCAGAATACTATTTAATTGGAAAAATACGCACGAAATACGCGAGAAATACTAAAATACGGCAGATCCATATACGTCTGGGACACGTGGCAGCAATCAGACAACTCCCGCTCAGATCCGACGGCTGTAGCTAAGAGGTGACGCTGCGCAATCTGAGCCGTTGATCGAGCATCCAACGGCCGTGCTCATCCCATCGATTTGAAATGAGAAGCAATATCTTCGAGACACGTGGATGACTACCAGCGGCCCGATCTAAATCCAACGGTCCATATTCGTCCCGCATTTGAAATGAGAAGCGGCCGAGATCTGATCGTCGATCTCTGATCGAACGGTCCATATTCACTCCAAAGTCGAAGCGACGGAGATTTCTGCTGGGCGACGTGGCAAGATTTCAGCCGAGCGATTAAGATCGGACGGATGGAAATCACCCCACGTTTTGAAAGGAGAACGAGGCGACGCGGCCGATTAATGACCGTCGGATTCAGATCCTACGGCTACGATTCAGCCCCGATGCGATCTCGAGTTCGCTTGCGGAGCGGGCTGCGCACGAGTTTTAAAGCGCCACGCGGTGCACTGTGGGCAGATCCCGCCAGATCGGACGGTCGAGAAAGGCGGCGGCTGCGGATCGGGGTTTAAAGCGAAACGGATGCAAATTTGGACCTGTTAAGCGCCCCAAACCCGCAATGCTTATTATATAAGCGTATTCTAGGATTTTTGGGCGTATACAAGCAGATTAGGGGCGTATTTTGGGCGTATTGGAGGCTCTAGGAGCCGTATTCCCCCTCTGTAAAATTCTGTAAAATTCCAGAGGCTGTTCCTATTATTTTCATAGAGTTTTGAGGCCTAACTTGGAGATTTGGTGATATATTTCTAAACTTCTACTCCGTATTTTGGTGTTTTTCATCGTATTTTGCTATGAACTTGAAGTATTTGGCTATGAAACTTGTTCATTCTTGCATTATGAGTAGCTAAATTGTTATTGTGCATGGTTTGGCGTAGTTAGGGGATGTGATCTGTGTTAGTTTGGTTGAATATCCTTGTGCTTAATCGTTAAACGTCGTTAAAGTTGTAATCTTTGTTCGTAAATCGTCTTTTTCATCTTCCAAAAGAAGTGGTTGAGTTGATGATCGCCCCAAAAGGGTGAGTTTTGATCTCCACAAAAGGGAGTTTCATACCATAGTTTTGATCTCTCCAAAAGAGAGTTTCATATCGTATTATAACTTTAGAGACGATCTCATTGAATATTGTGATTTAACCCCCAAAAGGGCATCTTCCGATGAATTGCTCCCAAAAGGAGAATTCATTGAGTTATATTGTGTATTTTCCGGTGAATTGCTCCCAAAAGGAGAATTCATTGCGTTATACTTGTCAACCAAATTAATACGAATCATTGATCCTAACGAACCCAAACCATGTGCATACCCTTTATAGGTATTTTCATACACGAATTTCCTTGTTTATATTGTTCACATATTCACATCACCATCACCGTCATCATTGTTGAAGTGGTTAGTTTCTTTTCGTAGGATTTCTATTTGACTTGAGCTGTGGTTACAACAAATTTCTTCCCGTGGATTCGACATCTGGACTCCCAGATTTTACTACTTGTACGGACTCTTGCGCTTGAGAGAGAGCACCTTTTCGGAGCCCACCAGGGGTAGCCGACCGACGCTGAGGGGTAGCCTCGGCGCCTCGGGTGTCTTCTACCTGGACAGATGAGGAAACTCGTCAGGGAGGCCGGACCTAGGTTTCGGCCAAATCCCCTCCGATGGCTAAGTCAGATCAAGGTCTGAAAGGATACTCGGCGGGGGAGGTCCGGCTTGTAAGGAAGCCGGAACGTCAACCCAGGCGGCGCGAGTTTGGGGGAGGAAGGAAATGGAGTGGCGAATGCCTAGGTCGTTGATGGAGTACCACTCTGTTGATTACCTGAGTCTCGATCCCTTTCTTCGTCGTCCTGGCCTTCCCTTATAGGGTCCCCCGTGACTGCCCCACGTCCCGCCTCCTCTTACGTCCCCACGATCCGCCTCCGCCTTTTCCCACTCGTGCGTAGTGGAGGGGTGGCCCATTAACGGGTCCGTTAATGGCCATTATGGGATCACGAATTCCGAGGAGCGGTTAATCGGGCTGAATGGGGGCTAGTCGGGTGCCCCGAGGGTGGAGTGGCCGGGCCTTCAGACCCGTCCGTGGGCCTTTCCGGGCGGGCCCATCTTCTCTAGTCGGTGTCCCCTTTGAGGCTGGACCGTGGGCCGTTGTAACTTGGGCCGGTCCAAATTAGTCGTAACAACCTTGATAATGAGATAAAGGATGTGGAATAAAAAGCGACATAAAATGATGATAAATCTGAACGAGCCGTAAGCATATGATGGACATAAAATTGGTGAAATTGCCATGTATCCATAGTGCCTTGTGTGCCTACATTATCATGGAAATCAGGAATGCACACCTCGCTTTCAATCTTCACAATCAAACTCCTACCATGTATCCACACAAGATAAACGATATTTGCTGAGAAGACACGATATATGGATCCCTGATGTTTCCTGATAATGGGACTAAGAATTTGTCATAAATATTGGGTTATCATTTGGCATAAGAAGATTAGATTGAGTTGTGAGTTGAGGAGGACTTGTGGGCAGCCATTTATAGACGAATTGGCCATGGACGCTGAGGAATGTGCTCGTAAGTATATAGAAGAGTGCATGTGAGTCTACAGAAGTGAGCCCGTGAGTGTATAGTAGAGTGCTCGTGATTCTACCGAAGAGAGCCACAATCAGAATTTCTCAACGCGCACAACGGGCATTTATTTGAACCGTTGTGCACGGTGAGAACTTTTGTTATCCCGTAACAAAATTGCTCAACGCGCACAATGGGCATATATTTGGAAAGTTGTGTCGTTGAGCAATATTTCTATTGGATAAAAAAATTTCTCAACGTGCACAACGAGCATATATTTGGACAGTTGTGCGCGGTGAGCAATTTTGTTTTTACATACAAAAATTGCTCAATGCACACAACAAACATAACTCTGGACAGTTGTGGGCTGTGATAAATTATGTTATCTCATAACTAAATTGCTCACTACACACAACGAACATATATTTGGCCCGTTGTGCACATTGAGCAATATTGCTATATGATAACAAAATTGCTCACCGTGCACAACTGACCACAGTTATGCCCGTTGTACGCGTTGAAATTTTTTCGTCTGGGATGACTAAATTGCCCACCGTGCACAATGGTCCAAATATATGCATGTTGTGTGCGTTGAGTAATTTTGTTTTCCAATATAAATATTGATCAACGTGAATAACGGTCCTAATATAGCGACGTTGTACGCATTGAGCAATTCTGTTACGGGATAACAAAAGTTCTCACTGCGCACAATTGTTCAAATATATGTCCGTAGTGCGCGTTGAGTAATTTTGTTATCCAATAAACATATTGCTCAACGCGCACAACGGTACTAATATATGCCCGTTGTGCACGTTGAGAAATTGTTTTAGTGATTAATTAGTGTCCAGACATAAATGCAAGCTGATATATATAACTGTATTAGTTCTACACAATATTGAAATGAATTTGTATACTGATTGTCACGCCCCGCTTCACACTATGGAGGCGAAGAGTGACTAAGGCCTGCTTAGGCCAGAGCCGTGAGGCTCGGACCCAATAAGCGTCTATAGGGGTACCATTTTAAAATTTTCTGGTTCTTGCATTTATAAGATTCGGAATAATAGCAAGTACAGAAGGAAAGTGGCATTCATTAATATAGAGAGATAATATCCAGCGAGTACAAAAGTCTAAAAAGAGAAGCCTAAGCATGGCAACAACTACCAAAAGAGAGCAAACTAAAAGTAGTAACCTCTGAAAGGCAGCGACGGAAAAGACTCCAAGGTCTGGTCCTCGTCAGGCACGTACTCTGGGTCGTCGTCCTCGGGCTCACGTACTCCGATAAGTCTGCCTCGTCCACGAACTCTGGCTCGACACCTGACGTACAACATCAAAAAGAAAGGAACTGTACGTCAGGTAAAGTCTACAAAAGAGGGTTAGACTCTACTGCAAGTGTACTGAGACTTTAAGCAATGATTTACTGGTTGATTAGCATGCTGTGGTTATAACATAGTAACAAAAGAAGGTAGTTGGAGTAGGAAAAGTAAAGCACGTCAAGCAGTAGTCATAGCGTGTACTACGGACTACAGGACTAACATAAACGGGTCAAGACAAGACGTGACAAGACAAGACAAGACGTGTGTCACTAAGGTTCACGCCTTTTGGTTAGAAGGCGGCCAGCACCTTCTCAACCGAAGGAATGCTCAACCTTGTGCACGGGACAAGACAAGACAAGAAGTGTGTCACTAAGGTTCACGCCTTTCGGTTAGAAGGCAGCCAGCACCTTTTCAACCAAGGGAACGCTCAACCTTGTGCCCGAAAACAAGACAAGACACGTGTGACTCGAAGGGTTCATGCCTTACGGTTTGAGGGGGATCAGACCCTCTCCCCGTGCGCACGCTCAACCCTACCCCAACCCAAGTGCACAAGACAAGTCCGTACAATGGATCACTCACTCTAACTTGGTGAGTGTCATATTGCCCGCAGGCTGTGTATCCGTACATGGGATCACTCTCTCTAGCTTGGAGAGTGCCCTATTGCCCGTAGGCTGTGTATTCGTACAAGGGATCACCCACTCACTGGTGAGTGCCCTATTGCCCACAGGCTGTGCAAAACAGGACACGACGTGACATGACAGGGATGGTTCTTCTAGGGGGTCCACACACACGCACACACAAGATAGCCCTACGGTGTCAAAAGTTGTTGTTGAGCTTAGACTTCGTCGTCAAGTCTAAGCCGTCAAGGGGTGTCGCAGACGCTATCATTTCACGTTCGGTTCTCTTTGTTCACAGTTTAATAGTTCTAGCAGTCTAAGGCCTAGGCACGGCCAAAAGTGCAAGTGAGTACACTTGCCTACGGTGGCGAGCGTGTCGTCCGTCCGGAGCGTCCCGTCCAAGCGTCGCGTCCGTGGTAGTCCGTCTGAAACAGGGTCACGGCGACGGTGTCAGGTCATGTTTTTCAACAAATCCTATCAGGGTTCGTTTCTAAAATTGACGGGACTACCCTAACAGTCAAAAAGTCACGTTTTGATGTTTTGTTTAGTTTAGATCGATGTCTACCCTATGTGCACAGAAAATAAGTCCGTTCGTCGATCTTTCCTATAGTGGGCAACGTTTTAAAGATGCAGAAAATAAATTTAGTTCAAGTTGACCAATTTTAGTTTAGGTTTTGGTTAGCTATGGTGTGGGTTTTACTACTCGTTAGGGAAACCAACCTCGTGATGTCGTCCAACAAGCGGAATTCGGGTCTGAATGGCAAAACGTCGACGTCATCTGAAACTCCTCGGCTGCAGGGAGCACAGCGAGGTACCTCTGGACAGTGGGGTGGTGGTGTGAAATCAGCGAGCTAACATCGATCCTCCTCCTATTGCGAGTAGCGCAACGGATCTTCATGATAACGGTGACGTCGGCTAAAAGTACGTGCGTGCGGAAATGCACGTGAACTCCGAGAGTCCAAGAGGGCTGTTGGGAGATGAAGTAGGAACAGAGGAAGATGTCCGGCCCGGTGGGTGGCCGACGGCGTGAGCGTACGGCGGTGGGTTGCCGTGAGAAGCCGGGGAGGACAGATTTGTACAACACTCATTGTCGCACATCTCAGCGGAATTCCAGCGATGATCAGCGACAATGGAAAGTTGCAGAAGGCAAAGGACTTCAAGACGAAGCCAATGGCAATGGAGTTGTCACTGGGGGTGGTCGGAGGTGATCGTGCGCGGGCGGCGAAGTTCAGCTTCCAGATCTGTGAAAAACAGCCGATACGGCGTGTTCCGACGAGGATTCCGGGAGCTACAGGTGGGCTATGAGCATGGAGGAAATTTCAGTTTGTAGGGGGTTTCGATAGGAGTCCAACGGCAGTAGGGTGGTCGTCGTAGGTGGCCGAATGGCCGGTGGGCGTGAGTTTTCCCGGCGGTGGCATAGATCTGTAAAACTGTCGTTACGTCGAGTTCGGGATATGTTTCGAGGAGGTAGAGATGATGAAAGAGGGTAAGGGGCATTGGAGATGATCGGGGGGTCAAAGAGGAGTTCAATGGTTGTGGAGATCACTGGAGGGAGTGACCGGAGGGCGGCGGCCGGCCGTTTTTCCGGCGGGCACACAGATCTGGCTTGGGCAGTTTTCTTGGTGGTTCCATGAGTTTTGAGGGGTTTCAAGGGAGAGAGATAGGAGGAGAGAGGTTGCAGATGTTAGGGGAAGTCGAGGGGGATCCAAGGGAGGCGGTGGCGGCTACCGGAGATCGCCGGAGGGGCGGCAACGGCAGGTTTTCCGGCCGGCTGCGAAAAAACTGGACTGGCTGCGTTTTGTGTGGGAGAGAGAGAGAGAAATGGAGAGAGAGAAGAGAGGAGAGGAAGAGGGGAAGGAGGAGGAGGGTGTAGAGGAATATGCCCTCGGATCATTTGTATTTGATGCAAATGAAAATTTAAGCCTAGATAGGGACTAATTTGCATATGATGCAAAAGAGATTAACTGTGTCTTAAATTGTTTAAGACTATATTTAATTAAATAAACGCGTTGAAAAGGTTACCTAGATGACGGGATCGTCCAGCTCTAAATGCAGGTTCAAACCGCGTCAAAAATGGAGTCCAAATGCACAAGTTATAGCCAAAACAAATCAGCCCAAACTGTTGGGCTGAAACCAGCGAAAATGGAGGCCCACCAAGCCCGAATTTTCTGGTTGGGGTTTTTTGAAACCTGGGATTTTCTTGACGGCTACGTTTCTAAGAGAAGCATGACTTTTGGCTAACTTTGGACAATTGTTTGAAGGGTCAAACGGACTCGGATTGACGAGCCGTTTTTTCCTACGCGTTCACCATTGAACCTTATTTGATTTGGTAGGTTGTACCAACATTGAAGCTCAACAGTGAGGGAGTTAAAATTCGAGGAAGTTTGCCCTTTGTGAAAGGCAAACTAACTTGATTTAATTAATCCCAAATTAATAGTCCCACCTCGGTTGTGGAGAAAAGGGGAGAGTCAGCCGCCTCTATAAATAGAGGCCCTCCCCCTTCCTCATAACTCGTCCCAAGCTCTAGATCTGAGCGGCTCTCGTAAATGTTGGAGCACGCTCAGATCTAAGCTAAATTAATATTTCTCCACTCCCTATAAATTTCTGCCTTGCTCCTGAGGGCTCTAGTAAAACCGCAAAGGAGTTCGGATTAAGATCCGAAATCTAGGCGGAGGTTTCACTCGCGTGAAACTTTCTTCGGCGCGTGGTTGGCTCGGCGACACGGGATTGATCGCCTCGGGATGCGGAGCGGTTCGAGGAGCAGCTCGGCGTGGGACGGGGATCAGCTCGGAAGACGGTGCGGAACATCTCGCCTGCCCCAGGGCTGAGATTCCGGGTATGTGTTTAATTAAGTATTAGTTTAATTCAATCGCAGTAGGCTAGATCCTTCTTGGGATGGTCAGACCCATCCCAAGTCGGCATAGATCTTGGATTAGGGTCTTGGACCTTAGGGTTAAATGTTAATTAGATTAACATGTTTATTTTTCCGCTGCTTTTCTGTCTATGTTCCGTCCGACTTAGGACGGGCATAGAGTTTTTGTGCCCTAAGGGTCCCGAAAAACCCTTCAGTGGTATCAGAGCTTGTTTATGCTTGAGTACGGGTTCTCGGGTTATGAGCCGACCCGAAGTAATCGCTCTTACTGTACTAAGTCATGATAAGATGGCGATCTTATGATAGGTTGGGCGTTGTCGAGAGGCATGCCGTAAAACAAGTTCTGAGGTATCTTGTGACGGGTCTAGGGTGCCATGGATGATGGGCCTTAACAGCGTCACAATGATATCAGAGTAATACCTAACAGTGGTATCAGAGCCAGGTCTGTATTACGATCTAGACTGCGATTTTATTAAACCTGAAATGCTTTTAAATACTTTTAAAAATGTTTGTAAAGTTATGAGATAAATTTTAAAAATGTTTTTGATGTTTAAAAATCTATGTGATAAATTTTTGAATATGAAAATTTTTTAATTGACGTTTTAAAAGTTATGTGATAATTTTTAAAACTAATTTTAAATCTTTTAAAATTTATACGATAAGTTTAAAGTGCCTAAAAAATTTTATATGATAAAATTTTAAGCATGAAAGTGTTTTAAAATGATGTTTTAATTTAATGAGATATTTTAAAACTGGTTTTAAAAGGTTAAAATTTTTATAGGATAAATTTTTTAAAAAGTAGCATGCAAATTTGTGATTTTAAAAACAAATTTTTATGAGATAAAAATAAAATATTTTTTAAAATCATATTTTAAATTTAAATGTTAAATTTATGTTTACATGCTAAAATTGTTTATGTGATAGACATTGTTCTATTTAAATTGTTAAATAGTTGTACACCTTTTATGCGATAAATTAGTGTAGCTTTATTTTAATGGCTAGGTCATCTTGTCCCTTATTTGATAACACACGACAACTTTTTAGGTTAGCCATTAAGAAATGATTAAAATTTATTACTTGACTTTTAATGACATGCTATGTTTTAATAAAAAATTAACAATGCTTCAAGACCTAATTCCTGATTAGGGTAGTCCTTTTAATGAAAATTTTAATTCTAATTGTTATTATTAATTCTCATTAAAGGACTTCGCTTTTGGCGTTGTTAATAAAGTTTATTAAAATCCTAATAACGATTAGGATAGCACGTGAACCTTATAGTTGCTAAGGACTTAATAAAAGTTATTAAACAAATCCTAAAATTTTGAATTTAAGGATGCAACTAGTTGATAGGATTAATTAGTTGTTAATAAAAGCTGTTTAGTCTATGGCACACATACAAAAATGACAAGCTTCATTCAATGGACCATGATCCAGTCAATGTGCTTGGTTAAGAGTTCTGGATCACCCTTTAAGGGATAGTGATCCTGGCTTAGTCAATTCCCTGGCTGTGTTCTGCTGGACCGCAATGTCGCGAGTCATGATTGTATGACACACTGGACTATATCTAAGTTAAATACGTTAATAATCTTTTTCAAGATTAGCCGTAGCCCTCCTTGTTTTAGGGGTTAGCTACTATAGGACCCGTGTTACAGTTGTTGAGATACCCTCAAGCTGTGACATGGCAACCCTGTAGAAACCAACTCCTTAAATACATAAGATGAAATCTTGACTGACCCAAACCGTCGTCTCGTACCCCGAGCGCCGGTGTAAGTTAATTCAATGATGTAGTCTGACTAGATGTAGTCTAAGTCCTGACCCAAACCGGTGTGTCGTGAATACCCCGAGCGCCAGAGCAAGTCAGGCTAGACTCGAAAACAAGGGTCTGACTAGAGTAGACATTGTGATTTGGATGAGTCCCCTCATGATCACAAATGGCTAGGGGTAAAAACCGATTAAGAAGGTTATATCTGATATGATCGATGAAGAGTCATCTTCCGATCGCAGAGTCAAGCAACTTGTTGAGCTACCCTCAAGGTTGTTAGGCTCAAGGTGATTGGACCTCTTACCCATTAATTTTAATTTGATTAAATCGTTCGTTATTAAGCTTTGAAATGATCGTTAAAATAGTGGGAGGATATAGATAGATAAAAGCCATTCTACCTATATTTAATATTGAACATATGCTAAACTAGGGCAAGACTATGTTTAACGAAGGAATATAATATTTTAATGGAATAAGTTAACTGGTCAAACGGTTGATTAATTGAATATCAAGTTAAATTCTAATTGATAGAATTTAAACTATATTCTCGTTGACATTTAAATGTCCTTCTAAAGAACAGACTTAAGAAATATGATTTCATTAAGTTCTGAGTCCAATAAATAAATTCACGCTACATGTCACTCGTCTCTATATGAGGCAGCTTGAACATATAGGATATTCGAAGTATGTTTCTCCCTACAACTTGTCGATCTACCCTCAAGGTTGTATGGACAAACAATTCGGATCCGCAAAGTTCGAGAATTCTATCAAACTGTTTCAGTCGAATACGAGAGCATGAGCGGTGCAAGACTATGTATCCCAACCGGATCTTGAGACAAGCAACTTCTTGAGCTACACTCAAGATTGCAACTCTCAGGCGTTTGGATACATGAGATGCTTGCATAGCTATTTATTTATGTTGGGCTATTTAAATATCTAAATGTGATTTAGAAAAGGAAGAAGGCACTCCGGAAAGTCAATTAAGATAGTTAGTTTAATTTATCATTAGTAAAGGCATAAGGAGGAGGAAATGAAAATGTGACATATTCTGATGTCACGATTTCATAATTATTGTTATACAAAAGGTTAGCACATTTTGATGAATGTCGTCACATTGCTTCTGAAGCAATGAGTAATATGTATAACGATAATATATATATATATTAAATGTTAATATATATAAACACACAAGATAGTAGCTAACTTGTATGGCAAAATAGACTAGGCCATATCGAGAGACTAAGCTTCACAAGTCACATAAAGAGGGGTCTGACCTCTCGTATTATGAAGTCTGCGGACACTTGTGAGTCTTATCCTCTTAGATAGAATGGCCGAAACCCATCTGTTAGACAGTGGGAGAATAAGTTGTCGAACTCAGTCTGGTACATACTGATGTGCCCGAGTCTAGATTAACCAAAATAAGTTGTTCGTATATTTTATTAAGACACGTGTTCTTGATGAAACACAAGTCTGATAAAATAAAGAACGAAATGACTAAAGTATTTAAACTAATTCGATTAGATCGAATGGTCAAATACTTAGCTACATTAAATCTTACGTAATTAAAAGAAAATGTAATTTTCTCTCAGGTCAAGTTTGTTAACACATCCGTGTGTTAAAAGTATGAATCACACTAAGTTAGATTTGGTGCGATCCATAGCAAGTGACTCTGAGTTAAGTCCTCCCTCTGGGTTAAGTCCCAGATAGTAAAGCCTAGGTTTTGATAATATTCTATGAGGACATTATCAATAAGATATTCATAAAATCAATCATTAGGAAGTTGTATAATTACTCGAATCTCGTGAGACGAATTGTTGAGTTAGACATCATGACTGATGATGACTTAGTCAACTTCCGGGATAAAATTCGGAGTAGTAACTCTGATTTAAAACTTGATGCAACCAGAATAGGTCCGTGTGCGTAAATAAATTTTGGAATTTAGTTTACGTGCCTAAGGAAAATGTTTCCTCACTTACTGCAAGTAAATCTTTAAGTTGAAAGATTTGTGCAGAAAAGAAAATAGTGAAGTGCAATCATGTTGGTCGAGAACGGTTTTCATCCTAATTCCTATAAATGGATTATGTTAAAATCGTCTCGCCAGTAGATGTGCACAGATCTACTCGGACCAAGCTCGATGTAAAATACTCAAAGTTGACTATGAAAATTGGAACATTCACTTATATGTTCGTTTTCTAAATATGATTTAGACGGACCAACTTATATGAATTAACCAAGAAATTTTTCAAGGTCAGTGGGAGCGTATAAATTACATGCGAGACATCAAAGGGATGGAACATTTATTTTGACAAAGTTATCAAATGGTTTGACACTCTATCAGAAATAGAAATGAGCCATTTGAAATGACCATTAACAAACTTAAATGATTATCGTAAGGTATGATGAACTGGATAAGATCCAAGTAAATAAAAATATTATGGATTCCGAAAGACCAAGTGAATTATTTGAATGAGATTCAAATGGTTGGTCTAACATGAACATAGAAACCCCTTAAGTCTATAGTGTAGACGGTTTTAGCAGATCCACTCACGAAGGCACTACCACATGAAGTCGGGAAAACTTATGTGTAAAAATGGTTTAAGATACCGAGATAAATGGGCCTGAGTGCAAGTGGGAGATGTTGAGAGAAGATACCTTCCAGGCAATCCATCTCTGTGTGTGAATAGCACAAACATCTTGTTCGAAATAACAGTAAGCTATTTGGTAATAATTTATCTAAGTTATGTTATAATGTAGTTAACATTAGATATTAACTTAGGTAAAGTCCTGAGACTTTATGCAAGGTCAAACATGTATCGAGATGAGTATCTCGATCATGGAGAAATGTTTGACCGTCTGTAGCATAAGTCTAAAAGGGTTCGTGGTCGTAGATGTTTCGAGACAAGGATATCGAAACATCAGATAGACCATTGTGTCTTAGTCTTCACCGTTTAGCGGTGGTGATGATCTCATGATCGCTTAACTTGGCGAATTCGTAGACGAGACACACGTGCTCATTAGAGAATGAGTTCACTAAACGATCCACAAGAGTTATCATATGGTTATATTGACCAATCTGTCAATGATGACTCTGAGTGATGATAGGCTAGTTGGTCTTTTGACTTGAGGTCATTTTGACGAACCTGTGCGTGAACGATGCCACTTAGATCAAATGACCTAGCTTCGAGGCAAGGCCTATCGAAAGGTCTTTGATTGGGTGACACTCGAAGCGTATGAGGAGAGTAATGACCAAGAGAGAATTCGTCTCTCCCGGTCAATGGGAGTTAGTGTCGTAGGGTTAGTTCGGTCTTTAGTAAAATCTCTGGCCAGAGTTTGTTGGAAGAAGTCCAACATTGTTTGACTAAAGATAGATAGAAACTTACCGGAGTCAAGTTATTGGGGTTGACAGTTTGACCGTACCCTAGACTTGATCTACACGACATAGTTAAGACGAAGAGACTATAACTGCGGAATTCATTACGGAAACAGTCAGGGTGGTCCCGACAATACTCATGTCAATGAGTCAACCACATAATGATGATTCCTGAAGCAGGGACGGCAACCACTGCTCGTGGTCACTGCCGTATAGGGCTTCGAGCCCAACCTGTTGTAAGGGTCAGGCTGTAGGGTCTCACACAGAATGCGATCTTCGTCTAGTAATAGGTAGAAATTAGTTAGGGAGAATAATTTGCATTTGATGCAAGGGATAAAATATTGAAAAAGATGTTTGCAATCATCTCCTGCATTCGGGATAAATGATCCTGAGTGCAAGTGGGAGATGTAGAGGAATATGCCCTCAGATCATTTGTATTTGATGCAAATGAAAATTTAAGCCTAGATAGGGACTAATTTGCATATGATGCAAAATAGATTAAATGTGTCTTAAATTGTTTAAGACTATATATAATTAAATAAACGCGTTGAAAAGGTTACCTAGATGACAGGATCGTCCCGCTCTAAACGCAGGTTCAAACCGCGTCAAAAACAGAGTCCAAATGCACAAGTTATAGCCAAAACAAGTCAGCCCAAACTGTTGGGCTGAAACCAGCGAAAATGGAGGCCCACCAAGCCCGAATTTTCTGGTTAGGGGTTTTTGAAACCTGGGATTTTCTTGACGGCTACGTTTCTAAGAGAAGCATGACTTTTGGCTAACTTTGGACAATTGTTTGAAGGGTCAAACCGACTCGGATTGACGAGCCATTTTTTCCTACGCGTTCACCGTTGAACCCTCTTTGATTTGGTAGGTTGTACCAACATTAAAGCTCAACAGAGAGGGAGTTAAAATTCGAGGAAGTTTGCCCTTTGTGAAAGGAAAACTAACTTGATTTAATTAATCCCAAATTAATAGTCCCACCTCGGTTGTGGAGAAAAGGGGAGAGTCAGCCGCCTCTATAAATAGAGACCCTCCCCTTCCTCATAACTCGTCCCAAGCTCTAGATCTGAGCAGCTCTCGTAAATGTTGGAGCACGCTCAGATCTAAGCTAAATTAATATTTCTCCTCTCCCTATAAATTTCTGCCTTGCTCCTGAGGGCTCTAGCAAAGCCGCAAAGGAGTTCGGATTCAGATCTGAAATCTAGGCGGAGGTTTCACTCGCGTGAAACTTTTTTCGACGCGTGGTTGGCTCGGCGACACGGGATTGATCGCCTCGGAATGCGGAGAGGTTCGAGGAGCAGCTCGGCGTGGGACGGGGAGCGGCTCGGAAGACGGTGCGGAACATCTCCCCTGCCCCAGGGCTGAGATTCCGGGTATGTGTTTAATTAAGCATTAGTTTAATTCAATCGCAGTAGGCTAGATCCTTCTTGGGATGGTCAGACCCATCCCAGGTCGGCATCGATCTTGGATTAGGGTCTTTGATCTTAGGGTTAAATGTTAAGTAGATTAACATGTTTATTTTTCCGCTGCTTTTCTGTCTATGTTCCGTCCGACTCAGGACGGGCATAGAGTTTTTGTGCCCTAAGGGCCCCGGAAAACCCTTCAGAGGGATCACCGGAGTAAGGGGGGCTGGCGGCCTCTCACCGGCAGCGTGGGAGAGGGCGTAAGATGAAGAAACGGCGGCTGGCTTGGGTTCATGCGGTTTCATCTAGGGTTGTTTGAGTTTAAGAAGAGAACTTGCTATATGGACCTCTAATTTAGGGATGTGGGAGAGGGTGTGTGAGAGAGGGGGTGTGCAAAGAAAGGTAAAGCTGGGTGAGGATAGTGGCAGTAAATCACACATGCTACGTATGAGGGATTCCCTAAGATTTGATTAGGAGATTTGAAATTTGAATTTGATTAAGGCTAATCAACGGTTGCAAATTGATTAGGGGATATCTTCCACTACGGGCATCAGAAAAATAATCCGAAAATACCGGGACGATCATGGAGACGAGAAGCACGGGGCTATGGTGTCTAATCGTGCGCTACGCCTACCAAAAATTAAAGTAAAATTGGGAACTGGGTATCAAGGCCAAAAGACTAAAACGCCCCTCCCATTCAAAGCCGTTTTGCGAGAAAACGAGCCGTGAAATGACGTTCCTAAAAATTACTATAAAATTCTATGCTTCCTTACGGTCACTACGGCATATCACATTGAATATACCGAAACCAAGAAAGAGCCAAACAAAATATGTGCACAAAAAAGTACGTGCACGTAGAAAATACGAACGGCCGGAAAGCGGTCGTTACATTATACCCACCTTAGAAATGATTCCGCCCTCAGAATCTCTTATACTAATAACAATGATATCTACATACCCTTATGCCTACAACTCCCATATCTGCACATAATGATCGCTAATCCTATAACTTCAAACAACGTTCCTCAATAATCCATCATAACTCGTCTATCACTGAATAAAGCTACTACTAGAACCACATCCTAGCACCTAACTATAAACCCACATTACCGTCTACAGATCACCAATCATCTCGTCCTCAATATATATATTCTCCATCATATCATCTCATAAATTTCCTCCATAAACAACGAACCATCGAACTACATCTATCCTTGGCTCTATCATCTAATCACTCGATCATATAAAATCCATCTTCATAACATCCCATACATCTCAACGTGTCGTGTTATCTCCAATGCCTTCTCGTCTCAATTTAATAATCAAATCTTGATGCTTTAAATGTTTTACTCATTCTCATGATCACCCTAACTTATACTATACATCCTAGCTACTCCTATCTACCACTCGTCCAAGTTTCGGGTCGATTAAGTACTCATCTCCCTATACCTATTTTCATCCAATCAGAGTTCTCCATTGAGTCCTTCACACTTGGTATTATAAATAAGTCTTGGACACCTCGTTCTTTTTATCCGAAGGAAATCTAATCTAATATCTTTGTGTCTAAGATCAACCAATCACCGCTACGACATATCTCATCTCACCCTATTCCTACCCGCAACTATAAATCTTATAACAAAATAGCTAGTACTAACAATATCATAACAATAAAAAAAATATTTTAACACTCCGAAGAGAGAAGGAGAAGAAGAGGATGTTTTAAAAACATGTGGGAAAAACGTGTGGATTTGCGGTGTTGGGTGGGGAAGATAGGGCTGTTGTGATCTTTATGGCCTAGTTTTAAAACTTTAAAGATTTGGTTTAAAAGAAAACAAAAGTCTGATACAGTCACACGCAGCCAAAGATAAGCTATACTATAATACGAAAGACCAAGTCTAAAGAATTGCCTGCTATGACGCTATTCTCACCTATATGATGTAGGGTTTTCTGGGACCCTTAGGGCACAAAAACTCTATGTCTGTCCTATGTCGGACGGAACATAGACATAAATAGCAGCGGAAAATAATCATGTTAATCTAATTAGCATTTAACCATAAGGTCCAAGACCCTAATCCAAGATCTATGCCGACTTGGGATGGGTCTGACCATCCCAAGAAGGATCTAACCTACTGCGATTAAATTAAACTAATGCTAATAAACACATACCCGGAATCTCAGCCCTGGGGCAGGCGAGATGTTCTGCACCGTCTTCCGAGCCGCTCCCCGTCCCACGCCGAGCTGCTCCTCAAACCGCTCCCTGAACCACTCCTCGAACCGCTCCGCATCCCGAGGCGATCAATCTCGTGTCGCCGAGCCAACAAACCGCCGATGAAAGTTTCATGCGAGTGAAACCTCCGCCTAGATTTCGGATCCGAATCCGAACTCCTTTGCGGCTTTGCTAGAGCCCTCAGGAGCAAGGCAGAAATTTATAGGGAGAGGAGAAATATTAATTTAAGCTTAGATCTGAGCGTGCTCCAACATTTACGAGAGCCGCTCAGATCTAGAGCTTAGGACAAGTTTTGAGGAGGAGAGCAGACCCCTATTTATATAGGCGACGGACTCTTCCCTTTACTCAAAATCCGATGTGGGACTAAAAATAGAGTTAATAAAATCAATTTAGTTTGCCTTTCACAAAGTGCAAACTTCCGTGAATTTTAACTCCCTCACCGTTGAAATTCAGGATTGATACAACCTATCAATTCGAAGGGTGTTCAACGGTGAACGCATAGGAAAAAACCGTTCGTCAATCGGACTTCGTTTGACCCTCCAATTGACCGCTCAAAGTTCAGCCCACGGCTAGTTTTTCGCAAAAACTGAGCCGTCAAAAACTGCCCAACTTCGGTTTCAGAAAACCAATTCTGCGGGGCCCACCAGGCCAGCTGGGCGAGCCCAGACCAGGTCAGAACCTGGTCTGGGCGCACCCAGACTGGGCGCCTGGCCCAGTCAGGCCAGGCGCCCTGGGCGCCAGGGCGCCTGGGCCCCGGTGCCCAGGCATCTGGGCGCCTAGCCCAGGCGCCCAGGGCGCCTGGGCGGGCCCAGGCCCTGGCTTGGGCCGGGCGCCCAGGCCCGGGCGCCCAAGCCCGGTCAGCCTGGGCTGTGCCTGGGTCTAGCCAAGTGCCCAGGCCAGACCCAGTCTGGCCTGGGTCAGCCTGGACTGACCCGTTGAACTCTTTTGGGCATATCTTGAGCATTTGGAGTCCGATTTGGACGCCGTTCGAACCTGGGTCTAGACCGGGACATTCCCGTCTTACCCGTGAGCTTTTCCTTAGGTTTATATAATTAAATATTGTCTTAAACTATTTAAAACACATTTAATCTCTTTTGCATCAAATGCAAAATAGTCCCTATCTAAGCTTAAATTATCATTTGCATCAAATACAAATGATCCGAGGGCATATTCCTCTACATCTCCCACTTGCACTCAGGATCATTTATCCAGAATGCAGGAGATGATTGCAAACATCTTTTGCAATATGTTATCCCTTGCATCAAATGCAAATTATTCTCCCTAACTAATTTCTACCTATTACTAGACGAAGATCACACTCTGTGTGAGACCCTACAGCCTGACCCTTACAACAGGTTGGGCTCGAAGCCCTATACGGCAGTGACCACGAGCAGTGGTTGCCGTCCCTGCTTCAGGAATCATCATTATGTGGTTAACTCATTGACATGAGTATTGTTGGGACCACCCTGACTGTTTCCGTGATGAATTCCGTAGTTATAGTCTCTTCGTCTTAACTATGTCGTGTAGATCAAGTCTAGGGTACGGTCAAACTGTCAACCCTAATAACTTGACTCCGGTTAGTTTATATCGATCTTTTAGTCAAAACTGTTGGGCTTCTTCCAACATACTTTGGCCAGAGTTTTTACTAAAGACCGAACTAACCCTACGACACTAACTCCCATTGACCGGGAGAGATGAATCCTCTCTTGGTCATTACTCTCCTCATACGCTTCAAGTGTCACCCAATCAAAGACCTTTCGAGAGGCCTTGCGTCGAAGCTAGGTCATTTGATCTAAGTGGCACCGTTCACGCACAGGTTCGTCAAAATGACCTCAAGTCAAAAGACCAACTAGCCTATCATCACTAAGAGTTATCATTGACAGATTGGTCAATGTAACCATATGATAACTCTTGTGGATCGTTCAGTGAACTCATTCTCTAATGAGCACCTGTGTCTCATCTCCGACTTCGCCAAGTCGAACGATCATGAGATCAACGCCACCGCTAAAAGGTGAAGACTAAGACACAATGGTCTATCCGATGTTTCGATATCCTTGTCTCGAAACATCTACGACCACGAACCCTTTTAGACTTATGATACAGACGGTCAAACATTTCTCCATGATCAAGATACTCATCTCGATACCTGTTTGACCTCGCATAAAGTCTCAGGACTTTACATAAGTTAATATCTAATATTAACTACATTATAACATAACTTAGATAAATTATTACCAAACAGCTTACTGTTATTTTGAACAAGATGTTTGTGTTATTCACACACATAGATAGATTGCCTCGAAGGCATCTTCTCTCAACATCTCCCACTTGCACTCAGGCCATTTATCTCGGTATCTTATACCGTTTTACACATAAGTTTTCACGACTTCATGTGGTAGAGCCTTCGTGAGTGGATCTGCTAAAACCGTCTACACTATAGACTTAAGGGGTTTCTATGTTCATGTTAGACCAACCATTTTAATCTCATTCAAATAATTCACTTGGTCTTACGGAATCTATAATATTTTATTTACTTGGATCTCATTCAGTTCATCGTACCTTACGATAATAATTCTTTAAATTTGTTAATGGTCATTTCAAATGGCTCATATTTGTTTCTGATAAAGTATCAAACTTTTTGATTACTTTGTCAAAATATATGTTCCATTCCTTTGATGCCTCGTATGTAATTTATACGCTCCCACTGACCTTGAAAACTATCTGTCTAATTCATATACGTCGGTCCGTCTAAATTATATTTAGAAAAACGAACTTATAAGTGAATGCTCCAATTTTCATGGTCAACTTAAGCGTTTACATCAAGTTTGGTCCGAGTAGATTTGTACACATCTGCTGGTGGAAAACGGTTTCATTATAATCCGTTTTATAGGAATTAAGATGGAAACCGTTCTCGAGTAACATGATTGTACTTCACAATTTCCTTTCTGCTCCTAATCTTTCAACTTAAAGATTTACTTGCAGAAAGTGAGGAAACATTTTCCTTGGGCACGTAAACTAAATTCCAAAATTTATTTACGCACACGGACCTATTCTGATTGCATCAAGTTTTAAATCGGAGTTACTACTCTGAATTTCATTCTAGAAGTTGGCTAAGTCATCATCAATTATGATGTCTAACTCGACTATTCGTCTCACGAGATTCGAGTAATTTTACAACTTCTTAATGATTGATTTTATGAATATCTTATTGATATGTCCTCATAAAACATTATCAAAACCTAGGCATTACTATCTGGGACTTAACCCAGAGGGAGGACTTAACTCAGAGTCGCTTGCTATGGTCGCACCAAGTCTAACTCAGTGTGATTCATACTTTAACACATAATGTGTCAACAGACTTGACCTGATAGAAAATCACATTTTCTTTTAGGTACGCAAGATTTTATGTAGCTAAGTATTTGACCATTCGATCCAATCGAATCAGTTTAAATACTTTGTCATGTCGTTCTTTATTTTATCAGACTTGTGATTCATCAAGAACACGTGTCTTAATAAAATATACGAATAACTTATTTTGGTTGATCTAGACTCGGGTACATCAGTATGTACCAGACTGAGTTCGACAACTCATTCTCCCACTGTCTTACAGATGGGTTTCGGCCAATTTTATCTAAAAGGATAAGACTCACAAGTGTCCGTAGACTTCATAATACGAGAGGCCAGACCCCTCTTTATGTGACTTGTGAAGCTTAGTCTCTCGATACGGCCTAGTCTATTTTGCCATATAAGTTTGCTACTATCTTGTGTATTTATATATTAACATTTAATATATATATATATTATTATCGTTATACATATTACTCATTGCTTCAGAAGCAATGTGACGACATTCGTCAAAAGGTGTTAACCTTTTGTATAACAATAATTATGAAATCGTGACATCAAAATATGTCACATTTTCATTTCCTCTTCCATATGCCTTTACTAATGATAAATTAAACTAACTTTCTCAATTGACTTTCCAGAGTGCCTTCTTCCTTTTCTAAATCACATTTAGATATTTAAATAGCCCAACATAAATAAATAGCTATACAAGCGTCTCATGTATCCAAACGCCTGAGAGTTGCAATCTTGAGTGTAGCTCAAGAAGTTGCTTGTCTCAAGATCCGGTTGGGATACATAGCCTTGTATCGCTCATGCACTCGTATTCGACTCAAACAATTTGATCGAATTCTTGAACTTTGTGGATCAAAATTGTTTGTCCATACAACCTTGAGTGAAGCTCACAAGTTGTAAGGAAAAAAATATTTCAAATATCCTATATGTTCAAGCTGCCCCATATAGAGGCGAGTAACATGTAGCGTGAATTTATTTTTGGACCCAGACCTTAATGAAATCGTATTTCTTAAGTCTGTTCTTTAGAAGGTCATTTTAATGTCAACGAGAATATAGTTTAATCCTATCAATTAGAATTTAACTTGATATTCAATTAATCAACATATTTGACCAATTAAATAATTCCATTAAAAATTATATTTTCATTCCTTCGGTAAACATAGTCTTGCCCTAGTTTTGGCATATGTTCAAAATTAAATATAGGTAGAAATGCTTTTATCTATCTATATCCTCCCACTATTTTTTCGATCGTTTCAAAGATTAATAACGAACGATTTAATCGAGTTAAAATATTTAAAATTTAGTGAAAGAGGGATCCAATCATCCTGAACCTCACAAACTTGAGGAGACTCAACAAGTTGATTGGTTCCATGATTGGTAGACTAACTCTTAGTCAATCACATCACATGTGACTCCCTATCGTTTTTTACTCACAGTCACTTATGATCTTGAGGAGACTCAACAAATCATAATGACTGGTCTAGTCAGACCCTTGATTTCGTGTCCAGATTTGACTTAGATCGATGCTCGAGGAGACCCGACGTATCGATTTGGGTCAAGTCTAGACTACATCACATGTACGTTGGACTTTGTTCCTTAAAGATAAACATGTCATAGCTCGAGGAGACTCAACAACTATAATTGTCTTCTTTGAGTTACCAAGCTCCAAAATCAAGGAGGGATACAGATTAATCTTTAATAAGATTTATAACGCATTGACTAGATATAGTCCAGGGTGTCATACAATCATGATTCGCGACATTGCGGTCCAGCGGAACACAGCCAGGGAATTGACTAAGCCATGATCACTGCCCCTTGGACTAGCAAGGGTTGATCCAGAACTATTAGCCAAGCACATTGACTGGATCATGGTCCATTGAATGAAGCTTGTCACTTTTATATGTGTGCCATAGACTAAACAGCTTTTATTAACAACTAATTAATCCTATCAACTAGTTGAATCCTTAAATTAAAAATTTTAGGATTTGTTTAATAACTTTTATTAAGTCCTTATCAACTATAAGGTTCACGTGCTATCCTAATCGTTATTAGGATTTTAATAAACTTTATTAACAACGCCAAAAGCGAAGTCCTTTAATGAGAATTAATTATAACAATTAGAATTAAGATTCATTGAAAGGACTACCCTAATCATGAATTAGGTCTTAAAGGGTTGTTAAAAGTTTTATTAAAACATAGCATGTCATTAAAATTCAAGTAATAAAATTTAATCATTTTTAATGGCTAACCTAAAGGGTTGTCTTGTGTTATCAAATAAGGGACAAGAAAAACTAGCCATTAAAATAAAGCTACACTAATTTATCGCATAAAGATAGTGAACAACTATTTAACAATTAAATAGATTAAGTTTATCGCATAAACAATTTTAGCATGCATACATAAATTTAACATTAAAATTTAAAATATGATTTTAAAATATTTTATTTTTATCTCATAAAAACTTGTTCTTAAAATCACAAATTTGCATGCTACTTTAAAAAATTTATCGCATAAAATTTTTAACCTTTAAAATCAGTTTTAAAATATCTCATAAAATTAAAACATCATTTTAAAAAACTTTCATGCTTAAAAATTTATCATATAAAATTTTAGGCACTTTAAACTTATCACATAAATTTTAAAAGATTTAAATTTAGTTTAAAAAATTATCACATAAATTTTAAAACGTCATTTAAACATTTCCATGTTCAAAATTAATCAAATAGAATATTTGAACATCTAAAACATTTTTGAAAATTATCTCATAACTTTAAAAACATTTTTAAAAGCATTTAAAAGCATTTCATAGTTTAATATAAATCGCAGGCTAGATCGTTACGCAGACCAATGCTCTGATACCACTGTAGGGTTTTCTGGGACCCTTAGGGCACAAAAACTCTATGTCTCTCCTAAGTCGGACGGAACATAGACATAAATAGCAGCGGAAAATAATCATGTTAATCTAATTAACATTTAACCCTAAAGTCCAAGACCCTAATCCAAGATATATGCCGACTTGGGATGGGTCTGACCATCCCAAGAAGGATCTAGCCTACTGCGATTAAATTAAACTAATGCTAATAAACACATACCCGGAATTTCAGCCCTGGGGCAGGCGAGATGTTCTGCACCGTCTTCCGAGCCGCTCCCCGTCCCACGCCGAGCGGCTCCTCGAACCGCTCCCCGAACCGCTCCGCATCCCGAGGCGATCAATCCCGTGTAGCCGAGCCAACCAACCGCCGAAGAAAGTTTCACGCGAGTGAAACCTCCGCCTAGATTTCGGATCCGAATCCGAACTCCTTTGTGCTAGAGCCCTCAGGAGCAAGGCAGAAATTTATAGGGAGAGGAGAAATATTAATTTAAGCTTAGATCCGAGCGTGCTCCAACATTTACGAGAGCCGCTCAGATCTAGAGCTTGAGACAAGTTTTGAGGAGGAGAGCAGACCCCTATTTATATAGGCGGCGGACTCTCCCCTTTACTCAAAATCCGATGTGGGACTAAAAATAGAGTTAATAAAATCAATTTAGTTTGCCTTTCACAAAGTGCAAACTTCCGTGAATTTTAACTCCCTCACCGTAGAAATTCAGGATTGATACAACCTATCAATTCGAAGGGTGTTCAAGAGTGAACGCATAGGAAAAAATCGTTCGTCAATCGGAGTTCGTTTGACCCTCCAATTGACCGCTCAAAGTTCAGCCCACGGCTAGTTTTTCGTAAAAACTGAGCCGTCAAAAACTGCCCAACTTAGGTTTCAGAAAACCAATTCTGCGGGTCCACCAGGCCAGCTGGGCGAGCCCAGACCAAGTCAGAACCTGGTTTGGGCGTGCCCAGACTGGCGCACCCAGACTGGGCGCCTGGCCCAGTCAGGCCAGGCGCCCTGGGCGCCTGGTCGCCTGGCCCAGGCGCCCAGGGCACCTGGGCGGGCCCAGGCCCAGGCGCCCAGGGCGCCCAGGCCCGGGCGCCCAGGCCCGGTCAGCCTGGGCTGTGCCTGGGTCTAGCCAGGCGCCCAGGCCAGACCCAGTCTGGCCTGGGTCAGCCTGGACTGACCCGTTGAACTCTTTTGGGCATATCTTGTGCATTTGGAGTCCGATTTGGACGCCGTTCGAACCTGGGTCTAGACCGGGACATTCCCGTCTTACCCGTGAGCTTTTCCTTACATTTATATAATTAAATATTGTCTTAAACTATTTAAAACACATTTAATCTCTTTTGCATCAAATGCAAAATAGTCCTTATCTAAGCTTAAATTATCATTTGCATCAAATACAAATGATCCGAGGGCATATTCCTCTACATATGAATACCATCATTCAGACCACTTCATACCTATATCACGGATAACACTGAGTATACCATATGGCACAAGGGACAATCATTAAGATCCTAAGGGTAGCACACTCATACAGGTCCACACACTCTATCTATATACATGCACCACGACGACATCACAAAGCTAATAGACCCACTACTAAACTAGAGTTGACACATGCAACTACAAGCACTAATGTCTAAACAATAGAAAGGAAACCTAAACCAAAAGCGAAATGAAACAAGATCGGAAAGAACGAGTCCCGATAAGGCGGGGATAAGAAGATGGCTAGTTGGCCGAGATAAAGATGTTGCTCAAAATAATTAAAGAATGAAAAAAGATTACGTGTAAAATTTGGTATCATATATATATACCTATAAAAATATGTAGAAAATAGTGAGCATATGGTAGAAAATTACAACTCGGAAAAATAGTTAGACGAAGGAATGAAGAGTAGGGTGAGGTATCGATTGTTTTGCAAATGAAAATAGGTTTATACCAAGATTTTTGAAGTATGAGCACGATGAACATAGAACCGAGAAAAAAAAATAAATTGAAATTCTACTCAGCTTAGGAAAATATTCTGAAAGTGCTACGGTAAGTGGTTAAAATAAATTTCGTAGTTTAGAAAAAGAATAATATATATATTGAATTATCAAAATGGTAAAAAAAAGTTTTAAAACTGAAATACAAAAGAAACCGGTTAGAAATAATTACGAGATAGTAACTTAAAAATTTCGACCAAGAAGGTTTCAAAATCAGTTGAAGAATTTTAACTCAACCGAAAACAAGAAATTTTAAATATATAATAAAGGGGTTTTCAAAGAAATTAAGCTGAGCGATGAACTTAATAAGGAATTTCGAAAATACTTTTAGAGGAAGCAGAATTGGCAAAGGGAAGATTTGAAGGATCAACGATAATCGTCAGGAAACGATCACGTGAATCGGGAGAAAGGAAAATGATCGCATGATGGATACACCTAGGATATGATTCATGAAAGCTATGATGGAACTCTACGGCCGATAACACAAAAGTGTAATGATCAGGAAGACGCCAGAAGTCAGGGTTCTAGTTATTGGGCCATCTAAAGATCAAGAGAACTCAGCACTAAGTCTTCCTAATGAATTAGACTGTAATAGAGAGATATCAGGGAAGGGCCCTAAGAGAATCAAGATTACGTTCTGCTGGGCCAGAAGTCGGTGGACCCGAGCGAACGACTAAAAGAAGGGATCTAGAAATCTACGACGCTCAGAGTCAAGTGAGGGCTACTAGGGTATCCTAAGACGAGGATGACTAAATCTTAACCAAGGCGTCAAACTATCAAACCTGGATGTCTTATCTAAGTCATCCTACCATCTAAGACTGGGAAAACCTAATTTAGACTTGTACATGGATATTAAATGAATGCAGTACTCTTATTGTTCCAAACTTTTGCATGACCTGCATGGGCCACCACTAAAACTTGTCACGCCCCGCTTCACACTATGGAGGCGAAGCGTGACTAAGGCCCGCTTAGGCCGGAGCCGTGAGGCTCGGACCCAATAAGCGTCTGTAGGGGTACCATTTTAAAATTTTCAGGTTCTAGCATTTATAAGATTCGGAACAATAGCAAGTACAGAAGGAAAGTGGCATTCATTAATATAGAGAGATAATATCCAGCGAGTACAAAAGTCTAAAAAGAGAAGCCTAAGTATGGCAACAACTACCAAAATAGAGCAAACTAAAAGTAGTAACCTCTGAAAGGCAGCGACGAAAAAGATTCCAAGGTCTGGTCCTCGTCAGGCACGTACTCTGGGTCATCGTCCTCGGGCTCCACGTACTCCAGTAAGTCTGCCTTGTCCACGAACTCTGGTTCGACACCTGACGTACAGCACCCAAAAGAAAGGAACTGTACGTCAGGTATAGTCTACAAAAGAGGGTTAGACTCTACTGCAAGTGTACTGAGACTTTAAGCAATGATTTACTGGTTGATTAGCATGCTAGGGTTATAACATAGTAACAAAAGAAGGTAGTCAGAGCAGGAAAAGTAAAGCACGTCAAGCAGTAGTCGTCGAGTGTACTACGGACTACGGGACTAACCTAAACGGGTCCAGACAAGACGTGACAAGACAAGACAAGACATGTGTCACTAAGGTTCACGCCTTTCGGTTAGAAGGCGGCCAACACCTTCTCAACCGAGGAACGCTCAACCTTGTGCACGGGACAAGACAAGACGAGCAGTGTGTCACTAAGGTTCATGCCTTTCGGTTAGAAGGCGGCCAACACCTTCTCAATCCAGGGAATGCTCAACTTTGTGCACGGGAACAAGACAAGACACGTGTGACTCGAAGGGTTCACGCCTTACGGTTCGAGGGGGATCAGACCCTCTCCCCGTGCGCACGCTCAACCCTACCCCAATCCAAGTGCACAAGACAAGTCCGTACAAGGGATCATTCACTCTATCTTGGTGAGTGCCCTATTGCTCGCAGGCTGTGTATCCGTACATGAGATCACTCTCTCTAGCTTGGAGAGTGCCCTATTGCCCGCAGGCTGTGTATCTGTACAAGGGATCACCCACTCACTGGTGAGTGCCCTATTACCCGTAGGCTGTGCAAAACAAGACACGACGTGACATGACTGGGATGGTTCTTCTAGGGGGTCCACACACACGCACACACAAGATAACCCTACGGTGTCAAAAGTTGTTGTTGAGCTTAGACTTCGTCGTCAAGTCTAAGCCGTCAAGGGGTGTCCCAGACGCTATCATTTCACGTCCGGTTCTCTTTGTTCACAATTTAATAGTTCTAGTAGTCTAAGGCCTAGGCACGGCCAAAAGTGCAAGTGAGTACACTTGCCTACGGTGGCGAGCGTGTCGTCCGTCCGGAGCGTCCCGTCCAAGCGTCGCGTCCGTGGTAGTCCGTCTGAAACAGGGTCACGGCGACGGTGTCAGGTCACGTTTTTTTAACAAATCCTATTATGGTTCGTTTCTAAAATTGACGGGAATACCCTAACAGTCAAAAAGTCACGTTTTGATGTTTTGTTCAGTTTAGATCGACGTCTACCCTATGTGCACAGAAAATAAGTCCGTTCGTCGATCTTTCCTATGGTGGGCAACGTTTTAAAGATGCAGAAAATAAATTTAGTTCAAGTTGACCAATTTTAGTTTATGTTTTGGTTAGCTACGGTGTGGGTTTTACTACTCGTTAGGAAAACCAACCTCGTGATGTCGTCCAACAAGCGGAAGTCGGGTCTGAACGGCGAAACGTCGGTGTCGTCTGGAACTCCTCGGCTGCAGTTAGCATAGCGAGGTACCTCTGGACAGCGGGTTGATGGTGCGAAATCAGCGAGTTAACAACGATCCTCCTCCCGTTGAGAGTAGCGCAACGGATCTTCACGATAACGGTGACGTCGGCTAAAAGTACGTGCGTGCGGCAACGCACGTGAACTTCAAGAGTCCAAGAGGGTTGTCGGGAGATGAAGTAGGACCAGAGGAAGATGTTCGATCTGGTGGGTGGCCGACGGCGTGAGCGTACGGCGGTGGGTGGTCGTGAGAAGCCAGGGAGGACAGATTCGCACAACGCTCATTGTCACGCATCTCAGCGAAATTTCAGCGATGATCAGCGATAACGGAAAGTTACAGAAGGCAAAGGACTTCAAGATGAAGCCAACAGCAGTGGAGTTGGTGCTGGGGGTGGTCGGAGGTGATCGTGCGCGGGTGGCGAAGTTCAACTTCCAGATCTGTGAAAAACAGCCGATACGGCGTGTTCCGACGAGGATTCCGGGAGCTACAGGTGGGCTATGAGTGTGAGGGAAATTGCAGTTGGTAGGGGGTTTTTATAGGAGTCTAACGGCAGTAGGGTGGTCGTCATAGGTGGCCGGATGGCCGGTGAGCATGAGTTTTCCTGGTGGCGGCGCAGATCTGTAAAACTGTCGTTACATCGAGTTCGAGAGATGTTTCGAGGAGGTAGAGATGAGGAAAGAGGGTAAGGGGAGTTGGAGATGATCGGGGGGTCAAAGAGGAGTTTGATGGTGGTGGAGATCGCCGGAGGGAGTGGCCGGAGGGCGGCGGTCGGCCTTTTTTCCGGTGGGCGCACAGATCTTGCCTGGGCAGTTTTCTTGGTGGTTCCATGGAGCTTTGAGGGGTTTCAAGGGAGAGAGATGAGAGGAGAGAGGTTGCAGATGTTGGAAGAAGTCGAGGGGGATCCAAGGGAGGCGGTGGCGGCTACCGGAGATCGTCGGAGGGGGCGACAACGGCAGGTTTTCCGGCCGGCTGCGAAAAAACTGGACTGGCTGCGTTTTGTGTGGGAGAGAGAGAGAGAGAGAAATGGAGAGAGAGAAGAGAGGAGAGGAAGAGGGGAAGGAGGAGGAGGGATCACCGGAGTAAGGGGGGCCAGCGGCCTCTCACCGGTGGCGAGGGAGAGGGCGCAAGATGAAGAAACGACTGCCGGCTTGGGTTCATGCGGTTTCATCTAGGGTTGTTTGAGTTTAAGAAAAGAACTTGCTATATGGACCTCTAATTTAGGGATGTGGGAGAGGGTGTGTGAGAGAGGGGGTGTGCAAAGAAAGGTAAAGCTGGGTGAGGATAGTGGTAGCAAATCCCACATGCTACGTATGAGGGATTCCCTAAGATTTGATTAGGATATTTGAAATTTGAATTTGATTAAGGCTAATCAACGGTTGCAAATTGATTAGGGGATATCTTCCACTACGGGCATCGGAAAAATAATCCGAAAATACCGGGACGATCGTGGAGACGAGAAGCACAGGGCTACGGTGTCTAATCGTGCGCTACGCCTACCAAAAATTAAAGTAAAATTGGAAACTGGGTATCAAGGCCAAAAGACTAAAACACCCCTCCCATTCAAAGCCGTTTTGCGAGAAAATGAGCCGTGAAATGATGTTCCCAAAAATTACTATAAAATTCTATGCTTCCTTACGGTCACAACGGCATATCACATCGTATATACCGAAACCAAGTAAGAGCCAAACAAAATACGTGCACGAAAAAGTACGTGCACGTAGAAAATACGAACGGCCGAAAAGCGGCCGTTACACTGATACATGTGCTTTCCTACGTCATAAATGCAGACAATAGTCCAGTAAACAACAAAGTTATTATACAACCAAAAAAACCACATCATTGGTAAAAATAGCAAGCACTACCATATGGCTTGACTGGAAGCCTCTCTTCTGTTAATTTCATTAACTCTGGAAAAGAGTAACTTGTAGTCTCATGTATATCTCCATAATTCCTTACTTGTTCGTGCAGCCTTAACTTTAAATTTGTTATTTCCTGTAGAAAATATCTGGCATATTCTTGGCCACGAGGACACAGATCCATCTGAGCAACCCATGAAAAAAATTACATCAATTGCTCATGTTGTAACTGATACAACCATAAAATCTTCTCCCAATATTATCCTTTTTCATACAGTTCTAAGTGGAGCTATCAGGCCACAATAGCAAATGTGAACTGTCCTCCCCATTGCATAACTAGTTTCATCTGCCATGATCTGCAAATTTGTGTAACGAATGAATAACGAATCACAACGTAGAAGAAGGTTGCATAATTAATGTGTAAGTAGAGTAAGAGTCAGTGAAGGCAAACCAAATATTCACTACTACAAAATGGACCTTTAACAGCGCTTAAATAAGGCCTTTAATAGCGCTTTACAAGCGATGTCTATCTCCCCGCTGCTATGGGGGGGCTGGTTTTAATAGCGCTTTAAAAGCGCTGTTAAAGGGGGCCTTTAACAGCGCTTGTTTGTGCAAGCGCTGTTAAAGGGGGGCCTGTAACAGCGCTTGTTTATGCAAGCGCTGTTAAAGGGGGGCCTTTAACAGCGCTTCTTTAGTGCAAGCGCTGTTAAAGGCCCCCCTTTAACAGCGCTTGTTTGTGCAAGCGCTGTTAAAGGGGGGGCCTTTAACAGCGCTGGTTTGTGCAAGCACTGTTAAAGGGGGGCCTTTAACAGCGCTTCTTTAGTGCAAGCGCTGTTAAAGGCCCCTCTTTAACAGCGCTTGTTTGTGCAAGCGCTGTTAAAGGGGGCGTCTTTAACAGCGCTTGTTTGTGCAAGCGCTGTTAAAGGGGGGCCTTTAACAGCGCTTGTTAGTGCAAGCGCTGTTAAAGGGGGGCCTTTAACAGCGCTTCTTTAGTGCAAGCGCTGTTAAAGGCCCCCCTTTAACAACGCTTGTTTGTGCAAGCGCTGTTAAAGGGGGGGCCTTTAACAGCGCTTGTTTGTGCAAGCGCTGTTAAAGGCCCCCCTTTAACAGCGCTTGTTTGTGCAGGTATTTAATGCCTGATGATGAGACTTATGCCTGATGATGAGACCTAACATAACAATCATTGGTGTTTATGTATAGCGGAGACACTTTGAACTGTTAGAAGCTAACTGCAAACCAGATGTAAGTAATCATGTGTATTGATTTCGGAAACTTAATATATTGTATTCATTAATTCAACATACATGCATGACCTTCTCACTGTTGGAGCATTCTTGCCTGTAACAAACCACCCATGCTCCCTTGTAATGTTTAGGAATATGATTAGATAAACATCAATGATGCCTTTATCCATGCTACGGAAAAGTGATTGGTAGCCGTTAGATGCCAGCTCTCCCCCCTGTTTCGTTTCTTGTTTGTTTGTCGAATCCTTGCATTTTTCGTGCGGCAACCTCACATGCTTGGTCTTCTGCTCTTTCATCGGTTAACGCGATCAATTGCGGACGATGATGTTGTGGTGTACAAGAGTTTTAATGGAACGACTCAGTTCTATCCTCACGTGCGTGATTGGTCTTAGGTAGATTCCTTTTAACCTCACCTACATAAGTGACATAAGTGGTTAGAAGAACGTCATTCAGTACCAAAGAAACAACAAGTGTTAGTACATAATGGTTTTCTTCCAGATACGACCATTTACAGCAGTTCGTTGTTGTTCATATTGTATACCTGGGCAACTGGATGAGGAGGTGACGATTTGATGTCTCTTCGATCCACTCGGCGTCTGGCTTGAATTCTTCACGCACCGCGAAGTTTGTTTGCACCGCGAAGTTTGTTTGCAACATGGAGAAGGTGACCGATGTTTGTGTTTGGATAGTTTTGCAACAGCTTAAGATTGGATGTGAAATCGCCAGCCAAGAGGCGCCTTCGGACAAGTATCAACATTGCGCATTCGGAGAAGGGTTTCCTGTACCCAGTTTAAAAAAAAGTAAAGTAAAAAAGGCAAAGGAACGAGAATTTAAGGGCAATGCAATGCCAAATTAAATATCAATATACCTGGGGACCTTCAGGGTCACTCAACGGACATTGCCTCTAAAACTTAAATGCTTACCTGCATAGCGTCAACGAGTACCGAATAAGTGACATGTAACCATATGGACATCTTTAAGAACAAAGAGAAAAGCTTAAAGGAATTTTTAGCATGGGTTCATTGCCTCTAAAACTAGACAGTACAAAGTCATGGACCTGACAGTCCCATGACGCATGCACATTACATTTGAAGGTTAGAATAGTTGAACATACAAGACACAGATTGAAAGAATAATGTAGTAGCATAACAGTATACAATAAAAACAGTAGAGTGGATGGATGATTCATCCACTGTCAATTGACAATATATTCTGGTTTTTCTTTTCTAGAAAAGCAAACCCTATTATGTGTCAGCATCAAAGGCTAAATATGTGTGGTGTTCATAGTGCAACATTTTTTCCCAGATGAACCAAAGATATTCGACTAAGGGAATATTAGAATTTTCTTATGATAATATCATATACTAAAGACAATTAACATCCAGAAACCAGAAGGCAAACAAAAGACATACACATGATGATTGTCAGGGAAATGATTGCCCATTGCGGTTAGCATAGATTTTTCTGTTATCTAATTAAGATGTATTCACCGAGTCAATCATCAGCTATTTAACACACACACACACATCTTTGGTGAACTTAATTCTTAAATCCAAGTTTCATTCTCATACAGAAATACATAAACTGATAAGCCAACAATTCACATAAAAGGACATGAATTGATTAATCTATCGCCGATCAAACCTTGAAACTTAGATTAAACAAAAAAAACAGATATCCCAAAAGTCACCTAAAGGCATAAATCCGAATCAGTAACAGAATCCCATTTTCACAGATCAGAAACCAAATATAACGAATAGTAGAGTCTGGCATTATGAGGCATGTGAATCCTTACAGGTCCGCGGTTGCGAGGGTGATTGTATCTGCATTTCAATCCATAGGCACAGAATCCAGTTCGAATGAAGTAACTGCAGTCCTGCTCACCAGGCCTTTCTGGGTAAATGCAATCCTCACTCTTTCTGCCCAATCCCAATCGCCTCACAGAGTCTACCAAAATGTATGATTTCGAAATAACAATTTAGCAGAGTAACCACAATCCAACACCGACTCTATCAACTCTGTATTCAAAACGCTAAAAAGAACAAATCCAGCTCAATTCCCGTTAAATAAAAAAGGTGTGTACGAACATAGGGCTCTTTAAAGTCTAAAATTTACCCAATGCAACACAATTTCATACAAACTTCAGCAAGCTTTGACACTATTTTTACCTGAAAGCTACTAACGAAAATTACTAATATATGTTACCCCAGTCCCAGATTCAAGTAGAGCATCCTAAACCATAACAAAATCAATATTAATAAAATATATAACAACCCAAAATTCCCATTTTTTAAATACAACCCCTTATCACAATTCCATAGTTTCCAGACGAAACTGCCCCAAAAAAATTAAAAATTTAATAAAAAATTACCCCAAAAATCAGTGCAACATGTCTACCCCAATGCAATACTTGGATACCCAGCAAAGGTTTTTTTTTCCGGATAGCGAAGTCTTAAACCATTGACCTTGTCACAACACCAACAAAAATACACCCTATGAATGAACATAATGAAAAGAGC
The DNA here is from genome assembly GCA_030789695.1 of Scilla litardierei. Classification (NCBI taxonomy): domain Eukaryota; kingdom Viridiplantae; phylum Streptophyta; class Magnoliopsida; order Asparagales; family Asparagaceae; genus Scilla; species Scilla litardierei. The sequence continues at coordinate 120,175,602 of CM061141.1, forward strand.
GAAGTGGGAGAAACAGATTAGTGTTTGCAATAGTTATACAATGAGAAGATTGGAGACCTGACAGGAATCCCGTGAGTAGCCATATACATCTGGAACACTCTAAAGTAAATGTGATCTAAAATAATGAGGAGGCTAATGTGAATCGGTTGTAATGTAAGCTTCACTTACTCCTTCATGCTCCTCTTTTACTGTCCCGATCATAACCGTCCAGATCATAACCATCATACCCTTCATATCTTGGTTCACAATCTGGGTATACTTCAAGTCGTTCACCATGCCTTCACAATCGTTGTGTAGGCATTCTGTGAAATTGAACTCTTGCGTCAACAGTAGTGTGACCCATCTAAATGCATAAAACTAGGGATTGACCTACAGTTTCCAAACAAAATTACAAGAATTTTGTAAACAATTATTGGTCATGTATGCAAGTTATATCATCATTTTCTTAATTTCACATCATTTTATTGATTATTGTTCAATAAAATTAACCCAAGTAAAATAAGAGGAATTCACATGTTTAAAAATTCTAATTGCATGCAACGTTAATAATCGTACTGTTCAAGTATTAAGTTAGCTTGATAACAATGCTTTATGTTGACTAAAGTAGCTTATGCTTTTGGATAAAGTAGCTTTCTTACATGATATCAGAGTCCAAAGTACATGCTATCGGAGTTTTAAATGATATGATAGCATAATATACATTTTGGATCACAACCCAGTAGCTTAAGCTTTTAGGCAAATGGTTTAGCGACCCAGACAATATGGAGAAAACTTACAATTCCAAGAAAGTCTTTATTTGTTGGCACAATGAAGCTGTTTTTGTATCAATTAGTGGTATGGCTTTCCATCATTAGTTGTGAGGGGGGTCAAGTGAGCAGGTTGTTGCGGAGAGTAGATAATGTTGCAGAGAGTAGATTATAGTCTGCCTACATTCTCACCAAGATGAATAATCCAAATCATTGTCTATGTTGGCCATTATCAACCTACCAGCATATCATCAATGCAAAGGAATAATACAAGACATGAGGAAATTTCACAGTATATGAAAGATGATTCTTGATTCTCATAATCACTAAGTGGCAAGAAACCATACAAAGCATTTGAATTGCTTATTAACTAATCTCAAGAAAAGAGATTACCTATCAGTCCATAGACAAAAGGAGAATCCGTGTGCTGAAGAGGGGCACATGACCAATTTGAATCACCTGCAATTAATATAGGTAATTCAACCATTAAGATCCTGATGACCTAAAAACTAAGGTATTGTCACTAGTACAAATAGTACTAACTGATAGGAACTGTTATATTTCTATAACTACTACAATTGTTATGGATCTAAAACTGACGATGCAGGTGAGGAAGGTGTTATCAGTATGCAATTGCATCCTCGGTTTTTGTTATGACAGGAGTCTGATAGTTTCAAGAAAACCAAAGACCGTTTACAATCAACAGCTATTTGTAATAAATCTTCATGCAAACTTCTGAGGGAAAGAACTACCAAAGGGATCCGTAATAAAATTAGAATAAATTACTGTGACTTGGATTCTGAACTTCTGAATAAGATATAAATTAATGATAATGACTTTAAAGCTTACAAGTACAAGGAATCTTACCTTCCCTCCACAATTTGTCATGCTACATCTGTACCATGACTTCACCGCAAACCAACTTTGCATTAGCTTCTACTTTGATAATCAATCACATTGCACTTGGAAGAAGTAACCACTATTTAGCATGCATTACTCCCCTGGCTGTAGCAATACTAAAATCCAGAAGAGAGTAAGCAACATCAACCAACAACATCACATGGCATAGCATCAATCACACTAAACCCAGGATTCTTTACCAAATCCTTCAACTTCCTTGATCTCAAAACTTCTACATCCTCAAACCTGCCAACTGATGCGTAAACATTTGAAAGCAAAACACCATCTCCTGAGCCTCCTGAGCTAGTCTGGGACAGCACATCTGCTGCCACTTCAGCAAGGTCCACATCACCATTTGTACAACACCAAGCAAGCAATGTCCTCCAAACATTTTCACCAGCTTCCTTCATAGAATTCACAAACTCTCTTGCTTCTCCCAAGTGACCAGCACGCGCTAGCATGTCAACCACACACCCCAGGTGCTCTCTTCTAGGAGCAATTCTCTTCTCTCTAACCATCCTCTCAAAAATAGATAATCCCACATCCACGAGGCCCGAGTGGCTACAAGCATTCAGTACATTTAAGTAGGTAAAATTATCGGGCTCTTCACCAGACCTCTCCATGTCCCGAAAGAGAGAGACTGCATCTTCTCCTTCCCAATTAATTCCATATGACAGTATCATTGCATTCCATGAGATTGAACCCTTACGGGTCATTTCTCCAAATACCTTGAGTGCTCGATCTACATGGCCGCACTTCCCATATGCTGCCACTAGGCTATTTTGAACTTGAGTATTTTGGACTATGCCTAGTTTGAGGCCATATGAATGGATCTGGTTGCATATCTTGAGACTAGCTAGCTCAGAGGAAGATGCCACCAGACTGACCAATGCAACTGAATCAATACTATAATTTGCTTCCCTTCTCATCTTGCTGAACAATCCCAATGCTTCAATATGTTGCTGGTTATGCACGTAACCAGAAATCATAGAAGTCCACGATACTATGCTCTTGTCTACTATATGATCAAATAATGTCCTTGCGGAATTTAGATCCTCACACTTGGAGTACATTGAGATCAAAGAGTTCATAATTGGGAGCTCCAATACATCTTCCCGGGTCACAATTTGGTTATGGACAGATCTTCCCCTCGTCAAATCTCCCAAGAGAGCACAAGCCTTAATGACATTAACCATTGCTATCGTGTCTGGGGCAATGCCACTAGCTCTCATTCTAATGAACACGCCAAGAGCATCATTAGCATGTTCCTCCTCTAATAAGATACCCATCATGCTAGTCCAAGAAATAGCATCCAAAACAACCATCTTTCTGAAAAAATATCTTGCAATCTCTAGATTCCCCAAACTCAGATACATATTAAACACCGAATTCATTACTGAAATGTCGGAATCCAATCCAAGCTTCACAACAAAACCGTGCATTGTCTCACACAGTCTGAACGAGCCATAACCAATACAACCTTGTGTGACACTGATCATGGTTACACAGTTAGGGACCAAACCAAATGCCCATAATTGTTTAAATAAGGAAATAGCTTCTTCAAAGAGATCATTATGTACAAATGCAGAAATCATAGCATTGCAAGTAACCAAACTCGGCTCCCCCCTTTCCTTAAACAAGCTATAAGCAGCAACGGCGTTCCCACACTTAGCATATAAATCTAGCAACGAAGTCTTTACAAAAGGATTAGCTTCAGCCCCACTTCTCACAATTCTTCCATGAATAGTTTCTCCAAGTCTTGAATCACGCATACCCGCAGCCGAAAGCACCAACGCAACAAATGTGAAAGAATTTGGACGGATTTTGGTCTTTTGCAGCTGCGAAAAGAGATCAAGAGATTCTGCAAAAAGCCCATGGATCGAATAGCAATAAATCATGGATCAATAGGAGATTATGTTCTTCTGCGGCAATTCGTCGAACAGCTTGCGGGCAAGATTGAACTTCGCGGATTTGAACAGAGCGGGAATAGACTTGGCAGTAAAAGGGTGGGTTGCTGTTCTACCCGCCATTGGGGATGAGGAGAAGAATCAAACCACATAGAAGAAGTAATAAAATTGGATAGCACATCGATCAACCATTAAGCAACAGCAAACCATCATTTTATTGATTTTTTCATCGAGACAACAAGTACAAAGTTCCCCCCACAAAGCGAAGTCCTATATGATCAGATTTATTATATCGGCAAATACCCTATGAGGCACCAAGTTTCATGCTTGAAAAAATCAGACCAGTTCATAGAAATTCAAAAACCTCATCTCTCACTCAATTTTCAAAAAAAAACCTCACCTTAGGCTTCGGATCCGAATCGAAATCGAACTTACATCCCCTATAGTAGGGGAACGACGGCGAGGAGCTCCCGCCAAGAATCTCGACACAATCAGAGGAGCTCGAAGCGGCGGAGATCGAGGGAGTCGAGAACGAAGAAGACGATCCTAATGGGCTGTTCTTCTTAGGCAATTGTTAAGGCTTCTGGAGCCCTCGATGCCGCAAGGAAGAGGGCGGCGAAGGGGCGGTGAACTGGGCGGGGTTCCTCTGTTTCGAACAAGGGAAGAGGATGCTGGGCAGGGGAGGGGAATCCGAAGCGGCGGCGGGTCTCCGGTTGGATTCGGCGACGGATCTGGAATCCTTAGGCAGGATGGGGTGGAGGTGCGAGGAGGAAGCCGAGTTGGGCGAGGGTTAGTTACGGGGGAAACGGGAGGCTTGAGGCGGGGTGGTCGGGCTACGGTGAGTCGGATGGCTGTCGAGGTCCGAGCGACGGGAAGGAGGGGCGGTGGAGTGTTGCCACGGGGTGGAGATGGGGTTGTGGTGGCGTGGCTCGTCGGAGGACGGGTGGCAGATCGGGGAGACAACAATCGAAACGGAGGAGGGGAAAGAGGCGGTCTGCGGCAAGGGGGGGTTGGGGTTTGCGCGTGCTTCTGGAATCGGGTTAGGGTTTAGGATCAGCCTCGACGAGAGGGTTACACGGGTATCGACGAACCGCTGAGCGTAAATATATAATATCTTTTACAGCGCCTGTTTCAAACAAGCGCTGTTAAAGGGAGGCCTTTAACAGCGCTTGCAGATACAAGCGCTGTTAAAGGGTGGCCTTTAACAGCGCTTGTGTATGAAAGCGCTGTTAAAGGTCCCCTTTAACAGCGCTTGTCTGTGCAAGCGCTGTTAAAGGGGGGCCTTTAACAGCGCTTGCACAGACAAGCGCTGTTAAAGGGGGGCCTTTAACAGCGCTTCTTTCTACAAGCGCTGTGTATTATCTGTGCCTCTAATACACAGCGCTTGCAGAAAGAAGCGCTGTCTATTATCCGACCTTTAACAGCGCTTGTAGAAAGAAGCGATGTCTATTCTCCGACCTTTAACAACGCTTGCAAAAAGAAGCGCTGTCTATTATATGTGCCTCTAATTAACAGCGCTTATAATTGGCAAGCTTTATTAAAGGTGTGCTATTAAAGGTCCTTTTTGTAGTAGTGATTGTGATTATTAAGGCCAAAATTGGCGTCAACAGTACTGGGGCTGATGTGGACTTTTTTGTCAAGGTGGAGCCTTGTCAGCCAGTGGAATGAGACATTTGGTCGGTAAAACCAGGGTCGATGATAATTGTGACGTGGATGCACCTAAGAAGCTCGATTGACTGAATAACTAGATGGGACAGTCGTTCGACTCTGGTAGGGTCGATCCTCGAACAACTATCTTTGGAAGCTATTGTTCAACCCTCCTGCTGAGCCGTACCTTGATCTTCATGCACCACAAAGGATCGTCAGGGGGTTGGCTCTGGGTTTCGAACCAAATCCCCTCTGATGCTTACGTTAGAAGGAGAACTCAAGGAAAAACTTGGGGCTGTCGAGATCGACCTACAGAGGTTCGTCTCGAGTCAGTCGCCGCAAACTATTTGGAGGAAGAATTATAAAGTGGAGGATAGGATTAAGAGTATTAGGTCTATTATAACTTGGGAGTATGAACATTTCTTACGTTGTTTTCTCCGCTATTTATAGTTGAGGGTGTCTGCTAATAATGCATAATGGCTCTTTATCAATAATGGCGAGATCTCCTCCTAGGTTGCTGATAACGGTTGCCCATTTACTCGGTCTCCATTAATCACTCCCACGTAATCAGCGAGGTTTGAACGGTCTGATGAGATGTATCTTTGACCAAGCAATAACCATCCTTTGCTGGTGGGCTCTTAAGCCATTTGGCCGAGATTTTGTTCTTGGATTGGGCCTCATCATTTGGTCCCGCTTCGTGGGCCATACCCATGTATAAACAATGGCCCCCATCATTCGTGCTCTGGAAACGACGTTGATTGTGACCAAGTGATGTGAAACCACATTAAATGGGCACATCAGTCGAAGCAGGTGTATTTGATTTATACTACCAAAACCCTCCGCCTTTAATTTGATCCTCACCGCTTCTCGAGATCAGGCTCTGACATGTGTCGTTCATCGAACGGGCGCTTTGTGTTCCCCAGTATATAAAAGGGGTAGAAGGAAGGCAAGATGTTTTTCTGCTCCGCTTCCAAGCTTTTCGAAAGCACAATTTCTCCTTTGCTTTCTCTGGTGCTCATCTGATCTCGATAAGGTAGCTTCCTTCTCTCATCTAGGCTCTTCTTTAACTCTTATGGCTGCATTACCGTCGGTGAGGATCTAGGAGTCGTCTTATGATCGGCCCCAGATATACACCCGGAGAACGATTGTAGTTTTACCGCAAGCGCACGGTCAAGTGGCGAGCGGGTATCAAACACGAGGAGGTGGTGTTGGTTCCAATCTATCCTAGGTTGGCTCGACTGTGAATGTTTTATTGGTGGAGATGGTTATGGAGTGATATAATGGAAATGGTGGTGGATGTCGGTGTCGGTAATAAAGAAGTCGGATAAAATATCGATTCAAATATAAGATAATAAAAGTGTCTAGGGCTAGGAAATCCCCACTACGGGTCGTCATTCATCCTTGTAAATAGTAAATCTCAATATTACTAGACTTGTGTCGAGGTGAACTAGTCGTAACTGAATAGAGAACCAAGCTCACGCTCTCTCGCTATTGCCAGTCTATAGAAACCTAGATTAGAGCCCACTCTCGTGCAAACCCTAATCTAAGCCACTAGCATTAGGGTCAACATCATTGTTCAGTCGCCCCTCGAGCCCACTCTCGTGCAAACTCGAGTTACGATCTAGGTTGTGATAGTTTGTATTCGTCCAATCTCTTGCCAACGAATATGTGTATAGATCTATAATAAAAATGCTAGCTTTGGTCCAATCTCTTGCGAACCAAGTCTAGCTAATCTCGATTATAAACCTAAATCGAATATCTAGGCCTTCCCATCGATAGGAATCCAATCTCTTGCAAACATCGTTCACAACCTAACCTCCTAGCAATTCTAGCAATTTAGAAATTTATTCATCACAAATATGAAATTAGATCCGTAGGGTTCATCCCCATGAGCCCTAGAACATCAAATCTACTCAAGCATAGCAAGAACGATATAGGAATCAATAAAACCCATTGCTTGCATGTGAAAAGTTAGCAAATCAAAGATTCAAATAATAAGAATAAAAATACTTAGCTTTGTTGAAGATCTTTGATCGCTTCCGAGTATACACCCAAAGAACAATAGTAGTTTTACCGCAAGCGCACGGTGTAGCGGCGAGCGGGATATCGAACACAGGGAGGACGAATGACCGTGCTTGCTCCTAATCAACCTGGCTACTTAAGAGAGAAATTTGCCTTTGGCGATCCTGTCACAATCGTCAGACAAAACATGCAGAAATATCAAATCAAATAAAGAACGTCTAGGGAATGGGGAATCCCCGCTACTCACCGTATTTCATAAATGTGGTTCGTTGGGATCAAAATTGCTTGAATAAGAATTTGGATGAACTAGTTGCAACTGAATGTAGAACCAAGCTCACGCTCTCGCGCTGTTTCCGGTCTATAGCTATCCTAGGTTTGGATCCAATCTCTTGCAAACCCTAGCCTAGGAAAGCTAGCATTAGGATCAACATCATCGTCCAATCGCGCACCGAGTCCAATCTCTTGCAAACTCGATCCACGATCTAGATTGTGATAGTTCCTACCCGTCCAATCTCTTGCAAACGAGTATCGGCATGGAATTGCAACCGGAAATCCTAGTATCGGTCCAATCTCTTGCAAACCGATACTTCGAAAATCCGATTCCAACCCAATTCGGATTTCTAGGGCTTCCTATCAAATTGGGATCCAATCTCTTGCAAATCCCAATCGATATGAATACCTAGCCATCCGTAGTAAATTGATCACAATCTAATCCCTAATTATTGATTCTAGCACAATTTCTACCAATTCATCACAAATACGAAATTGGGCTTGTAGGGTTCATCCCCACGCCCCAAGACGTGGAGACTACTCACAATTCATAGCAAGATCACAAAAATAATCAATGAAATTAGCAATAGAATTCATCACAATATTGAGATAAGCAATAAAAATAGAATTTTTAAGGAAAAGAGATGCAAACCAATGGAGTTCTTCAATTGCTCTAACAAAAATCACAAACTTGTCTCTTCTCCAATCACAAGAATAAAGCTAAAAACTAATCTAAAAAGCTGCAAAAAATCTAAGAGAGAGGCTCTCTAAACTAGGGTAAAAACAGGGCTTAAATAGCCCTCAAAATCGTCCAAAAATCGTGACCAAAATACCCCTGCACAGCCTGTTTTCCGCAATTTTCGCTACAGGCAGCGCATCGCACTCGGCCGAGTGACAAAAGTCGCTCGGCCGAGTGAAAACCCTGTCATTTTCCAGTAATTCGGGGGCTTCAGGGGTCTTCAGTTCGGGGGCGGCTCGGCCGAGTGATTTGTCGTCACTCGGCCGACGGCTTCAAGGCACTCGGGCGGACGTAATACTCCACTCGGCCGAGTGGGTCTTCTGAAGCTCAGGCAGCCGAAAAACAGTAACTTCGATGTTTTGGAAGGGCCTCGTCTGGGCGCCACTCGGGCGGACGCGATATCGTCACTCGGCCGATGTGGTCTTCGGTGCTCGGCCGAGTGCACATAGGAATCGTATCTGTTCAGGTCGGCTGAGCAGTGTCTCGCTGGTCGGCCGAGTAGCTTCTCCACTCGGCCGAGTGGGACACAAAAAATGCCCATTCTGCTTGTTTTGGCCTCCTCGTCGCTCCTGTGACGTCCATTCTTCTTCCGCTCCTCTTCAACAGCAAAATACCCCTCGGGGAGGTCGTCGGTGACCGTCTAAAGTGAGCGTATCTCAAGATCACTCCAAACCGCGCCAAATCACCTGAAATGCGACAAAAACAACAAATCGTGAAAAGCATCGCAATATCGTCGATATATCGTGAAAAACATGATTTGGGCGATCTAAATGGCATGCAAACATGCGGAAAAAAGGTGTAAAATAAGGAGTGATCAAAATCCCCCAAGCTTGCCTCTTACTCGTCCTCGAGGAAGATAAGTAAAAGGCGAAACCGGTGGATTCGGAAAACGGCGAAAAGAAACGAAAAATGAAAAACGAAGAAGAATGAAAACGAAATGGGATAAAGTAAGAAAGAAAGAAGCGAAGAGGTAGGATGCTAGATCATTTCCTCAGGAAGTGGGTTTCACTTACTCATATAGCATGCTCTGAATGAAAAATACATGTCAAAGAATTTAATTTTGATATCATAGTATAATAGTGCAAGTAGAAATAGAAAACCCACGAACAACGATGTAATCATGAAAAACGGAATAATTTTAGAATTAGCATCGTCTGAAACATTTAAAGCGGTATACAAATCACAGATCACACACTTTTCAATTGAACGCTTTCTATCGGGAGTATAAGAGTATCACACTATAGAATAGAGAGAATAGAAAAGTATGGATTTCATGAGATGAACGCTAGGCTTAGATTCCTGGATTTCGTAAAGCTAAAAACAATCTCATTGAGTATAGAATATTACTTAGCCTAGGTCGTCGTGCAATGTCAAGTAGTCGCTCTCTCACACATCAATGGATCCCCTCCCCCAAGCTTATCTATAAGCGTGGTGGCATAAAAAATATTTACATCCCCATTTTTATAAACATATAGCTCCAAAAGTGATGAAAAGAAAGAAAGAAGAAAGAAAGTGAGATGGGATCTCTTATTGAGGATTTTTCCTCTTTTTCTCCTCTTTTTTTTGTTTTTTTTTGATATAGCATATATACAATGATCCCAACTCAAAGAGAGATAATGATATACAAGAATGTTCTTCTCTCTTTTATATATATATATATTTTTATAGAATAAGAGACTTGGAGCTAGGAATTAATAGCGGGGGAAATGCCATAAAATAGAATCACTATGGGGAGATTCACCAATGATTTTAAAAGTAGAGAAATGATGTTCAAGATTTGTGGAGAAAGAAATAAATGTAACTCTCGGTTCACTCTATAAGACATGCACGACAACTTCAGCAGGGTAATCTAATCTACTCAGTTTCGATCACAAAAAAGCTAACTAATCCAGATTTATCATAGCTAACATCATCCAATCATCCTGAAGTGAAGTGTACAATTCATGCATATAGAAGTGATATAGGAAGAGAAATCAGTACTCCAGATATAGGCATTCAATGCGTGAATCTTGGTGTGTTTTCTGTGATAGCATACATATGAATATTCAGACTCAGCTAATAATAAAATTTCATCCATTTTCATGCGAAAAAAGGTGTGGGTTACTATTCTAAATGCAAAGCAAGTCATATCATCTGATATCTGAAATAAAGCCTAAGACATGACAAATATAGCATGCATATAGAACAAGCTAAATCCAATGTCATCATCATCACAGAAAAGTCATCTCTAGCATGAGATGAAAAAGAAATAAAGATAAAGGGAAAAATAGAACTATTTACAATGCAGCACACAGAAAAATAAGAAAAACGTGATGCATGGTAAAATAAAGGAAGAATGATGAAAAAATGAGTGCAAAAGTGAAAAACGGTGTGAAAAACTGAAAATAAAGGTGGTAAATCAAAAAGAACGTGAGAACTCACTCCCCCAAGCTAAATCGCACAGTGTCCTCAATGTGCAAAGTGTGGCACACCGAGAGACGAGAAATGTGAGGGGTAAGTGAGGATGCATGCATGGACAAGTGAAAAATAAAAAAGAAAAATAAAGAAATGAAAATATGATGCGGACATGATGCATGCACGGATAGGAGCGATACAGATATATAAGGGGCACCAAAAACTCTCCCTCTCTCCCAAAAAAGATATATATAGATATGATCAAAAATAGAATCCCAAAATAAGTGAGGGGAGGGGGGGTGGACAAAAGTGCATCAGGACCCAGCAGAAACGGGCAGCGCAACGGCAAGAATGGGGTAATGGCATCAAGAGTGCCTAAGAAGGCGGCGCTGCGCCGTCTCCGTCCTGAGGCGGAGGTCGTGAGGGTGGTGCTGGCTGGACAGGCTGCTGAGCGGGGGTGGGTGTGGGAGTGGCAACAGGCTGAGTTGGTGTGGAAGTGTGGGCGGGAACCTGCTGGGTGGGTGGGGGTACGCGTGGGAGACGCTCCAAGACCTGGGTGAGACAGTAGTGGATATGTGGTAGCAGGTCGAAGCGGCCAGCCATCACAGAGACGGTGGAGGACAGGGTCCGAAGGTCGCCTCTGAGGCCACTCACCGCCCCCTCTAGAGCACGAATGCTCTGAAGTACTGTGTCAGGGGGAGGTGGTGCAGAGGGACGCACCTGGCGAGGCTGGGCAGATCTGGGCTGGCGTACGCGAGTGGAGTATGTAACGGGCTCAGCAGGGAAGGGTACAAAAGGTGCAGCGCCTGGAAATGTGGGCCGGGCCTCAGTGTGAGGCCGGGGAGGGCAGTGAGAAGTGGAGGCAGCGGCAGTGAAAGAAGAGTACAAAAGTGGCTGCGAGGCGGTTAGAGAGGTCAGTGGCACAGAAGTGTGGACAGACGCCACGACGCTCTCAGAAAATACGGCAGGGGTGGAGACAGAGGTAACTACCGCTGGGGTGGAAGTGTGTGGACCAAAAGGCGCAACCCCATCGGAGATCATGCTAGCCATGGTCTCCACGACCGCGGCGAACGAGGGCTCTCCACTCTCAACAAAGGTCTGCGGGCGCTCGGGGAGAGCGGAGCAAAGAGGCTCCACGGACAGAGGGCCGGTGGTGGGAGTGGTGGTGGTGGTGACAGCCTCGGAAGTGGTGGAGGTGGGCTCAGCTAAGGTGCTCCCGACACCGACAGAGGTGTCAGGAGCGACGGAAACGTCAGGTATGGGCTGAGGGGCCACAGGGTCAACGGGCTCGGCAGCAGGCTCGGCAGGGTGTGCAACAGGGTCTGCAGGGGCAGCGGGGGCCTGCTCGGCCTCCTCGGCCTCGAGTACGTACGCAGCGGGGATGAGGACATCCATCGCAGGGAGCCAGTCAACGTGGGACGGTGCAATCTGGGTCCGAGCTGGGCTCGGGAGGATCATGTAGTCGGCACCGAAAGGGCCGTGTAACCAGACCCAGTGACGCTCACCATGCGGACGCAGCATCTTCATCCGGGCCATAACATCTATCGACAAGGAAGTGGGGCCCGGGACACATCGCAAGTCGTCAGGTAGGTCCTCGCCGGTCATCATGGTAAGCAGGGTGATCAGACCGCCGCAGCAGATCGGTGAGCGAGCGCCCACCGATACAATGATGCGGTCTAAAAACCAAGCCGCAATGTCGATCACGACGGCGGGGACAAGCTCGTCTCCATCCCTAGATAGAGCTCTGGGACGTGTCATCGCATAGAGCATGTAGAGCTCTGGCGTAGACATCGTGCCCGGCTCATATCTCGCCAAAAATGTCGTCGCCATAAGGCGCTGAGCAATGCGAAGGAAGGGATGTACGATGGCCGAGGCCTTGGCCCTACTAGGGTCAAAGGCGGCGTGGAGACCCGTGATACGTGCCCAGAAGGCACCGGCGTCGAAAGAGGGTGGGGGGATATGTGTGGGGCCGTAACCGCGATCGGCTCCGGGGACAGCGGGCCACGAGAAAAACGCTCTCATCATATCGAGAGTGACCTGGCACTCTCGATCCATGAACCGGAATGAGCATCCCTCATCGGTCCGGGCGATCGAACTCAAAACCTCAAGTGTCGGGCGGGTAAAAGTATCCACCGACACCTGGAAAAAATCTCGCCAGCCCACGTTGTCGTACAACGTGAGCATCCCCTCAAGTACCCCCAGGCGTCCTAGGTCAGCGAGGTGTGCAAACCTGGAGGGTACGATCGAGCGCTGGGAGATACGCTCGAAGACGGCGCGGTGTGCGTCGTCTCGGAACGTAATCCCGAGCGGCCCGACCAGTGGAGCCGGTGGTGGTGGCTGTGCAGCGGCGGGGAGAGGCTATGCGGGCTGTGGGTGCACTACAGGCTGTGCGGGCTGTGCGGCGTGTGTGGGGGAAGGAGGAGGAGACTCGTCCACCTCGTGGGCGGGGCCGGCATCATCCGACCTCTTCTACTTAGCGGAAGGTCTCCTCGTCCGCGGCCGTGTCCGGGGCGGCATATCGGCCCCGAGCGCGTGCCGAAAAACGTGAAAAGTGCAGCGTGTGCAAAAAGAATGGAAAGAGTATACCCAAACACGCCGTGAGTGCTAAGCAGTGGAAGCGTGCGAAGTCCGCGCCCCCACGAAGTCCAAAACAGCCCGTAGAAGCTCCCCTAAGCTCCAAAAAGCAATCTGCGCAAGAAAAGACGATATCAGCGAGTAATATTCAAAATGCATGGAGTATTAGGGGTATAACAGATAGATATAGGAATTGATTCGGGTTAGGGGTTCGATTAATACACGGATCCTCGAAAAATACGTAAAAAGAGGAGAAAACGGGCAAAACAAGCTATACCGGAGGTGACCGGAGGCAAGGCCGCCGGCGGCGACTCGGGCGGGGTGCGGCGATGGTCGGCCGGCGGTGGCTGGCTGAGCGGCGGCACGCGCAGGCTTGGTCGGGCGAGTGAGGGCGAGAGCGAGGGGGTTCGGGCGAAGCAGCTGAAGGGGCGCGGGGGATTTGGGGTTTTTTGCGTTTCGAAATCCGCGCCCCCCCTCGCCCTTATATAATAAAGGTTACGACTCGGCCGAGTGACGTGGTTACTCGGCCGAGCGAGGCCAATGAAAATTTCCTCCCCGCTATCGCTTCGGCCGAGTGGCTTTGCCATACTCGGCCGAGTGGAGTAAGTCCATTCGGCCGAGTGACTCAAGGTACTCGGCATGACTCGCCCTAGGAGGGTATCCGTTTTACTCGGCCGAGTGAACAAATGTACTCGGCCGAGTAGCAGTTATATCGAAATCAAGAAAATAAACAGAGAGTTGGGTTCAGCAGACTTCCCTCGTTCGTGAGCGGCTCGGCCGGACGAACTTGTGTGCTCGGCCGAGTGACTAGTATACTCGGCCGAGTGAGCCTTGTGTTCTGCTGTTTGTCTTCGTTTTGGCTCCAAACTCCGTCTTTCTTCCTCCAGTTGATTCCATCTTCCTCCTAAGCGTCGAGCGCCTTCTTGGGGCGCTCCTCGTCGACTCGTTCATCCTCCTCATGATGGATCTACCTATCTCCTCTCCTGTCAAGAAAAAATAGGACCCGTTATCACAAAATTTTGGTCGAATGACTCAAAACACTAAAAATTTCTAAAACGAAAATAAAGAAAAAGTAAAAATAAAGCAAAAACCGTCGGGTTGCCTCCCGACAAGCGCTCGTTTAAGGTCGTGAGCTCGACCCCCCTATAATTTTCAATCAATGCGGGATGTTTGGTGCATATGAGATGCACCCGTCAAACTTTCCGGGGAGCGCGCTTGGATTTGGATGTGGCGGCGGCGCGTTCTCCCTCGGTGGTCTCTCGTCTCGAATAGTGTTGGGGGGAGGCTCCCCCAAGCTAGCATTTGCTCCGGTCAACGGCTTTACCGGTGACGCCGGTTTCCGTGCCGGCGGAGCTTTCTTCGGAGACTTCAATTTCGAGAGCTTGCAGTTCTCTCGAATATTTGCGACATCAGCGTCGCCTTCATCTTCTTCAGTGGAGAGGTCGGGGGAATCATCTTTATTCTCTTCATGGCCTAAATCCGGGCCTTCTTCGAAGTCTTCATCAAAAAGAGCGCCAATTGAGTGAGGAATCGCCTCCTCTATCACCTCATCAAGGAGGTCCATGTAATCAAGCTCCTCGTGGTAAGGCATGTGCTTCATAGCCTTAGGAATGTGGTGCTCCACCTCGATGTTGCCGACGTTTAAAGTAAGTATACCTTCGCGCACGTCGACGATGACTCCGGCGGTGGCGAGGAATGGGCGTCCAAGTATCAATGAGGTGTCTCCCTCCTCCTTAACGTCCATGATCACAAAGTCACATGGCAAGCATATTCCACCCGGGACTTGGAGCGGTATGTCTTCGGCGATCCCTACCGGCCTAGTTATTCGCCCATCGGCCAATTGAATGCGCAAGTCGGTAGGTTTCAACTTTGTCCCGGTGTTTAGCCTTAAAAACATGGAGAGGTGCATGAGGCTCACACTAGCCCCAAGATCAACCAATGCTTTTTGAAGAGGAACGCCGCCCAAGGTGCAAGGAATCCGAAAACTCCCCGGATCTTTAAATTTTGCCGGCTCCTTCTCTCTCTTGGTGAACCAAGAGCCCTCCTCGGCTAGCGTGATCTTCTCCTTCCTTTTCCTCCCCGAAATCAAGTCCTTCAAAAATTTAGCATACGTGGGGATCTCGACGATGGTGTCGAGGAAGGGAATATTGAGGCTAACTCCTCTTAGATACTCGAGAAATTTCGCTAGCCTTTTCTCCATTTTCGCTTTCGCTAGTCTTTGGGGGAATGGGACCGGTGGCATGAAGCGCCTTTCCTCGATCAATTGTTTCGCTCTAGATTTCTCCTTGTCTTGTGGCTCCTTCTCCTTATCAACCTCAACTACCGGCTCAACCGGCTCCAAGCTTTCCTCCACGGCCTCCTCGGTAGGAATCATAACGGGGGTGGTGTCCTTCCCGCCTCTAGTAGTGACGGCAACTACGGCGTTGATGTGGCCGGTGTTGCCCCGTGGGTTTTGCTCCGGTTGCGCCGGCAATCGTTGAGTGTTCCGATTGAGCAACGCTAATTGCTCCGATATTTGAGCCACTACGGTGTTAAGAGAGTCTTGCCCCGCCTTCAAAGTAGCATTCACCTTATTTTGCTCGATCATGAACGCCTCCACTCTAGCTTCGAAGTCGGATCGTTGTGGAGCTTGCGGCGGATTTTGATTTTGGTTCCTCCACCCTTGGTTGTATCCGGGAGGCCTATATGGTGGAACTTGTTGCTTCGGTTGAAAGTTTTGTTGAGTAGGCCCCCTCGGTGGATAGTTTTGTTGTTGGGGTGGTGGTGGTCGAGCATGTTAAGGCGGTGGTTGTGGCGGGTTCAAAGCTCCTTCATTGTTGGCGTAGGAGAATCCCGGATGATTTCTTGCGGCCGGATTGGACCAATACCCTTGGTTCCCCGCAACGTATTGTACTTGCTCCAAGGGTCCTTCTCCTTGCTCTCCTCCCGAGTACATGACTTGAGATTGGTCTTGCCAATCACACATTTGGTTGGTCGGTGCGGAGGTGGATGGGCTTCCTTGGGGCTCCGTGATGAACTTCTCCAATCTCTCCACCACCTTGTGGAGAGAATCGAATTTGCTCGTGAGCTCCGCTACGGCCTTCGCCTCGTAGATGCTTGTTGGCTTGTCCTCGCTCATCGCCCCATTGTTGGTTATTTGAGGCCATCTCCTCAATTAGGGCCGTAGCTTCTTCGGGAGTCTTTGACAAGATTGCACCATTCGCCGCGGCATCAATAATTTGTTTGGTCCCCGGTTGGAGACCATTGTAGAAGCTATGCACTAGTTCCCAATCCTCTATACTGTGGTGCGGGCATTGATGCTGTAGATCCTTAAAACGCTCCCAAGCTTCATAGAGCGTCTCCTGTGGTCCTTGCTTGAAGGACATGAGAGCGCTCCGGATCTTCACCGTCTTGGATGGCGGATAGAATTTGTCAATAAATGCACTCGCCAACTCGTCCCAAGTAGTGAAGATACCCTCAGCTTGCGTCCTCAACCAATAGAGCGCCTTGTCCTTTAGCGTGAAGGGGAAGAGGCGCAGTCTGATGGCATCAATGGAGACCCCCGTCATCTGGAATGTGGCGCACTTCGACAAGAATAGTTGGATGTGGTAGTGGGGGTTCTCATGTGCGTTCCCATGAAATGGGTCTTGTTGCATCAACACCACCAATCCAGTCTTTAGCTCGAAGTTCTTGTCGGCCGCCAACTGTGGCATGGCGATGGATGAGGTGGTAGAAGAAGTCTTAGGCCTAAGCCTATCGCGAATAGAAATTATTCTCGCCATCCTCGCCGCCAATTCTTCGGGAGTTTCCGGGTTGGTCATGAACCGTCCTTCCGGACCTTGTCTCCTTTCCGCTCTAAGTCTCCGCGCGGTACGTTCGATCTCGGGATCAAATAGTATAGCTTCGGGGTCCGCCGTAGATCTCGTGTTCATGCACAGAGGAAACAGAGTTTCAAAGAAATGATTAGAACCGTGGAAGGGTTAGGTAAAAAAAATAAAAATAAAAATGATAATAATAATAAAATAAAAAAAAGGAAATAGCTAGGGTGAGAAAGAATCAAATGCAATCGCCTCCCCGGCAACGGCGCCAAAAACTTGATCGCTTCCGAGTATACACCCAAAGAACGGTTGTAGTTTTACCGCAAGCGCACGGTGTAGCGGCGAGCGGGATATCGAACACAGGGAGGACGAATGACCGTGCTTGCTCCTAATCAACCTGGCTACTTAAGAGAGAAATTTGCCTTTGGCGATCCTGTCACAATCGTCAGACAAAACGTGCAGAAATATCAAATCAAATAAAGAACGTCTAGGGAATGGGGAATCCCCGCTACTCACCGTATTTCATAAATGTGGTTCGTTGGGATCAAAATTGCTTGAATAAGAATTTGGATGAACTAGTTGCAACTGAATGTAGAACCAAGCTCACGCTCTCGCGCTGTTGCCGGTTTATAGCTATCCTAGGTTTGGATCCAATCTCTTGCAAACCCTAGCCTAGGAAAGCTAGCATTAGGATCAACATCATCGTCCAATCGTGCACCGAGTCCAATCTCTTGCAAACTCGATCCACGATCTAGATTGTGATAGTTCCTACCCGTCCAATCTCTTGCAAACGAGTATCGGCATGGAATTGCAACCGGAAATCCTAGTATCGGTCCAATCTCTTGCAAACCGATACTTCGAAAATCCGATTCCAACCCAATTCGGATTTCTAGGGCTTCCTATCAAATTGGGATCCAATCTCTTGCAAATCCCAATCGATATGAATACCTAGCCATCCGTAGTAAATTGATCACAATCTAATCCCTAATTATTGATTCTAGCACAATTTCTACCAATTCATCACAAATACGAAATTGGGCTTGTAGGGTTCATCCCCACGCCCCAAGACGTGGAGACTACTCACAATTCATAGCAAGATCACAAAAATAATCAATGAAATTAGCAATAGAATTCATCACAATATTGAGATAAGCAATAAAAATAGAATTTTTAAGGAAAAGAGATGCAAACTAATGGAGTTCTTCAATTGCTCTAACAAAAATCACAAACTTGTCTCTTCTCCAATCACAAGAATAAAGCTAAAAACTAATCTAAAAAGCTGCAAAAAATCTAAGAGATAGGCTCTCTAAACTAGGGTAAAAACAGGGCTTAAATAGCCCTCAAAATCGTCCAAAAATCGTGACCAAAATACCCCTGCACAGCCTGTTTTCCGCAATTTTCGCTACAGGCAGCGCATCGCACTCGGCCGAGTGACAAAAGTCGCTCGGCCGAGTGAAAACCCTGTCATTTTCCAGTAAGTCGGGGGCTTCAAGGGTCTTCAGTTCGGGGACGGCTCGGTCGAGTGAGTTGTCGTCACTCGGCCGACGGCTTCAAGGCACTCGGGCGGACGTAATACTCCACTCGGCCGAGTGGGTCTTCTGAAGCTCAGGTAGCCGAAAAACAGTAACTTCGATGTTTTGGAAGGGCCTCGTCTGGGCGCCACTCGGGTGGACGCGATATCGTCACTCGGCCGATGTGGTCTTCGGTGCTCGGCCGAGTGCACATAGGAATCGTATCTGTTCAGGTCGGCCGAGCAGTGTCTCGTTGGTCGGCCGAGTAGCTTCTCCACTCGGCCGAGTGGGACACAAAAAATGCCCATTCTGCTTGTGTTGGCCTCATCGTCGCTCCTGTGACGTCCATTCTTCTTCTGCTCCTCTCCAACAGCAAAATACCCCTCGGGGAGGTCGTCGGTGACCGTCTAAAGTGAGCGTATCTCAAGATCACTCCAAACCGCGCCAAATCACCTGAAATGCGACAAAAACAACAAATCGTGAAAAGCATCGCAATATCGTCGATATATCGTGAAAAACATGATTTGGGCGATCTAAATGGCATGCAAACATGCGGAAAAAAGGTGTAAAATAAGGAGTGATCAATCTTCATCCAAATACAAGCTTTTAGATCCAAGAGGGGGCCTAGGGCATGGCCTAACCTCTAAAAGAATCCTAAGAAAACATATGGGAACTTCCCCTAATGACAGCTACAAACCCCCTTAAATAGCCCCCAAAAAACCCCAGCAAAAAGCCCTCAAAACCCTCTCAAACCCATGCCCGAAAACAAAGTCCGCGTACAACTTGAATTCTGGGCAAGGAGTGACTCGGCCGAGTGGGGAACGCTCACTCGGCCGAGTGAGTATTCTAGCACTGCAGCATCGACTTGCAGTAATTCCCCAGATTTCATCTGATCTCCGATTTGCGCGTTCTTGGCGGCGTTGGAATCTTCATGAAGTCTACTATCCATAAAAAATATGAGAAAAATAATTTGACTGCTGGAATGATAGCAGATTTCAAAAGAGTGGGAGGCTGTCTGAAAATCTGGGCGCTGCGTGTCCTTGGCATCACTCAGCCGAGATGCAAATGTCACTCAGCCGAGGGGCTTTTGGTACTCGGCCGAGTCGGAGCTCGTAGTCGACTGACGGATTACAGCAAGTCGGGTCTTTTGGATGCCGTCGTTCGTGTGCCACTCGGGCGAGTGGTGTCTCCATACTCGGCTGAGTGGGATGTCGTCACTCGGCCGAGTGCACGCTAATCTTCAAGTAATTGCGTGTCTGATCTGGCCGGCCGAGCGGGCTTCTTTGCTCGGCCGAGTGACTCCTTCACTCGAACGAGTGGCATGCTGAAAATGCCCAATCTTCATCATTTCGCTTCCTCGTCGCTCCTACGACGTTCTTTCTTCTTCCACTCGTCTTCTATCGCTGATAGGTCCTCAATAAGTTCATGAGCGATGCTCCGTTATGCGTGCAAGTCCTTTAAGCTCATTTTTGCTCCCAATTGCTCATATTTCCTGAAATCCGACAAAAATAAGAAATAGTGAAAAGTAACACAATATCATCGAATAATCGTGAAAATCGCAATATGAGCAACCGAAATGACATGCAAATATGCAGAAAAAAGGTGTAAAATATTGACCGATCAAAATCCCCCAAGCTTACCTCTAACTCGTCCTCGAGGAAGATAAATAGAGAGACGAACTCGGGAGATGAAAATAAAGAAAATGAAATGAAAAAGAAAGAACAGGAGGTGGAAGGGGTCGCTAGATTCTTCTCTCAGATCTCAAGCCATAAGCTACACATCACGATAACTTGGAAAATACAAATCACATGCTATAAGAATTTCATATCTTACATAAACATGGTACTTGCAAGCTTTTAAGAACAACAAAAGGGATTCTCTAAATTCATACAATCAATTCATATCCACGTCACGCATTTCATAGGATTTAATATACAAATGTTGGCGATGCACTTTTCAATCAAGAGTTATAACTGAAGCATATAAGAATCACACCAAGCATGCAATAGAGAATGGAATAAGAGACATGGCATTCACATATTTACATCGATTCATAAGAAATCTCCATAACTAAAGTATTTTGCTAAGTTTCAGCATTATCAAACTTCCCCATTCGTGCACCTCTCCACTCTAATGTCGTACTCACTCATATGGTCAAACGAGTTCACCCCCCCAAGCTTAGCTTGAAGCATCACATCTAAAGGAATATGATAATGGAAAATGGGATTTTTGCATTGGTTTTCCCAAGTGTTTTGTGGCTCCAATAATGAGATAGAGAAACATTTTTCTTTTTTTTTCTTTTTGAACTTTTTGTTTCTCATTTTTCTTTTTGGACTTTTTGGAGCTAACTTTTCTTTTGTAGGGATTTTTTGGGAAATAGATGCGATATAAGTAGCTTTAGGAGGTGAACTCAAGTGACATGTAGAGAATAAAAAGATATATGTGGAGAAGGAAATAATGTAACACTCGGTTCACTCTAAGATGTGCACGAACGGTTCAATAAAATAATACTTCAACTAAAACTCATATGTAAGCATGGATATTCTCAATCATCTCAATAAAAAGCGAAGTCAAGCGGTAAAGAGTACTTTCATATCAAGCATGCAATAGAAGGTGAATAAGATAATAAGGCAAATGCTTCCGTTATACAATTGATGCGTGAATCTTGGAGCACTTCCAACAAAAGCATACCAAACACTAATCCATACATTCAGCTTCAATTAATATCATGCATTCATATAGAGGAATCATCAAAAGAATATATAAGCAAGCACATGGATAGTAGGACTATGAAATACTCTAAGTAGCATGTCAAGGAATAATAAGCATCGTGATGGTCGCTAAAGCAATAAGAGATATCATCATACGAAATTCATCCAGCGGAAGAAAAGAAAAGGAAAATGAAGAAATAAAAGTAAAAGAGAGGAAAGAAAAGAAAACCAAGCATATAATATAATGCATGAACACACATAAAAGAAAAATAAAATGGTAAATTCGAAAAGATGATGCAAAAATTTTTGAAAATTAAAAAAAAAACTAAAATAAAGTAAAAATGCAACTAATGCATCTAAATGGTATGGAAATGCACTCCCCCAAGCTTAAAATTCGCATTGTCCTCAATGTGATCATAATGGAAGAATATGAGGAACAACAATAATAATAAGGGGGGTGAATGAAAAATGATGAAATGAATGACATGAAATCCTAATGCAACTACATGCAAATACAATGATGCATGAGAGCGCCTTCCCCTAAGCTTATACCAAACAAACCTATTCAAATGTCTCGATCAAAAATGTCACGGCTTTGCAAAGCGTGATCAAGTCAAACGAATAAGAAAGTAAGGTTTCACTTGAAAGAAATGCTCGATGGTGGTGAGCAAAAGGATGTGACACATCAAAATATGAAGAGGGAAATTAATATTTATAATAGGTTTGGGGTGTAAAAATTTTTGTTGCCGTCATATGAGGTGATATTTATTCAATCAAACATATACGGTCCTCTCGCTGTCGATAGGATTCGTGTTTATTTAAAGCATAAAAATTTCTACACTACTTGATTGATATCACCTATAGCAAAAGGCGGATCCAGTATCTTTGTCGGTGCAGGCAACTGCTCCAACTGCTCTTTCCGTGGCTCTGCCAGGCGCGTGTGTCCACGAACACCAATGAACTCCAGCAATGCATCCCCCAGCATTCCCACAAGGACTCTACCTGTACCCTGCAGAGAATAGGATGCATCAGTTTGTCGAAAAAAATTCACTCTCGTAATAAAAGTTTTCCAAAGAGGATCGTCTATAGAAATATATGAAATAAATAGTGGTGGACGATACTTCCCTGGAAATAATCCAATATCCTCCCATGCTGTGGTAGCTATCTCCATGGTGTCCTCTCTAAGCTGCTCAGGTAAATCTAGATCATAGGTGTGGACCTCCTCGACAGGCTCGTAAAACTGTGACATATCCAAGCATACATCCGATCCATAATCATACGTGCACTGCAAAAGGTATGACGTGTCAAAAATATCTGAATCAAAATAAATATCGAATGGAATACATGAATCAGAAATGGAGTGTGTAAAAATATCTCCCTGAGTGGGAGTAGTAGGCTCTATGGGATAGTTCTCTGCGTCAGTAGGAGGATGAGGTGGCTGCGGAAGCTCTAATGGAGGAGGGTAGTGCTCAGGATCCTCATGAATGGCTGTGTCCTCGTCCCGATGCACGACCTCCTTGGTGATAAGCTCTGGCTCCGTGTGTAAGGCCTCCTCAAAAGCATGCTTCGGCTCTGCGAGGTAAATAACATCAATGTCTTCTCCATCTGAATCATCTCCATCCATCCACTCATCGTATGGACTAGCTGTGTCTGTGGGTGGGGGAGTGAAGACGGTGAAACCCGGCTCTGTAGCAACACGCCCTGAGTATCTCATCGCAGTTCTCTCATCAGAAGTGGCTGCATCTGTGCCTGGTACAGTTGTCTCCTCAGATGTGGAAGCATCAATGTCCTCAGCCTGCCGTCCAAGAATCTCATCCAGATACGCATAAAAATGTGTGGTCCATATAATCACAGCCTCAGTGGAAGGTAGAGGTGGCTGCGGAAGATCAACTGCAGGTGGGCAAGACTCTGGATTTATCTGAATGCAGTTGCCCTCGTCCCAAAGTGCTGCCTCAGTAATGTAATGCTCTGGCTCCGCATGTGATGCCTCCTCGTGAACTATCAATGTAGGCTCTCTCTGGAATGGTGATGCTGGCTGCTCATGTGTGTCAACTTGTGGGGATGCATCATGTGAAGGGGAATGCCTGTGAGCAATCCAAAAATTTAATCTATCTCCCTCAAGACTGACATGTATGTCCTCCTCAATTGTTCCTGCAGATGAAACATGGTTCATAACAAAATCTGTAAATCGTAGATCAAATGCATGAACTGCTGTAATGCTTTCTGAATCGGTGAACCTCACTGACTCTAAGAGGCCCTCCAATAAGTTCTGAAATGCATCCTCCTCAAAATCTGTGGTCCACATAATACCATCCATAACACCTGATAAACAAAGATAAATACCTGGAGAAAAATATCAGTGGCACAAAAGAATATAGAAATGATAATAATGGTGTCGGGGTGAAAAATTCTTTTTGTTAAAATTGTTTTTCGTAGTCTAATCAACCTAATTGTGACAAATTGGCACCCAACGGAAAACACCTCCCCGGCAACGGCGCCAAAAACTTGATCGGCCCCGGATATACACCCGGAGAACGATTGTAGTTTTACCGCAAGCGCACGGTCAAGTGGCGAGCGGGTATCGAACACGAGGAGGTGGTGTTGGTTCCAATCTATCCTAGGTTGGCTCGACTGCGAATGTTTTATTGGTGGAGATGGTTATGGAGTGATATAATGGAAATGGTGGTGGATGTCGGTGTCGGTGATAAAGAAGACGGATAAAATATCGATTCAAATCTAAGATAATAAAAGTGTCTAGGTCTAGGAAATCCCCACTAAGGGTCGTCATTCATCCTTGTAAATAGTAAATCTCAATATTACTAGACTTGTGTCGAGGTGAACTAGTCGTAACTGAATAGAGAACCAAGCTCACGCTCTCTCGCTATTGCCGGTCTATAGAAACCTAGATTAGGGCCCACTCTCGTGCAAACCCTAATTTATGCCACTAGCATTAGGGTCGACATCATTGTTCAGTCGCCCCTCGAGCCCACTCTCGTGCAAACTCGAGTTACGATCTAGGTTGTGATAGTTCGTATTCGTCCAATCTCTTGAAAACGAATATGTGTATAGATCTATAATAAAAATGCTAGCTTTGGTCCAATCTCTTGCGAACCAAGTCTAGCTAATCTCGATTATAAACCTAAATCGAATATCTAGGCCTTCCCATCGATAGGAATCCAATCTCTTGCAAACATCGTTCACAACCTAACCTCCTAGCAATTCTAGCAATTTAGAAATTTATTCATCACAAATATGAAATTAAATCCGTAGGGTTCATCCCCATGAGCCCTAGAACATCAAATCTACTCAAGCATAGCAAGAACGATATAGGAATCAATAAAACCCATTGCTTGCATGTGAAAAGTTAGCAAATCAAAGATTCAAATAATAAGAATAAAAATACTTAGCTTTGTTGAAGATCTTCAATCCAAATACAAGCTTTTAGATCCAAGAGGGGGCCTAAGGCATGCCTAACCTCTAAAAAAATCCTAAGAAAACATATGTGAACTTCCCCTAATGACGGCTACAAACCCCCTTAAATAGCCCCCAAAAAACCCTAGCAAAAAGCCCTCAAACCCCTCTCAAACCCGTGCCCGAAACAAAGTACGCGTACAACATGAATTCTGGGCAAGGAGCGACTCGGCCGAGTTGGGAACGCTCACTCGGCCGAGTGAGAATTCCAGCACTGCAGCATCGACTTGCAGAAATTCTCCAGATTTCATCCGATCTCCGATTTGCGCGTTCTTGGCGGAGTTAGAATTTTCATGAAGTCTACTATCCATAAAAAATATGAGAAAAATACTTTGACTACTGGAATGATAGCAGATTTCAAAAGAGTGGGAGGCTGTCTGAAAATCTGGGCGCTGCATGTCCTCGGCATCACTCGGCCGAGCGGCAAATGTCACTCGGCCGAGGGGCTTTTGGTACTCAGCCGAGTCGGAGCTTGTAGTCGACTGACGGATTACAGTAAGTTTTGTATTTTGGATGACGTCGTTCGTGTGCCACTCGGGCGAGTGGTGTCTCCATACTCGGCCGAGTGGGATGTCGTCACTCGGCCGAGTGCACGCTAATCTTCAAGTAATTGCGTGTCCGATCTGTCCGGCCGAGCGGGCTTCTTTGCTCGGCCGAGTGACTCCTTCACTCGGACGAGTGGCATGCTGAAAATGCCCAATCTTCATCATTTCGCTTCCTCGTCGCTCCTACGACGTTCTTTCTTCTTCCACTCGTCTTCTATCGCTGATAGGTCCTCAATAAGTCCATGAGCGATGCTCCGTTACGCGTGCAAGTCCTTTAAGCTCATTTTTGCTCCCAATTGCTCATATTTCCTGAAATCCGACAAAAACAAGAAATAATGAAAAGTAACACAATATCATCGAATAATTGTGAAAATCACATTATGAGCAACCGAAATGACATGCAAATATGCAGAAAAAAGGTGTAAAATATGGACCGATCATCTTATGAAGAAATCATGTGGTGCCTTCGACCTTATCGATATGAAGAGGTTCTCAGAAAAGTGAAAGGACTTCGAATGGAGCCTATACTTCCAGTTCTTTGGTAAGACCCGAAATCAGCAGCTCCTCGAGAGATTTTGGGAAAAGTGCCAGAGCTCTCTTATGATTCGACTGCTAAGATCTGGGCTGATTGCATATATCCCTCTTATTGGGTTATGTTTTCAGAATTCAATGAGAGAATTTGTTTCCCTCGAAGAAATGAGAATGGAGTGTATCTGAAATCTTTCCTCTTTGGCTTTTTTCCCTCTTCGTCCCTTTATCACAGAGATTCTATGCTTTTTGGAACTTTCTGTCTGCCTGCTTGCGCCTCAGGCCATTTCTCACATGGTCTGCTTTACCATGCTCTGTGAGCTTTGTAGAGTTCGACCATCCATTCAATTGTTTAGACATTTTTTCCGAGTGGTGGTCGACCCTCGCACGGTGGGGTATCACATTGTCGCTCGTCCAGAGAGGAAGCTTATCTACGATCTCCATATCTTCGACCCTAACTGGGAGGACACTTTTGTGTTTATTTTCCTCCCAAACATGGGGCCGATCCTTAATGACTGGGGTCCCCCTAGCCCAGATATTTCTAGAGAGTTTGGGCTATTATCTGGAGAGGTCAAAGCGACCAAACTTCTTTTGAGCCGATCGTGGCAGGAGAGGCCAACCTCGTATTTGTTGGACAACCATCGGTTGAAGACCGTTTTGTGGAATCAAGATAATACACACTACTTCTGTGCTCTCATTACAAAAATTTACATTCTTCCTTTGCAGATATGGCTGGAGGAGCTCATAGGAGCTCAGACCCCGAGCTGGGCCGGATCTAGATGGAGCAGCGTAAGAAGAAGAAGAGCACTGGGGATCAAGTTCTCAGTCTCCTCTTCCCTTAGTCAAAGCTCTTTCTCTGAAGGAGGTAAGGTCAGGGGGACCTCTAGGTCATCCTTCTGTGCTTCGTTGCTCCTATTATCGCCTCAGTCGATCCTACAGCAAGATTTGGTGACACTGTCACGATTCTCGGGCCTACCAAGTCCATTATCAAGAATAGGGGTCTTCCCTCCCATGAAATGGATGACTCTGAAAAGAAGTGGAGGGTCGCAGACCCGACTCCTCCCCTTTCGCCTATGGTGAAAGGTAGCAGCTTTTCGTTCCATGCTCGGGTGGGTCAGATTGTGGCCTCCTAATCCTCAGGGGACGGTTGAGCCTTTTACGAATCATTCCCAGGACAAGTGGTCATGCAGTAGTATCGACCCTTCGACTCCCTTGGTTGGTCCCATCCCTTCGGAGATCGATCGAGCTCTGATGTTGAATCAGCTCCTAACTGGCTCCTCGAGAGTTGTTCGAGGCGAATCTCATCAGCTTTAATTTATTGTTGGATAGGAAGAGTCGACCCTCTTGGATTTTGGGTCGACTGCTCGATTAGTGGATAATTCCATTCTTCCCCGGGATCTCAAGTTCCTTCAGGAGTTGGACGTCGAGAGAATGGCCAAACTTCTTCGTGGTTTACGGCTACCAGGTTAGTTTTTCGCAACTTTTCCCTCGACTTAAGTTTTCGACCCTGCTGATCAACGCTTTCCACAGATGTCAATTTTTGGGCAGGTTTACGTCGCCTGGCCGTTGATATAATCAATGGACATCATCGGGCAAAAACTGTTGAGCAAAAAGCTTCTGAGCTCGAGGCCCAGATGAAGAAGATGGAAGAGGACTTAGGGAGAGCACTTGTGGCCAAAGCTGAGGCCAAGGTGAGTCTCGAATCCTTGTCTTCTATCAGGAAAACGACAGAGGTCCAATGGGAGAGGGAAAGATCCCAGCTCCAGACTGACTTAGAAGCCTCAAAGAAAGAGGTAATGGAGCTTCGAGCCAAAGCTGATGAATCGGAATGATCAGCCGAGACTCATAAGGCTGAGCTTACGGCCAGGTTCACTACGACGTTGAAAGCATTTCAGAATGTTTTTACGTCGGGCAGTGGCCCCACCTCTTAGAGTATTAGTCTTTTTGTTACTGTTTTTGGAAGACTGCTTTAAAGCAGGTTACAAGTAACTTTTTGACTAATAAATGAATGGAATTTTTGAGTTTCTTGTCCATTTATGTACATGAATGCACGTATATGTAAGGACCATGGCTATGAGGAAAACACTAGAATGTGGGTTGAATAGTGTTTATAAAATTTAAACGATAGTTATACCAATTTAAATTCCTAACCAACAATTAATGCGGAATTAAAAATTAACCCAAAAAGAAACAAGCTAACACAAAGGATGTTTCAAGGGTTCGGATTACACAAGTCCAATCCCAACTTGTTCCCGGTAATCCTACGTCCCTTTCACCCGGATACCTCCATATACTCAAGTTAGAACCCTAACTTGAGGTTTCCTTTAATCCCACTTGTAGCAAACGTACAAGTGTAATCGAACACAATCGATGTCCTTGACTCCCATAACTTGGGATCAAGCTAACCACTCTCACAAATCGAGAGTAAAACTAATTACGAAAGTTATGAAATTAGAAATAAAATTACAACACCTACAATCACCTATGCCTTGTAGTAGAACTTGAAGGAACAAGTGTGTTGTGTGTTGATGTCTCTTCCAAGAAGAGAGAAAGCCCTTTCTCTTGTCACCACCAAATGCCTAGAGGATATCACTTTGATTCTAGGTTGGAGAGCAAGAGAGAGTGAGATTGGAATTCTAGGGCTTTAAGAGAATGAGAGCTTAAAGATGAATGCTTGCTAAGAGCTTTCTTAGGGGGAGAGAGCTCCAATGGAACAGTAGACGCCCGTCTTATATGTTCTCCAAAAATCTCAAACAGAATACCCAAAACCCCCTTTGAAATCCGTGTGGAAACTGGCAACGGATATAATTTACAGAACAGACAGTCGACTGATGAAGAAACCACAGTCGAATGTTGCACTTTGTCAGATTGTAGGTGAGAATTCAAACGATAACTTACCACTTAGAACAGTCGACTGATGACGGTCGGACAGGCGCCAGTGAACCAATACGGGACTGAGAAACCCTTTACAGGTGACTGAGCAAAACATGAGTAAGTTATGAAAATTCTGGAAGTATAGGAAGACAGGACATGCGACTAATGTGGTATCCACAGGCACCTATGCCATGGGCAGGCGACTGTGAAACCAACATCATTCGTCTGGCCAAAACTTGCACAAGTTGCCAAACACAAAGTGTCTGGGCAAGGATCGACAGGAAACTGTAGAAGCATTCACAGGCGCCTGTGCCATAGGCAGGCGACTGTGAAACCAACATCAGTCCTCTGATCGAAAGATGACAAACAAGGAATCTTTGGGTAAGAGATAGACAAGCGACTGACTAACAAGTCATAGGCACCTGTAACTGGACATGCGCCTGTACTTTATACAGCAGTCGCCTGATGAAAGTGATAGCAGAAAGCCCAAAAAACAAGTGTCAAAGTATGTGCAAAACAGATGACTGTAGAACAAATCACCGGCGACTGTTTAGAGACAGGCACCTGTACAAATGTTAAGCAGTTGCCTGTTAAAAGTCCAAAATACACATGCTAGAGAATAATGAATTGGAGGCCAAGGAAATGGGTTCTAATGATTTCTTAGGACAGAAAGAAAGATGTGTGTGTGCTCCAAAATAATTCTACTTCTAAGCTACATATTAGAATAGAATAAAAAGATTACGTCTTGTTTTTGCCTCTCTTCTTTATATTGAACGAGCTTAAAGTCTTCTAGGAGCTTCAATCATCATCTTCGATCATCCAATCCACTTGATATGCTTTGATTGATCCTTGAGTGACATCCATTGCTAATTGATCTTCATGATATGCTTAGGCAATGGATTAACTGCAAGGGGATTAGTCACAAGTATTTATGTTTGCTCATCATCAAAACCAAGTAGAAAGAAGTCCAATACTCAACATTCTCCCCCTTTTTGGTGATGACAAACACACAAAAACTAAAAAATAAATAATTATGCTTAAAGAATACTTACTCCCCCTGCATAGATGCCAATCAAGTTAGTCAATATAAGTAAGGGCAACTATTGATCAATTGAAGCAAGCATTAAGATATGCATCAATGAAATGATTTCAAGACTAGAAATTTAGGAGTTTAGAATCCAAGTTCATTATATCTTGCTCCCCGTGAATCTAAGGCAAATTCAATCTTACATTCAAGTTTAGATTATACTTAGCATAAAATTATGATTTGTTTATTTCTCTCCCCTTATGGCATTATCCAAAAAGAGGAAGTAAAAAACAACAACAATAGTGCTAAATAAGAACTAAAACAATCATGCGAGTATAAGGAATGTGATACATATTCAATGTGATACCAAAATAAAATCGAGAAAACACGAAGGTGCATCACAATGATATATATCAAATACTTATCAACAAAAGAAATTTTAGTTGACTAAAGGAATGAGAATCTAATATCAACATTACATAGGCAAGAAAATGTCTCACATCACATCATGTATATAATAGAGCATACAGAGAGACAAAATTGCACAACATATATACATGAATCACATCAGAGGGTAAAAGAGACAAAATGTGATATCATATATGTATGTATGTATATGTATATATATGTATATGTATATATATATATGTGTGTGTGTATATGTGTGTGTACATATATATATATATATATGTATATATATAGGGAAAAATGGATCTAGGGTGCCTCATTAGATTAAATCTAAGGAGGCGCCCCCATTTATCTCCATTTCCCACAATAGTTTTCGAATTTTTTTCATGGAATTGTTGTTCATATCATGGATAATCAACATACCAAATTTCAAGATATTCCAATACTTTTTGAGCCCACATCTACCACCTACAACTTCAACGGTCTGAAAACGTGCTTAAAACCCCATGAAGTTACAAGGTGTAGATGAGGGCTCAAAAAGCATTAGAATCTCTTGAAATCTAGTATATTGATCATTCATTAGGTGAACAACAAACCCATGAAAAAAATTTCAAAAAAATATGGGAGATGTTGGGAAATGGGGGCGCCTCCTTAGATTGAATCTAAGGAGGCACCTTAGGATCCCTTTACCCATATATATCTGTGTGTGTGTGTGTGTGTGTGTGTGTGTGTGTGGGCTTGAGGGAGGTGAGCATTCCGTGTATGAAATTTCCTACACCGCCCTTCAAAAACACCACATTCCACTTAATTTTTTGAAATTTTTTTGCTTAGAATTGTTGTACGCATTCTAAAACCCCAAAACCCCAAATATGGGTGAACCCTAGGGGGATTTGACCTTCGATCGGCTCGTGACAAAAAGTTCTATTGTTTTGAAAACATTGAATTTGTAACAATCGGATCGAGGGTAAAATAGCGTTGGATTCACTTAATTTTTGGCATGTTCATCATCCATAATAAGTACATCAAGATGAACGGTGGTGATTATTGGAAAAAGATTGGAAATTGAAGTTTTATGAGGACGGTATATGAAATTTCCTACACCGAATGCTCATATCTCTTTATATATATATATATATATATATATATATATATATATATATATATATATATATGCGGAGGGATCAAATGACCCCCAAAAATAACCCCAAAAATAACTCCTATAAAAAATCATATGCCCCCAATTTTTCGGAAGATCCGAACCGTTCATCTTGATCTCCACCCTCTAAATAACTGACCCACCAATTTTCAGCCCGATCCCATGTGTTTTGCCCGTTCATCAACCATTCGCAAAAGTTCTGTTCATGCGAAACCGTTAAATTTGGGTCGGATGGATGAACGGGCAAAACACATGGGATTGGGTTGAAAATTGGTAGGTCAGGTATTTAGAGGGTGGAGATCAAGATGAACAGTTCGAATCTTTCGAAAAAAATGGGGGGCATAGGATTTTTGATAGGGGGTTATTTTTGGGGGCATAGGATCCGGAAGGCTGGTGGTGTTGCAGCGGTGGAGCGAAGAGGCGGGTTTTGACCGAGATCTTCACACGGCGGTGCCGGTGTGGGTTCAGTTCCCTAACTTGCCAACAAATCTATGGACTCTGAGCATTCTTAACGCCATATCCAGCGTCATCGGCGTTTCTATCTGCTTGGATCGGGCCACGGCGAGGCTGGAGCGCCTATCTTATGCAAGGTGTTTGATTGAAGTCAAGGCTGAAGATGTGTTGCCACGGTCAGTCTTTGTGTAGCTTGGAGATAAAGCTTCGATTGAGGTAGGAGTGAAATACTAATGCGAGCCTCCTCGTTGTACTAATTGTGTGTGTTTTGGCCACAATTGCAAACAATGTCCTGCGGGGAAAACAGTTAGGGATGGGGGAGTCACCCAGGCGCCATGTAGGCCGGAGGGGGATGTTTGTGTTGCTGAAGAATTTGTAAATAATGGGGATGTTACCCACGCGCCTTGTATCCTGGAGGTCGATGACAATGTTGTTGAGAAAAGGGATGTTACCCAGGCTTCTTCTAGTCTGGAGGCGATGGAGAGTTGTAGAAATAATGGTAGTCAGCAGTGCGAAAGGGATGAAAGGATACAGCGTAAGGAGCAAGATAGGGGGAATTACACAGCAAATATATGTAAAGATGGGAATGGCGGAGAGGACAATGTTAAAGTGGTGGATGTTATCGCTATTGGGATGGATGCTAATAAGCTGGCTGCGCCCAGTATGTACAAAAATTGTAATAGGGAGGCTCAGTCGGAGGATGTATTAGTTGATAAGCACGGTGATAAGGGGGCTAGGGCTGGGCGTTGTGGGGATAAGGAGAAAGGCGGAGCGGTGCAAAGCAAAGCGACTAGCAAGGAAGCTGGGTCAAGCGGGGACAAGAGGGATCAAACGGAGACTAGCAAGGAGAAGGAGAATGGGGTTGATAACAATCATAATGGAAGGATGTATGATAATGCATGTGTGCTAGCTACGTCTAGCGAAACGTGGGAGGTTGAAGTCTTGTGTAAAAAAGGTGTACCATGATACTAATGAAATGGGGGGGGGAGGGGTCGGGGAGACTGGAGTCAGAACCAGGGCCTACGGCTAACACCAAGCCGCCCCTCTCACCTAACAACACTAAGACGTCGTTCGCCCAACCGAAAGGCAAGCACAAACTAAGTGACGATAATCCGTTTAATGTCCTTAGGACAGGGAACATATCACGGTTGGGAGCATCCCTCCTTGATGATCCGGATGACTCCATTGATTCTGACAACGAGCCCCTTGACCTAACTATTGCTAATGATGCTTGGTATGAGGAGCAAGAGGAGTTGAAACAAAATAGTAGAGACCGAAAGAAACAAAAGAGCAAAGGGGGTGCGGCCTCTTCTAAGGGCACTCTCAAAAGCTCTAGGATTAATAAGGATGTTGAACATCCTCACCCCTCCTCTATTAAATGACTGTGCTCATTTGGAATACCAGAGGGCTTAACAACGTTACTAGACAGAGTGAGCTCAAAGGTTGTTTACGTAAACATACGCCTTCTTTGGTTGGTCTTCTTGAAACCAAGGTTATTGCGAATAACGCTCACAGAATTCTCAAGTGCTTTCCGAATAAGTGGCTGTCCATTAACAATCGTAGTATTCATCATAGCGGCCGTATTGTTATAGTGTATAACCCTGATACCTGGACGTGCATTGTTGATCGGGTATCTGCTCAGCATATCTCTATGAAATGTGTGAACGCTGCTGGGTTTGCTATGATGATTACCATTTTCTATGCTTCTAACTCATACCAGGAGTGCAGAGACCTTTGGAGGGATATCGCGCTTAATGTCCGTCATTATAAAAATATCCCTTGGATCATTGGAGGAGACTTCAATTGTGTCAGATATGCTATGGATAAGGTGGGGGGTAGAGTGATTGATGGCCTTATGGTCGATGAATTTAATGATTGCATTAATTCTAGCGCACTCATGGAGCTTAAAACGGTTGGCAATACTTTGAGTTGGACTAACCGTAGTATCGGGCAAAAGCGTATTACTGCCACTCTGGATCGGTCCTTCTGTAATAGCACTTGGATGGATGTTCTCACATCCTCTTACTGTGAATATATAGCTGGTGGTACTAGTGATCACTCCATTCTCATTATACACACTCATCAAGTTGGGGGTGCTGATCCCAAGCCATTCAAATTTTTAATGCCTGGCAGCGCAGCCCTGATTATCTCAATGTGCTTAGGGAGCAGTGGCGCATTAGGGTTAATGGTTGTCCTATGATACGCCTGGTTGCTAAACTCAAAAATCTGAAAATGGGGCTTAAGAGGTTTGGTGCGGCTTATAGAGATACCAATGATGTGTTTAAAATTCGGGCCGAGCTTGCCAATATTCAAAATAATCCTAACCTGGGTTCTTGTGCTGAGCTTCAAAAGAAAGAGTACACTCTCATTAAACATTTGGCTGAGGCTATTGATATTGAAGAGTCTAACCTTAAACAGAAAAGTAGGCAAGATTGGCTTCACCTCGGGGATCGTAATTCCCGGTTCTTCTATACTGCTATGAGGTCTAGGCAAAGCCACAACAATCTTGGACACCTAATTTCCAGTGATGGCTCGTGCAATAGTACTATTGATCTTCTTAAAGTTGAGGCTCCTGAGTTTTACTCTGGTTTATATAACCAGAACGATTACTGGATGGTTTTCCCTTGTCTCATTACCAAAAGAGTGCTTACTGATGAGGCTGCCAATTGGGTTGAAAACCCGGTGATTGCTGAGGAGGTTAAAAAAGCTGTTTTTCAGATTGGGGCTGATAAGTCCCCGGGGCTTGATGGGTTTAATGGCTTCTTCTACCAAAATTCTTGGGACATCATAGGCAAGGATGTTACCATTGTTGTACTTAACTTTTTCAAATCTGGGAAGATTTATCGACAGATCAATCACACATTTCTTACACTCGTCCCTAAGAGTGCCAATGCTTCTGGGCTTGGAGATTACAGACCGATATCTTGCTGCAATGTGCTTTACAAGATTATAAGCAAAATCCTCTGCAATCGATTGAGTAGAGCTGTAATTGAGCTTATTTCCCCTAATCAAGCTGCCTTCCTCCAGGACCGTTTACTTGCTGATTGTGCTTTGCTTGCCCATGAGCATATAAGGAGCTTTAACAATCCTATGGGTGCCCGGGCTTGTCTTAAACTAGACTTATGCAAAGCTTTTGACAGTGTTAACAGAGAATTCGTCTATTATATGCTGCATAGGATGGAGTTCAAGCACAAATTCATCAGTTGGATCTGTGAATGCATCTCTACTCCTTCTTTCTCTGTTATGATTAATGGCTCTCCTTATGGTATGTTCCAGTCTAATAGGGGGCTGAGGTAGGGTGACCCCCTCTTCCCTTATCTCTTTGTCATCGTTATGGAAGCATTTTCCTTGCTCATGGCTAAGGCTAACGACACTCGCAGCATTATGCCTATGAATAGAGTTGGAGCTGTTACTCATCTCCTCTTTGCGGATGACTTGTTGGTTTTTTGTAGAGGCAACGTCAAATCCTTTGAGGTCCTTAGAGATCCTCTCTATACATTTAAATCTTATACTGGTCTTGAGGTCAACTGGAATAAAAGTGCTGGTATTTTTAGCAAAGGTACCATGGGGCCGGGTAGTCTGGCTGATATCTTGGGTATTCGCCGTGTGCAATCTCTTTCCACGTATTTGGGGCTTCCTCTTTCATCTAAGTACCCCAACGCCACAATGTACGGTCGTCTGATTGATAGATGCAAAACTAGGCTTCAGGGCTGGTCTTCATCTTTATTGTCCATTGCTGGGCGTATTGAGCTTGTCAAATCTATCATCTATGGCATGGTGGGGTTTTGGATGTAGGCCTTCCGTATTCCTAAATCTATTCTCTGCTCACTTACCTCTATGTGCAGAAAGTTTATTTGGGGGAATAACCACCTCTGGGCTTGGAATGATATGTGCACTCCCAAACAAGAGGGGGCGTGGGAATTAGAAATTTCAGTGATCTTAACAATGCACATGGGGTTAAGCTGACCTGGCGCATGCTTACGCATGGTGGTATCTGGGCTTCTTACATGAGGACTCGGTATATGAATACTACGAGTTTATTTCTGGCTAAGGCTCACCCTATGCAATCTGGTACTTGGAAATTCATCCTTCATTGTCGTGAGTTTACTAAAAAACTCACCAAACGTAATGTCAGAGATGGTACTACTATACTATTTTGGTATGACAATTGGCTTCCATGTGGCTCCCTTGGGGACTCCTATGAGGTGCCTAATCGGGAGGAGGGATACACTGTCAGCGACTACTGGTCTGAGGGTAAATGGGTGGAGAGTAACTCTCTTGTGCATGTCCGCCACCTCATCAATTCGGTGGTATTATCCACGGGCGACGACTCTTGGTCCTGGGTTTCCAAATCTCCATCTCTTCGTAATGCTTGGGACGGCTCTCGGGTTTCTAAACCCATATTTCCTTATTACAAGGTGGTCTAGTTTCAGGGGCATATCCCTAAGATGGCTATCACTTTGCTGTGAGCTTTTCACGGGAAACTTCTTACCCGTGATAAGCTCGTGAAATGGGGACTGCCTACTTCACCCTTTTGTGTCTTATGCTCTGATAATATCCATGAAGATAGGGATCATATATTTTTTGAATGCAGCTATTCTAAATACATTCTTTGCAGGAGCTTTCTTAAACTTGGGGTCACCACTACTTTGCCAACAACCCTGGCAGGAATAGGCGACTTGATCCTTGCACAATTTCATAGGAAGAACAATATAGGCAGGCTGGTCAGGACGGTTCTTGCTGCTATGACTTGGCACATTTGGAAGGAGAGAAACAGGAGAATCTTTGAGGGTACTACTCAAGTACAGACTCAGCTATTCGAGAACATTGCTGATGATGTCAAAATTGCTTTGCAGCATGTGGATTGGGAGCAGGATGATGCTGGTGCCCCCCCCACAAATTGGGGGCTTGTAGACTAGGTTGATATGTACATGTATTTTGTTTTCTCTCTTGGCTCTACGGTTAGCGGAAGGTGTTAAGTATTGTGGGGGTGACGGCGCCTGTGCACTTATCCCGCTTTACTAACATCCTTCTTCCATCCGTGAGAGTCTTGTACTTTTTTTGTGAGATCAATAAAGACGCGAAGCATATTCTCATATATATATATATATATATATATATATATATATATATATATATATATATATATATATATAGTGAATTTGCGTTGTAAATTTGCGGTTTGGTCTTGTTTTTGACAGGGTTGAATACTAATTGGGAGTGACGGCGCTTGTGCCCTCTCCTCTCTTTAGCACTCCCCCCTGTTCAAAACATGCCCATGTGTATTTGTACATTTGTTCTGTTTGAATAAAGATACATACTAACTTTCCAATATATATATATATATATATATATATATATATATATATATATATATATATATATATATATATATAGTGAAAAATGGAGAAGAGCGGACAGCGCTGGAAATGTTTCCATCGCTGTCCGCATTTTGGGCACCCTAAAAGTATTTTTTTTGAAATTTTTTTTTGAAGTAGTTAGATATACTTGTTGGGAAGCTGCCCACAAAATTTCAGCTCGATCCGACACCGTTTGAGCCTCTGTTCATCGATTTCAAAAACGTTGCGCAAATCTGTCCACAGTTTTGCGCAACGTTTTTGAAATCGATGAACGGTGGCTCAAACGGTGTCGGATCGAGCTGAAATTTTGTGGGGAGCTTTCCAGCAAGTATATCTAACTACTGCAAAAACAATTTCAAAAAAAAATACTTTTAGGGCACCCAAAATGAGGACAGCGCTGGAAAAATTTCCAGCGCTGTCATCATTGGCCCATTAACCTCATATATATATATATATATATATATATATATATATATATATATATATATATATATATATATATAAATAAAAGAAATACATGGATTACAAAAATAATAACTAACCATTCCACATACAAACAGATGTATAACCATCATCATACACCATCCAAAAGTATAACAAATAATTATACAAGTACTATAAGCACAAATACTAAACATCCATTACAAAAGATACAACACATCCAAAGACAGATACTCAAACCCTAACAAAAAGAAGCCCTAGGGTGAGTAATGGCAAAGCTCAATCAGTCAATCTGAATGACAGTTGGATCCAAAGGGCAATCGGAGCAACGGAACATTAGTCTATCAGAGTGACGAGTAGGATACACAGGATGTAATGCCCTGGGAAGCCACTGCACATGTACTAGAGGGGGGGGTGAATAGTACTTTTAAATAATAGGGAGAGTTATTCCTAATTATCGTGCAATTAACAAACAACAATGCGTAATAACAACGATCAACAAGAATAAATGCAAACACAAACAAATGGTTTAATGGGTTCGGATCCACCCAAGTCTCAACGACTTGTTCCTGGTGATCCTACGTCCCAACCACCCGGATCCCTTCCGGATACTTGAGTTAGAAACCCTAACTCAAGATTTCCAATATGACCACTTGCGAAAACCTCACAAGTGCAAACGACCTACAATCGATGACCGTGAATCCCACAACCCAGGATCACGCAAAACCTCTCACAACCGAGAGTATACAATTCAAATATAACTGAAATGAAATGATTACCAACAAAATACCTATGCCTTGAGATTTCTTACCAAATTAGGGCAAAGAGGATTTTGATGGAGGAAGAGTCACCAAACCCTAGCTTCAAGAAGAT
The DNA here is from genome assembly GCA_030789695.1 of Scilla litardierei. Classification (NCBI taxonomy): domain Eukaryota; kingdom Viridiplantae; phylum Streptophyta; class Magnoliopsida; order Asparagales; family Asparagaceae; genus Scilla; species Scilla litardierei. Next base: position 120,213,956 of record CM061141.1, read on the forward strand.
GACCAGCAAAGGAAGCCTAGGGATGAGATGGATGACCTAGAATCAAGCCCTTGGCTTGGAAGGCTCACAATCAATGAATCTCTCTTGAGGAATAAGAGTGAGGGAGAGATTCTTGAGAATGGGAGAGCTTGAAGATGAGAGTTGAAAGCTTATCTTTTTGAATCAATAGAACTCTGGAAATAGCAGCCTTGGATCCTATGAAATAACCCCTTCAGGTATTTAAAGGATCAAGGGAAAAGAGAGAACGAAACGTCGCTTTCAAAACTCCAACGGATCTAAATCTGAAGCTGACTAGTCGGTCTAAGAAGGATCACTGACTGACTAGTTCATCAACTAGTCGGTCGGTGATTCAACATGGACCGACTAACAGCTCGACAGCCAAAAGAGTGATTTCCAGGCAACATGAACTAGTCGGTCTAAGAAGACTTGCCAACCGACTAGTTTGCCAACTAGTCGGTCGGTGAGTGTTCTTTGACCGACTAAGAGTGAAATGCACGAAGCTGAATACAAGTTACACTAGTCGGTCTAAGAACAAATGTTGACCGACTAGTTTCACAACTAGTCGGTCGATGAATGTTCTTGGACCGACTAACTGTAAACAGTAACTCAGGCTGTACAGAGGCAAGCTCAACTAGTCGGTCTAAGAAGGATTCCTAACCGACTAGATCGTCATCTAGTCGGTCGGTGAACCTTCTTTGACCGACTAATTGATCGACATGGCTGAGCTGAAATGAGTTTGGACATCTAGTCGGTTCATGAAGAGTTGCCGACCGACTAGATCGGCATCTAGTCGGTTGGTGACTCTACTTGAACCAACTAAGATGCACTAGAAGCCGAGGGAAGAAGCGATAGGCTTCGGGAAAGTTTCTAATGGCTTCTAAGATAATCCTAGCTCTAAGATATGAGCGATATGAAGATAGACATGTAAGAATTACTCAAGGCTTAACATTCTATAAATCGAAGCTAAAAGACTATGAATAAAACCTTAAGGAACGGTCTTCGAAAGCTTCGATCAAATCTTCATGACTTCCAAAAAGGTCCAAAAGCTTCAACGAAGCTTTAGGCATTGAATTCGAGCTTTGAGAAGTCTTAAGATGTCGCTTTGAGTGTTCTCGTGAATTTGGCGACGATCTCCATAACTGCGCTCACAAATTGTTAGTTCACGATTTATTTATGTTTGCTCATCATCCAAAACCAAATACGGGGAGTCCAATACTCAACATTCTCCCCCTTTTTGGTGATGACAAACCAACATAAATAATAATCAATAATAATGTACTAAATGAAATTTACTTACTCCCCCTGCATTGATGACACATTAGTTCCATAAACATATGCATCAATCAGGCGAGAAAATTAAAAATACAAATCCAGTTATCGAATACAAATCCAGTTATCGAATTTGAAGTACATTTTATATTTTCTTAACTCCCCATGAATCTAACATATCAAATTAGATTCATGCTAAACATCATTTAGCACATGCCGCCATTATTATATCTCTCCCCCTTTGGCATAATCCAAAAAGTGCGGGAGGAAGTCAATGATAACAAATCATGGCCAAATAATACATGAATCACGGGAGTCGAAGAATACGACCTCGGTCCAATGACACCAAAGTAAAATACCAAAACTTATTAAAGGTGTGCCAAAGAGACTTTAGTCGAAAAACGAAAAATGAGGTCATCAAAATCCCAATTGTAAATTCACGTATTGATGAAGGGAATTTATTTTCCAATATCAACAATTATAGCTATTTTAGTGCATGGAAAACAATTCTATGTTTTCATACAACTAAAGCTATTGAATCAAAATAAATCGTCGAGCGACGAAATCAATATCAGAGACATACATAAAATGTGCACAAAGAAATGAACCATCAGAAGAGTGGTGCACATCATAGAATATCAAATGTCACAATATCGATCGAAAATGAACATTAAGTAAAAGCACATCAAAACTAAGTGAAGTGTGCGATGAGAAGTGACAAGGTGATAAAAGTAATACGAAAATCATCATAATAACTTTTAAGAACATGTCATGCCAAAAATAGATATGAATTTCAAAGCACTTATGGCATTCACAATTCTATCATGCTAGGAGAAACAAAATGATACCAATGTAAAGAAATAGATTCTAACCAAGCATGCATTCAACCCTCATGGATACCAAATGTAATATCATACTTACAACATTAAGCTCCCCCTACATTGGTGCATTACCTAATCACCATCAACTCCGTTTGAATGAAAGTCTTCGCAAATCGAGGAGTTGGTAGGGTTGGTATCCCACGGTGGATTGAACCTAGAAAACTTCATTTTGGTATCCAAAAATCCTTTTGGATCCAATGGGTTAGACAACAAATTTGAAATACAAAATAAAAATTATTGTAACCCATAAATTAATATAATCAAAATCAATTTTATAAACATATGCCTTGGTACCCATAACATGATCATAAGCTCATGGTACCAAGCGTTGAAGGGTTAAAGGAACTAACCCTTCGGAAACCAAGTCCAAGAGGAACTTGACTTCCCAACATAATCATCATTCAAAATAACATCATTAATTTATGATTTCACATAAACATTCATAGCATCATCGCTAGTGTTCTTGGGACCCCAAATAGTGTAAATTTTGGGAATCCTCTTCCTAGTAGTTGCATGCACAAAAGGTTGATTTCTATGTGGTGCATGTGGCCTAGGAGCATGAGATCTAGCAATAGCATTATGATGAGCATGAGATCCATGATGTGGTGTAGCATACATACGTGGATAAGCATGAGGATGATTATGAGAGAAGGCATTCACATGTGGATTAGATGTGTGAACATAAGCATTAGGATGTGCATGAGCATGATTACGTGCATGTGGGTGTCTCATATGAGTATTCGCACGTGCTCGTGGGTGCGGAACATAAAAATCATTATTAGCATGCACCGGTGGAGTAGGATGTGTGTTCCTACGTGGCATAGCATGAGAGTACAAAAATGCATGACCCCTCTTTGGAGGTCTACCCAAAGTGGGTTTCTTTCCAATCGGGGGTGTGTACGAAGTGGAAGCACTATTGGTAGGAGAACTACCAACGGGGTGTTTGCTCCCACTCGTCGAGGCATCGGATGTCGGCCTAACAAAGGTGGTAGGTGATTTGGATGAGTCTCACATCTTATACCCCAAGCCAATGTGGTGTTTGGCCAGAAGTAAGTCATTTAGGATATTATCCAAATGGCCCTTACCTCTATTGAAATCATTAATACGGCCTAACGTGCACTCATACTTCTCTTTGAGAGAATGCATCGAAGCATCCAAAGTGGATACTTGCGATGTGAGTGCATAAACACGAGATTTGAGATTCTTATTCTCAAAACTCAAGGTTGAGTTTTGAGACGTCAAATCCGCCATCTTGTGTTCATCCGATTTCTCAAAATGAACATGCTCAAGTTGAGATTTGAGGTTCTTCACCTCATTTCTCAACAAGCCATTATGAGTAAGCAAACTTGCTTTCTCATTGGCGAGTGTCTCAACAATGGTGTCCTTGTTGGTGATGGTAGACTTAGGAGAGGTTTGGAGGTTAACAAGTTCATCTTTGGTCTTATTATATCTATCTACTAATTTAGTAAATTTAGACCAAATTTCTTGGTTTGCTAACCTCATTTCATCAATAGTAGGTTCTCCGATTTCATCCTCGCTACCATCCTCGCTTTCATCCTCGCTATCATCGAAGGATGACTTTCGATCTTTTGCCTCATTAGCCATGAAGCAAAGTTTTGCTTTCTCCACTCTTCCATCATCCGACTCTCCACTTGAGGAATCCTCTTCGGAGTCGGTGAATGTGCCAACAAGTCCTTTCTTGTACTTTCTCGACTTGTCGTACTTCGATGCTTTCCCCTTCTCCTTGTGTTTGTAGAGAGGACAATCCGGTTTGATGTGTCCTGGCTTGTTGCATTTATAACACACGGGAGTAGAAGCATTAGTCGAACTAACTTTAGATTTATTCAAAGATATACCTTCTCGGAGGAATCGATCGAACTTCCTTGCCATACGGGCAATGGATTCCATGTCCAATTCGTCTTCCGATTCTTCATCATCGGTAGATGGAGCGGCCTTGAAGGCAATCGCCTTTCTCTTTGGCTCATCTTGCTTCAAGTACGCTTTCATCTTTTCCTTCATTCGGATCTTACTATCCTTGCGTACCTCGTAAGACAACAAGGTACCCATTAGTTGTACGACGGTATATTTATTCAGGTCATTACCTTCCTCGATGGCGAAGGTACGCTTTTCCCAACATGATGGAAGACCGTCGATAATCTTCGTGACTTTCTCCTTTTGGGTATAGACCTTCCCAAGAGCTTCCAAGTTGTTTGATATATCCACGAAGCGAGCGTAATATTCCTTCATGGTTTCGCCCTGCTCCATATGAAACAACTCAAATTCTTTATTAGCAACGACGAGTTTAGAATCTTTTACCGTACTCGATCCTTCGTGCAATATGAGGAGTTGGTTCCATATTTGATATGCACTCTTACATGTGCATATCTTGTTGAAGTCCTCGGGCTCCAACGCACAATTCAAGGCATTCATTGCCTTGGCATTGGCTACTTCCGCGGTGACCTCTGCGGGAGTCCACTTAGCAAAATCTTCTTCGGAAGGCTCGACATACTCCGTCATGGTGGCTCTCCATAGTGAAGCGCTCCGGAGGAAAATTTGCATCCGGCATTTCCAGTACCCGTAGTTGGTACCGTTGAAGTGTGGAGGCCTGACGGAGGATAGTCCTTCCATAACAGAAGAAGCTCCATCGCGGTTCTTGAAGACGTTGTAGTCGTTGTTCGTCATAGCTTTGAACTTTGGCTATGTGTAGCTTTGAACCTTGGCTCTGATACCAATTGTAGTGCCCTGGGAAGCCACTGCACATGTACTAGAGGGGGGGGGGGTGAATGGTACTTTTAAATAATAGGGAGAGTTATTCCTAATTATCGTGCAATTAACAAACAACAATGAGGAATAACAACGATCAACAAGAATAAATGCAAACGCAAACAAATGGTTTAATGGGTTCGGATCCACCCAAGTCTCCCCGACTTGTTCCCGGTGATCCTACGTCCCAACCACCCGGATCCCTTCCGGATACTTGAGTTAGAAACCCTAACTCAAGATTTCCAATATGACCACTTGCGAAAACCTCACAAGTGCAAACGACCTACAATCGATGACCGTGAATCCCACAACCCGGGATCACGCAAAACCTCTCACAACCGAGAGTATACAATTCAAATATAACTGAAATGAAATGCTTACCAACAAAATACCTATGCCTTGAGATTTCTTACCAAATTAGGGCAAAGAGGATTTTGATGGAGGAAGAGTCACCAAACCCTAGCTTCAAGAAGATGACCAGCAAAGGAAGCCTAGGGATGAGATGGATGACCTAGAATCAAGCCCTTGGCTTGGAAGGCTCACGATCAATGAATCTCTCTTGAGGAATAAGAGTGAGGGAGAGATTCTTGAGAATGGGAGAGCTTGAAGATGAGAGTTGAAAGCTTATCTTTTTGAATCAATAGAACTCTGGAAATAGCAGCCTTGGATCCTATGAAATAACCCCTTCAGGTATTTAAAGGATCAAGGGAAAAGAGAGAAAGAAACGTCGATTTCAAAACTCCAACGGATCTAAATCTGAAGCTGACTAGTCGGTCTAAGAAGGATCACTGACCGACTAGTTCATCAACTAGTCGGTCGGTGATTCAACATGGACCGACTAACAGCTCGACAGCCAAAAGAGTGATTTCCAGGCAACATGAACTAGTTGGTCTAAGAAGACTTGCCAACCGACTAGTTTGCCAACTAGTCGGTCGGTGAGTGTTCTTTGACCGACTAAGAGTGAAATGCACGAAGCTGAATACAAGTTACACTAGTCGGTCTAAGAACAAATGTTGACCGACTAGTTTCACAACTAGTCGGTCAATGAATGTTCTTGGACCGACTAACTGTAAATAGTAACTCAGGCTGTACAGAGGCAAGCTCAACTAGTCGGTCTAAGAAGGATTCCTAACCGACTAGATCGTCATCTAGTCGGTCGGTGAACCTTCTTTGACCGACTAATTGATCGACATGGCTGAGCTGAAATGAGTTAGGACATCTAGTCGGTTCATGAAGAGTTGCCGACCGACTAGATCGTCATCTAGTCGGTTGGTGACTCTACTTGAACCAACTAAGATGCACTAGAAGCCGAGGGAAGAAGCGATAGGCTTCGGGAAAGTTTCTAATGGCTTCTAAGATAATCCTAGCTCTAAGATATGAGCAATATGAAGATAGACATGTAAGAATTACTCAAGGCTTAACATTCTATAAATCGAAGCTAAAAGACTATGAATAAAACCTTAAGGAACGGTCTTCGAAAGCTTCGATCAAATCTTCATGACTTCCAAAAAGGTCCAAAAGCTTCAACGAAGCTTTAGGCATTGAATTCGAGCTTTGAGAAGTCTTAAGATGTCGCTTTGAGTGTTCTCGTGAATTTGGCGACGATCTCCATAACTGCGCTCACAAATTGTTAGTTCACGATTTATTTATGTTTGCTCATCATCCAAAACCAAATACGGGGAGTCCAATACTCAACACAGGAGCCTTCTACTTTGATGACGATGCACTAGCAGCAGCAGGGATCTCTACAAGAGTAGTAATAAGCTCTGTGAGCTGAACTTCAGTAGGAGGAGGTTGGGTGACTTCGGCAGAAGGGGCATGAGCATCACCTGGAGGATGAGGAACAACAGTCTTAGTGACATCCTTGGAAGGAGGGAACATAGCCTGGAGAGAGGCTGGAACTGGGAAGCCGTGATATTGATACGACTTGTAGTAAAGCTCAAGCAGAATATATATTTTCTGATCCATGTCATTGACTTTCAGATCAAGAGCAGTCACTCGCTCATTCAACTGAATGAGAAGGGGATCTGAAGAGGGGGCTGAAGGAGAGGAAGACATTGGCTCAGTAGGATACGAAGGTGAGGGCTCAGACTTAATACTGAAGGAGGAGGATCAGCGATAGATATCCCCAAAAACTCATCGGGAAAGGAAAAGGACCGAGCACTCTGAGAGCGGGGTGAGGATGGAAAAGACGTAGGCGAAGAGACTTCGAACCGATGTATGTAGGAGGAACGCGAGTGTTTCCTCAAGGGTTTGAACCATGAAGCAGCAGTTTTGGAACCATGAAGTAGCAGTTTTGGGGGCCATGAGCACAAATCAACTGAAAACAAATGATTAGTGCATGAAACGAAAAACTGAGAGAGAGTTTACCAATCAATCGACGGAGGAGGAGAGGATCCAAAGCTCGATCAAAGGAGAGGAGGGGGAATCGGTGATCGAAAACTAGCATCGATGGAGAAGATCAAATGGAGGGCTCTCGTTTGAAGAGGAAGACGAGGGAAAACGATTCGGTGGAGAGATGAAATTTGAGGGCCCTCGATTACATAAGTGGTGGGGGATCACACCTTGGCCGTTGGATCGAAAGATGGACAGCTCAAATTAAAGCTACGAACTGCCTTAAACTCGGACAGTCGACTGATGTACAATCGTCAGTCGGCTGGCCCAAAAGAGAGAAAACTGGTTAAAGAGATAGACATGCACCTGTAGTGAATGTCACAGTCGCTTGGCAAAGTGACAGGCACCTGTAAAATACACTACAGTCGCATGACCAAAAGTCAACAATTTTGATGAATTGAGAGAAAATTATAATGATCAAGGGAGGCGCCTGATGAACAAATTCCAGTTTGCCTGTCAAAGAGACAGGCACCTGGACATTATACATCAGTCACCTGAGCAAAAAGCACTAATTTTAGTCAGAAAATCTAGAGTTGGGCAGGTGACTCGTCTATCCTGGTCCAAAATTTTTGGATAAGGCTGAAATCAAAAGATTTAAGATAATTCACCCTAAGGCCTATACTCTAACTAAATATGAAATCACTATCAAAATAATATAGATTAACATACAAATCACATATACTAATCCAAACATATAAAATCATCAAAATCTCAAATATATCTCATTGAAAAGTACATGTAAAAATATAACATATAAAAACATGAGATGTGAAATGATAACATGAGTTCAAAGCATGATTTAACATATAAATATGAACTCCTATATTTCAGATTTACACACAATCCCTAGTTCTCCACGCAACCTCACAAATGAATCTTCTTTAAGAGGTTTAGTGAAGATGTCGGCAATTTGTTTTTGGGTTTCAATGTACTCTAAGATGATGTCTTTCTTAGCTACATGATCATTAATGAAATGGTGTCTCACATCTATGTGTTTGGTATGGGAGTGATGTACCGGATTTTTGGAAAGACGTATTGCACTTTGTTTATCAACCATGATAGGGCAAGTATCACAATTGACATCGTAGTCTTTGAGTGTGTGTCTCATCCCAAGAACTTGTGCACATGCAAGACCCACAAAAATATATTCCGCTTCGGTCATGGACAATGATACCAAGGCCTGTTTCTTGTAAAACCAAGAAACAAGATAATTTCCTAGAAAATGACAAGTGCCACTAGTACTCTTCCTATCAGATTTGCATCCGGTAAAATCAGCATCACTATATGAGATTAACTCATATGTGCTTGACTTAAGGTAAAGTAACCCATAATCTAGTGAATAATTGAGATAACGAAAAATTCGTTTAACTGCAATCAAGTGTGACTCCTTAGGTCTAGCTTGATATGTAGCACAAAGACATACGTAGAACATAATATCGGGCCTACTAGTAGTTAAGTAAAGTAAGCTACCGATCATAGCTCGATATAGACGAATGTCTACATCTTTTTCGTTCTCATCCTTGTGTAGATGGGTTTTCGTACTCATGGGAGTCTGCTTGCTTGAAGATGATATTATCCCGAATCGCTTGATAAGCTCCCTAGTGTACTTTGTTTGATGTATAAAAGTCACATCCTTCATTTACCGAATTTGTAGTCCAAGGAAGTAGTTGAGCTCACCCATATGGCTCATTTTGAATTCATCCTTCATAGACTTAGAAAATTCTTGGCAAAGATTAAAGTTAGTAGAACCAAATATTATATCGTCTACATAAACTTGAATTAAAAGGATGTCATTTTCATAGTCTTTAATGAAGAGAGTTGAATCACCTTCACCCGTTTTGAAACCTAAATCCAAAAGAAAGGTTTTGAGTCAATCATACTAAGCTCTAGGAGCTTGTCTCAACCCATATAATGCTTTCTTAAGTTTGAAAACAGAGGTTGGAAATTTTTCATGTATGAAACCGGGTGTTGAGAAACATACACTTCTTCATTAACGATACCATTTAAAAACACACTTTTAACATCCATTTGAAATAATTTAAAATTTTTATGAGATGCAAAAGATAAAAGAAACCTAATAGCTTCTAATCTAGCTATGGGGACAAAGGATTCTTCGAAATCAATACATTCCTCTTGCAGATAGCCTTGAGCTACTAACCTTGCTTTATTCATTGTGATGATCTCGTTCTCATCGGTCTTGTTCTTAAAATTCCATTTGGACCGAACGACTTGTTCACCATTTGGAAGAGGAACGAGCTCCCAAACTTCATTTTTTTCAAATTGCATGAGCTCCTCTTCCATTGCAACTATCCAAGAGCAATCTTTACATGCTTCTTGGATGTTCTTTGTCTCAATGGTACAAACAAATACACAATGAGAGAATTCATCAATCATTGACCTTGTTCGGAAACCCACACCAATGTCTCCAATTATTTGGTCATGTGGGTGATTACAAACGGTCGGATAAGCTTTGGAAATACTTAGATCACTTAGAACATCCTCAACATTTTCATTAGTATTGTTAGTCTCAATAATGGAATCATTAATTTTAACACTACTAATGGAATCACATAAAACATCTACACTATCATCGACAACATGAGGAATATCAAAATCTTCATAAATTGAAACGTGTAGCGATTCTTCGATGGTTGAAGAGGTTTTGTTGTATATCCGGTAGGCTTTGCTATGTGTGGAATATCCAACAAAGATTCCTTTGTCGGATCTTGGCTCAAATTTATCTAAGTTACCATAGATGTTCTTTATAAAACATTTTGAACCAAAAAAACGAAAATATTTAACTTGCGGTTTTGTATCATAAAATAATTCAAAACAAGTTTTGTTCGTTTGGGGCCTTACTAAGATCCTATTTAGCACAAAACATACCGTGTCCACTACATCCGCCCAAAATTGTAGTGCAAGATGACTATCATAGAGCATGGTGCGAGCACACTCAATTAAGATCCTATTCTTTCTCTCAACAACACCATTTTGAGGTGGTGCGTGAGAAAAAGAAAAGTAATGAGTAATCCTGTTGTCATCACAAAACTTAGTGTTCATTTTCGAATTCACCTCCATGATCACTACGAATAGTGGTAATGGTGGTTCCTAAGAAATTTTGAATTTTCTTTGCAAATATAGTAAACTCTTCAAAAGCTTAATTTTTATTAGTTAAAAATGAAACCCAGGTAAATTTAGAGAAGTAATCTACGACGAATAATCCATAATGAGCATTACCTAAAGATGCAGTTCTAGTTGGCCCAAATAAATCTAAATGAAGTAATTCTAGGGGGCCTTTTAGAAGTTATGCCATCTTTAAGTTTAAAATATGATTTACTAAGTTACCTCTTTGGCATGAATCACAAAAGCTTTTCTTACTAAAAGCAATTTTCGGAAAATGTTTAACAAGATTAGGCTTAGCTAACTTATATAAGTGTTTAAAATGAACATGACCAAAACGGCGATGCCATAATAGTTGTTCATTTGTATTAGCAACTAAGCAATGTTCTATGGTTTTAGGCAAGCTCAAATAATAAATATTTTTACGCATAATACCGGTAAATAAAACATGAGGATCAAAATCAACAATATTGAAAATACCCTCTCCAAAGTTAACCTTGTAACCCTTGTCACATAGTTGACTAATGGAGATAAGATTATGACATAAACCACTAACTAAATAAACATTGGTAATAAGCGGTTTAGAAGGATTACCGACTTTGCCTATTACAATGATGGTTCCCTTTTGATTGCCTCCAAAAGTGACCGTTGCACCATCCTTGATGCGAACCACTTCGGAGAGCAATGGGGGATCTACCGTCATGTGTTTGGAGCATCCGCTGTCGAGTATCCATCATTTCCTTTTAGAGCCAATATGTCTATTATTGCTCTCTTTCTTGTTCTTGGGTACCTACATAGTATACCATCAGCTCATGGTATCCAAGCTTTGTTGGGTCCAAGGGGATTAGCCCTTTGGAAACCAAGTCCAAGTGGACTTTGGCTTCCCAACATAGTTACCACTATTTATCATATCACTAAAATAAGAATTAATATAAGCATTCCTATCATTTGTGCTAGTATTCTTAGGACCCCAAATTGTATATGTTTTGGGTGTCCTTTTCCTAGTTGCATGCATATTTGGTTGAGATCTATGTGGTGCATGCTACCTAGGAACATGATATTTAGCAAATGAATATGGAGGTGGATAAGCATGAGACATATATGGGTTATATGTAAATTGAGGAGCATGCATATTATATGAAACATACGGAGCATGCATGTGATGGGGTCGATGTGTATGAGCATACATGGGAGAATTTTGTGTATGAACATATGAATGTGTAGGAGCACATGCATGAGTATTTCTCAAGTCTGAGTTTGCACGTGCCCGTGGGTGTAGAGCATAAAATGTGTCATAAGTGTCCACACATGAAGTATGAGATTTCCTACATGTATGAGTGTTGGTGTACATATAGGCATGACATTTCTTTTGGTTTTCACCCGTAGTGGGTTTCTTGAAAAAAGAAGGAGAGTGTCAAGTGGTGGCCTTCTTGGTAGGTTTGCTACCAATAGTGTTTTTGTCACCACTAGTGGATGTACCGGAGGATGGCCTCACAAAATTTATAGTTACACTACTATAGGAGGTGCGAGATTTGGATGCATTTGCTTCCACATAACCAAGTCCAACACGATGTGTGGCCGTAAATTGTTTTGAAAGCAATTCATCCAATTGCCCTTTCCCTTTATTAAATCTCTTAACTTGGGAGGACATGAGCTCATATTTCTCCCTAAGAGAAGAAATATTGGTATCCATAGTGGACACACGTGTTTTGAGCTCGTGCACTTGGATTTTAAGAGAATCATTCTCAATACCCAATTGTGTGTTTTGTGAAGCTAGATCAATACTATCTTTAGAATAATCTTGATCTAGTTGAGATTTGAGGGAATTCACCTCATTTCTCAAGGTGCCATTTTGAGAAACCAAATTGGCTGTCTCAAGTGTAAGTGTGTCAACAATGGTGTCATTGTTGTTGATGAATGGCATGGATGATTTGCTAAGATTAGATTTCTTCAAATTAGTATATCTAAGCATAAGAGATTGATACTTAGAAAATAATTCTTCGTTAGCAATACGAAGTTCATCCATGGTTATCTTGGGTTCATCATTCTCAGTATCACTCTCATCGGATAATGCATCTTCTCGGGCCATGAATCACATATGTGCATTCCTACCATTCTCATCCTCGGATTCACTCGAGGAATCTTCACTTGAATCATCAAAATTCCCAATAAGTCCTTTCTTCTTATCCTTCTTAAATTTGTCGGACTTGTGGTACTTTGGTGCTTTCCACTTTTCTTTGTTTCTTAGCATTGGGCAATCCTTCTTGATGTGCCCTGGCTTGTTACACTTAAAAAAAGAGACGATGACTTGTTAGTGTAATCAAATTTAGATTTGGAAGGAAATTTACCTTTGTGAAAGAAGCGTTGGAACTTCTTTGCCATTTGCGTCATTTCTTCCAAATCCATTTCGTTCTCAGATTCATCACTATCGTAGGATGAAGAAGTAGACTTGAAGGCTAACACTTTCTTCTTTTCCTCCGTTGGGTTCATCATAGCTTTAATCTTCATTTGGTTCTGCCTTCTTACTTCGTAAGACATGAGAGAACCAATGAGATTCACCACGGTATAGTTTTTCATGTCATTGACCTCCTCACTGGCAATTGCCATTATTTTCCATTTTGAGGTCATTCCCATGATTACCTTTCTCATCTTTTCTTGTTGAGTGTATACTTGACCGAGAGCTTCAAGCTCATTGGTGATGTCGGTGAAACGACCATACATCGTTGCAATGTTCTCATTATCCTGTATATGAAACAAGTCGAAATTTTGTATAGCATCATATAATTTTGACAATTTTACCTTTTCTTTTCCTCGTGGGTAACGATGAGAGGGTTCCATATTTGATATGTACTCTTACATATGCATATCTTATTGAACTCATCCGGATCCAATGCACAATGAAGAGCGTTCGTTGCCTTGGCATTATTTACCTCGACGGACTTCTCGACAGGAGTCCATTTGTCAAAATCTTCTTCGGTGGGTTCAACGTACTCCTTATGGAGGGTTCTCCAAAGAGAAACACTCCTTAAAAATGTCTCCATCCGGCACTTCCAATAGCTGAAATTCGTGCCATTGAAACACGGAGGACGAACCGTTGATTGTCCTTCGAAAACGGTAAACGCACCATCACGATCTTGATTGTTGTACGAAGGAGGTAGAGGAACGTTGTTGTTGTTAGATGCCATAGCTATAAACCTTGCACTCTGATACTAATTGTAAGGACCATGGCTATGAGGAAAACACTAGAAGGGGGGTTGAATAGTGTTTATAAAATTTAAATGATAGTTATACCAATTTAAATTCCTAACCAAAAATAAATGCAGAATTATAAATTAACCCAAAATGAAACAAGCTAACACAGAGGATGTTTCAAGGGTTTGGATTACCCAAGTCCAATCCCGCCTTGTTCCCGGTAATCCTACTTCTCTTTCACCCGGATACCTCCGGATACTCAAGTTAGAACCCTAACCTGAGGTTTCCTTTAAACTCACTTGTAGCAAACCTACAAGTGTAATCGAACACAATAGATGTCCTTGACTCCCACAACTTGGGATCAAGCTAACCACTCTCATAAACCAAGAGTAAAACTAATTACGAAAGTTATGAAATTCGAAATGAAATTGCAACACCTACAATCACCTATGCCTTGAAGTAAAACTTGAAGGAGCAAGTGTATTGTGTGTTGATGTCTCTTCCAAGAAGAGAGAAAGTCATTTCTCTTGTCACCACCAAATGCCTAGAGGGTATCACTTTGATTCTAGGTTGGAGAGCAAGAGAGAGTGAGATTGGAATTCTAGTGCTTAAGAGAATGAAAGCTTAGAGATGAATGCTTAAATAGCTAGGAGCTTTCTTAGGGGAGAGAGAGCTCCAATGGAACAGTAGAAGCCCTTCTTATAGGTTCTCCAAAGCCCTCAAACAGAATATACAAACCCCCCCTTTGAAATCCGTGTGGAAACAATCAACGGATAGAATTTACAAAACCGATAATCGACTGGTGAAGAAACCATAGTCGACTGCTGCACTGTGTCAGATGGTAGGTGAGAATAAAACGTTAACTTACCACGTAGGACATTCAAATGATGAAGGTCGGACGGGCACCTGTAAACCTACAGGCGACTGAGCGAAACATGATGTCACGCCCCGCTTCCCAAAAACACGGAGGCGAAGCGTGACGGAGGCCCGCTTAGGCCGGGGCTAAGAGCCCGGACCCAATAAGCGTCTGTAGTATTCCATAGCGAAAGTACAGGTCCCTGCATGGTAGTACGAAATAACAAAAGTACTGAAAAGAACATTTCATTTTATTCCAAAGTTTATCATCAAAGTACTGAGAGTCTAAAAAATGCCAGAAACGGCTACAACTGCTGAAAGGAAACTAATGGTGCAAGCACCCAACCTAGACGAGAAAGTAAGAGTGCAACGCACCCAACTAAACTGAAATGGATAACTCTGGAACATCAACAAAAGATCTCTAACTCTGATCGTCCTCTGGATTGTACTCCGGATCAGCGTCCTCCGGCTCCAAGTCAACTGGCAAGTCTGCCTCGTACTCGTACTCTGGCTCCACACCTGACGTACAGCACCAAAAGAAGGAAACTGTACGTCAGGCAAAGTATACACAAACGGTCAGACTTCACTGCAAGTGTATCAACTATTAACAATGATTTACTGGTTGATTTAGCATGCTGGGGTTATAACTGAGTAACGAAAAAGTAGCGTAGCAGGTAAAGTAAAACGTAGCAAGTAGTAGACGTAGCGTGTGCTACCGACTACGGGACTAGCCTACAGGTGTCAAGACAAGACGGGACGTGACGGGACAGGACAAGACAAGACGGGACAAGACAAGTAAGACATGAAAGGGTTCACGCCTTACGGTTCGAGGGCGGCCAGACCCTCTCCCCGTGCGCACGCTCAACCCTACCCCAACCCAGGAACTCAGGACAAGAATTACAGGGATCATTTCCGCTAGGGAAACATCCGAAACGCCCGAAGGCTTTTTGTGTAACAGGGATCACTTCCGCGGAGGAAAGCATCCGAAACGCCCGTAGGCTTTTTGGTAACAGGGATCACTTCCGCGGAGGGAAGCATCCGAAACGCCCGTAGGCTTTTTGGTAACAGGGATCAGTTTCGCGGAGGAAAGCATCCGAAACGCCCGCAGGCTTTTTGGTAACAGGGATCACTTAAGCGGAGGAAAGCATCCGAAACGCCCGCAGGCTTTTTGTGTAACAGGACATGACATGACAAGTGTAAGGAGTTGTTATTCTAGGGTGTCCACACGCACGTACACGCAAGATAGTCCTATGATGTCAGCAGTTTATTGTTGTCAGTCTCAGACTTCGTCGTCAAGTCTGAGCCGTCACGGGTGGTCCCGGACGCTATCATTTCATGTCCGGTTCTCATCACACACAATCTAACAGTTCTACAAACTAGAACTAAGGCACGGTCAAAACACAAGTGGGTACACTTGCCTGGAATGGCGAGTGCGTCGTCTGTCCGGGTCGTCTCGTCCAGTCGTCACGTCCGCGGTAGTCCGTCTGAAAAGGGATCACGACGACGGTGTCAAGTCACGATTTTCGTCAAATCCTATTTAGGTTCATTTCTAAGTTAGGCGTGGCTACCCTAACTGTCACAAGTCAAAAAGTGTCTGATCAGCCTATCCGACGATTCTATCCTATGTGCACAGTTCAAAAGTCCGATCGTCGATTCTATTATTCACAACATTTTAAAAGAGCAGAAAATAAATTTAGCGAGTTTAGTTGCCGATTTTAGTTAGGTTTTTAGTTTTGGCTACGGGTGGGTTTCGCTACGAATTTGGGAAAACTAACCTCTTCCGGAGTCTGGGGTAGAGCGGACGTAATGTCTGAACGGTGTCTCGGCTACGGGTAGCGTAGAGGGACACGTCCAGGCAGCGGACGAAGCGCGTGAACAGTGGGTAAGGGTGAATCAACGAGCAGCGTGTCGGGTAGGCGTTCTACGGCTTCCGGAGGGCTGCAACGACAACCGAGATGAACGGTTCATCGTACTCAACGTCTACGATGTCGGGAGTCGTAGGAGAGGCTCGAGACGTCGATAATACTCCCAGGAGGTGTAGGAGGCTGTCGAGGGACTCCAACAGCGAGGGGACACGAAGAGATCTTGGCGACGCGTCGGAACGTCGCCAAACACCCAAAACAGCGAGCAAGCACGCTGTTTCAGGAGAGTTACGGCCTGGTGGTCGCTGCCAATGGCGAGAGGAGGTAGAGGGGGTTCATGGTGGCAGCTGTGAGGCGGCGACGGGTGGTGGCAGCGGCGACGGCGGCCACAGTGGCCTGCTGCTGCTGCTGGGCGCGGATTCTGGCGATTATCGGCGGTGTGCGGCGGCTAACGGCGGTAGCTCAGGTCCCAGGCGAGAGAGGGGAGGTCGGGGAGTGCCGTGGGTAAGTCGGCGGCGGCTAGGAGCCGTCGGCGTGGGCTCAGGTCGAAGGAGAAGGGTTTTTGCGTGGAGGGGGGTGCGGTTCCTAGGGCCGGCGCAAGGAGAAACGGGATGAGGCTGTGAAACTTTTAGAATTCTAGGTTTTTCTTTATAGGGGTGGGGCCCACGTGACTAGGGGAATTGGTTACACGTGAGGGCTACCAGCTAATTAGGTCTAGGGTTAATTAGGTTTAAATTAGGGCTAAGTTGTTATGGGCAAACTTGTAATTAATTGGCTCTACTAGTGCACAAAGGTCAAACGGTGCCCAAAAATTATAAGAAAAATACCGGGGCGACCGGGGCGACGAGAGAAAGAAGTCAGAAGAGACGGATCACAATTTCGATGACGAGAAACGAAATTAAAAATAAAAACGCCTCAAGTCAAAAGTGAGATACGCGACGTCTCCCCAGATAAGGTCAAATCGTGGGCGAACGGCCCGTGAAATGACGTTACAAATCAACACGACAAATGTAGTACTCTCAGAGAGAGTCACAACGACATATTGCACGATAGGGTTCAGAAACGAACAAAGTCTAATATAAACACGTGCACGGTCAAGCGCACGTGCACAAGGAAATTACGATCGGAAACCGACCGTTACATCCTCCCCAACTTAGAAATGATTCCGTCCTCGGAATCAACATAAAGCACTGCTCGGGAATAGATGCGGAAAGCGCTCTCTCATATCATCTTCGCGCTCCCAGGTGGACTCTCCAGGTGATCCATGACGCCACATCACTCTCACCAGGTCGACTATCTTGTTCCTCAACTGTTTCTGTCGACGGTCCAAGATCTGCACAAGCTGCTGGTCATATGTCAGATCCGGGCGAACTGTAATCTCTGAGAAGTCAACCGTGTGCGATGGATCACTGACGTACCGACGTAGCTGAGATACGTGGAAAACGTCGTGAACTCCCTCCAAAGATTGTGGCAGAGCAAGGCGGTAGGCCACTGCTCCCACACGCCCTAGCACATCAAAAGGCCCAATATATCTCGGACTCAGCTTTCCCTTCTTCCTGAAACGAATAACTCCGCGATTTGGAGAAATCTTCAGGAAGATGTGATCTCCAGGCTGGAACTCCAAGGGTCTCCTCTTGGCATCTGCCCAATGCTTGAAGCGATCCTGTGCAACTCTAAGCTTCTCCCTGATGTCTCTCACGACATCCACAGCTTCCACTATCATCTCTGGACCTAACAGCTCCCGATCTCCGATGTCATCCCAGCTCAGTGGCGAACGACATTTCCTTCCATATAGGGCAGCAAACGGCGCCATGCCAATGCTCGCCTGGTAGCTGTTGTTATATGAAAACTCCACCAAGTGGAGATGGTCTTCCCAAGAACCCTTCAAATCGAGCGTACAAGCTCGCAGCATGTCCTCCAGGATCTGAATAGTCCTCTCGGAATGGACATCGGTCTGCGGGTGGTACGCCGTGCTGAAGCTCAGACTCGTACCCAAGTTCTCCTACAGACTTCTCCAGAACTGAGATGTGAACCTCGTATCTCTGTCGAACACGATGCTCACGGGGACTCCATGTAAGCGTACAATCTCCTGCACGTACACGGTCTACATTACAACTAATTCAAGAGGAAAAATTTGAAAGAGAAATAAGAAAAGAAATTTTACCTCCAGATATTTCCTCGCTAAGGCTTCCATAGACTGGCCCACTCGGAATGGGATAAAGTGTGCAGACTTGGTCAATCGGTCCACGATTACACAAACTGCGTCATTCTGCCTCGGGGTCCGAGGTAAACCAGTCACGAAGTCCATCGTAATATGCTGCCACTTCCACTCTGAAATAGGAAGCGGTTGCAGCAACCCGGCAGTACGATGGTGCTCAGCCTTCACCTGTTGGCATATCAGACACTTGGCAACGCTCCGTGCCACGCTCCTCTTCATGCCAATCCACCAATAATTCAGACTGAGGTCCTTATACATCTTGGTGCCTCCAGGATGTATAGAATATGGCGAGCTATGAGCCTCGCTCAACAGCTCCTCACGGACGTCACCTGCGGGTACACAGAGCCTACTGTCGTACCGCAGTGAACCATCCTCATGAATCACGAACTCCGTCCGAAGTCGAGCTTCAACCTGCCTTCTGATCCTCTGTTGCTTCGGATCTCCTGCCTGTGCTGCCTTGATCCGATCCACGATCGTGGACTGAATCTGCAAATTCATGAAGGAATGAACCACACCAGGTAGGACAACCTCCAAATCCATCTCTCTCAGCTCCTGCTGAATCCTCCAGTCGGCAGTATGCATCATCGCAGTAGGAAGTCTACTCAAGGCATCAGGCACTATGTTCACCTTCCCTGGATGATACTGCAAATCTATCTCGTAGTCAGCCATGAGCTCCAACCATCGTCTCTGACGCATGTTGAGCTCCTTCTGCGTGAAGATGTACTTCAATCTCTTGTGATCGGTGAAAATCTTCACACTCTCACCTAGCAAGAAGTGTCTCCAAATCTTCAGTGCAAAGATCACTGCTGCCAACTCCAGATCGTGCGTCGGGTAATTCTTCTCATGAGTCCTCAACTGACGAGAAGCATACGCGACCACGTGGCCATGCTGATGCAAGACGCATCCAAGGCCCTTCCCTAATGCATCACAATAAACTTCGAAGCCTCCGCTTCGATCCGGCACTGCCAATACCGGTGCTGTGGTCAACCTCGCCTTCAAGATACTGAAGGCCTCCTCACAAGCATCTGACCAAAGGAACTCCACATCCTTCCTAGTCAGCTTCGTCATCGGCTCTGCAATCTTCGAGAAATCTTTGATGAACCGCCGATAATAGCCTGCTAAACCCAGAAAACTCCTGATGTCTGACGCTGACTTCGGAGTCGGCCAATCTCTAACTGCTCTGACCTTCTCCAGATCTATAGATATGCCATCACCGGACACCACATGTCCCAGGAATGCGACTCTGTCCAGCCAGAACTCGCACTTACTATACTTGGCATAAAGCTTGCGTCTCCTCAGCATCTCCAGCACTGTCCTCAGATGACAGCTGTGCTCTTCCTCAGACTTCAAATAAATCAAGATGTCATCAATGAAAATGACAACAAACTTATCCAGGAAATCATAGAATATCAAGTTCATCAAATTCATGAACACAGCTGGAGCATTGGTCACGCCAAATGGCATGACCACGAACTCATAATGCCCGTATTTCGTCCGGAATGCTGTCTTCTGAACATCGTCCTTCTTCACCTTCAACTGGTGGTATCCACTCCTCAAATCCAACTTCGAGAAGACTCTCGATCCTCCAAGCTGGTCGAAGATATCGTCGATGCGCGGCAGCGGGTACTTATTCTTCACGGTGACAGCATTCAGTCCTCGATAGTCCACGCACATCCTGCGGGACCCATCCTTCTTCTTCACGAGTAAAACTGGTGCGCCCCATGGCGAAACACTAGGGTGGATGAAACCCTTCTGCAGCAACTCATCTAACTGCTTCCGCAGCTCCTTGAGCTCAGTGGGAGCCATACGGTACGGCGCCTTCGATATCGGTTGCGCTCCCGGCATAAGGTCAATACCAAACTCTAAGGCTCGGTCGGGTGGCAAACCTGAGATATCCTCTGGGAAGACGTCGTCGAAGTCTCAGACGACTGCTGGTCACTCGATCTCCATCTCCATCGGCATAGCTGCAACAATCGGCACCACCGGCGTGGCCCGATATCTGATGGGTCCAAGCGACTCATCTCTTCTACGGAACTCGAACTCTGGATGGCCTGGAATCTGGAACACCACCCTCTTGCTGCGACAATCGATCGAGGCGTGGAAATCTCCCAACCAATCGATGCCAAGAATGTCATCAAAATGTGGGCAGGTCATGGACAATGAAATCTGCAAAGAGCTCGTGTCCACTGACCACCAAAGGAATCGATCTACATCCCAAGTTCACTGTCACCACTCTGTTCCCCGTGGTGATGTCCCAACACTTGGGAAGTGTATGGGTGGGAATGGAGTGTCTTGTCACGAATCTCCGGGATAAGATGCACATGGATGCACCGGAGTCGAACAAGGCCAAGGCCGGGTGAGATGACACTAGAATGGTGCCTAAGATATTAAAAGAAACTACGGTCAAACCAAGCTACTCTAACAAACAAGTCAAACAAACAAGATTAACAATTAAAAGCTAAATTATGAAATGAAAGACTAGAATCAAGGAGTTACTAGCAATAACTCCATCCAGCTCCTCAGTCTCCAAAGCCGTCATGGTGTAAGCCGGCCTCTGGGGCTGCGCTGCTCTCTGAAACATCTGCCTCTGTTGTGCCAAGGGTGGTCCACGAACGGCATGTCGTCTCTGAACTGGAGCAGGCGCTCTCATCTGCAGCGGGGCTGGCGCTCCAACTACAGCATGACGGGCTCTCGGACAATCCTTCGCAGCATGCGAGGCGTCTCCGCAAACTAGGCACAGTCCCATCTTCCTCCGACAATCCTTCTGAACGTGTACTGGCTTCCCGTAGTAATGACACGGTCCCTTGCTCTGACTCTGAATGGGTGCTCCAGGCCTCTTAAATGGTACTGTCTGAACTGGCCTCATCGCCGGCCTAGCAGGTGGTCGGTACTGCTCCATAGGACGCTTCCCCTTATCAGCTGGAGGGTCAGGTAGGAGCGAAATAAGCTCATGATTCTTCGCAGCATCCAGCACCTCCCTCATAGTCGTGAAACTCGCCGAAGACATAGAAGCCTGAATCTTCGGACGCAGTCCTTGTCGGAAACGATCAGCTCGCTTCTCCTCCTTCTTCACCATATGCGGAGCAAAGCGACTCAGCATCTCAAACTCCGCCTCATACTCCTCGACGGTCATGTTCTCCTGCTTCAGATCTATAAACCTGCTCAGCAGCTTCCTCCTACTAGTCTTGGTGAAGTACTTCGTCCTGAACATAGACCTGAAGGTCTTCCAATCCACTGGCTTCTCCAGACGCCTTTCCTCAAGGCGCCACCAGTTCCTCGCATTCTCTGTCAGCTGCATCTTCGCTATCTCCACACGGGTATCGTCTGGTATCTTCGCAGCAACTAACTTCTCCTCCGTGCTCTGGATCCACTCGTCCGCAGCTAGGGGTCCCTCCTTCCCTGAATATGTCCTCGGCTGGAGCTCGTTGAACTGCTTCACTCCTGGAGCAGCTCGAGGGGCAGGCAGAGGTGGAGGTGGTGCAACTGGAACAGCCTGGGCAGCACGCTGGGACTGCTGAACCAACTGATGCTGCACCTCCAGCATCTCTCTCATCACGCCCAAAAACTGGCGGAACTCTCCGCCCTGCTCCTCCGGAACTCCATCTCCTGAGCTCCCCGATCGGGTGACACGTCGTCCTGCCATCCTATTGACAGAAAGACACGGATTAGACTCGTACATTTACGGGATGATAATAAAATGAAATTTAATACTTCGATTATTCCGTACTCGCAGAAGAGGGGACCTGCATGGGCCACCACTAAAACCTGTCACGCCCCGCTTCCCAAAAACACAGAGGCGAAGCGTGACGGAGGCCGGCTTAGGCCGGGGCTAAGAGCCCGGACCCAATAAGCGTCTGTAGTATTCCATAGCGAAAGTACATGTCCCTGCATGTTAGTACAAAATAACAAAAGTACTGAGAAGAACATTTCATTTTATTCCAAAGTTTATCATCAAAGTACTGAGAGTCTAAAAAAATGCCGGAAACGGCTACAACTGCTGAAAGGAAACTAATGGTGCAAGCACCCAACCTAGACGAGAAAGTAAGAGTGCAACGCACCCAACTAAACTGAAATGGATAACTCTGGAACAGCAACAAAAGATCTCTAACTCTGATCATCCTCTGGATTGTACTCCGGATCAGCGTCCTCCGGCTCCAAGTCAACTGGCAAGTCCGCCTCGTACTCGTACTCTGGCTCCACACCTGACGTTCAACACCAAAAGAAGGAAACTGTACGTCAGGAAAAGTCTACACAAACGGTCAGACTCTACTGCAAGTGTATCAACTATTTACAGTGATTTACTGGTTGATTTAGCATGCTGGGGTTATAACTGAGTAACGAAAAAGTAGCGTAGCAGGTAAAGTAAAACGTAGCAAGCAGTAGACGTAGCGTGTGCTACCGACTACGGGAATAGCCTACAGGTGTCAAGACAAGACGGGACGTGACGGGACAGGACAAGACAAGACGGGACAAGACAAGTAAGACATGAAAGGGTTCACGTCTTACGGTTCGAGGGCGGCCAGACCCTCTCCCCGTGCGCACGCTCAACCCTACCCCAACCCAGGAACTCAGGACAAGAATTACAGGGATCATTTCCGCTAGGGAAACATCCGAAACGCCCGAAGGCTTTTTGTGTAACAGGGATCACTTCCGCGGAGGAAAGCATCCGAAACGCCCATAGGCTTTTTGGTAACAGGGATCACTTCCGCGGAGGGAAGCATCCGAAACGCCCGTAGGCTTTTTGGTAACAGGGATCACTTTCACGGAGGAAAGCATCCGAAACGCCCGCAGGCGTTTTGGTAACAGGGATCACTATCGCGGAGGAAAGCATCCGAAACGCCCGCAGGCTTTTTGTGTAACAGGACATGACATGACAAGTGTAGGGAGTTGTTATTCTAGGGTGTCCACACGCACGCACACGCAAGATAGTCCTATGATGTCAGCAGTTTATTGTTGTCAGTCTCAGACTTCGTCGTCAAGTCTGAGCCGTCACGGGTCGTCCCGGACGCTATCATTTCACGTCCGGTTCTCATCACACACAATCTAACAGTTCTACAAACTAGAACTAAGGCACGGTCAAAACGCAAGTGGGTACACTTGCCTGGAATGGCGAGTGCGTCGTCTGTCCGGGTCGTCTCGTCCAGTCGTCGCGTCCGCGGTAGTCCGTCTGAAAAGGGATCACGGCGACGGTGTCAAGTCACAATTTTCGTCAAATCCTATTTAGGTTCATTTCTAAGTTAGGCGTGGCTACCCTAACTGTCACAAGTCAAAAAGTGTCCGATCAGCCTATCCGACGATTCTATCCTATGTGCACAGTTCAAAAGTCCGATCGTCGATTCTATTGTTCACAACATTTTAAAGGAGCAGAAAATAAATTTAGCGAGTTTAGTTGCCGATTTTAGTTAGGTTTTCAGTTTTGGCTACAGGTGGGTTTCGCTACGAATTTGGGAAAACTAACCTCTTCCGGAGTCTGGGGTAGAGCGGACGTAGTGTCTGAACGGTAGAAGCTCTGCGTCACCTACGGCGTCTCGGCTACGGGTAGCATAGCGGGACACGTCCGGGCAGCGGACGAAGCATGTGAACAGTGGGTAAGGGTGAATCAGTGAGCAGCGCGTCGGGTAGGCGTTCTACGGCTTCCGGAGGGCTGCAACGACAACCCAGATGAACGGTTCGTCGTACTCAACGTCTACGATGTCGGGAGTCGTAGGAGAGGCTTGAGACGTCGATAATACTCCCAGGAGGTGTAGGAGGCTGTCGAGGGACTCCAACAGCGAGGGGACACGAAGAGATCTCGGCGACGCGTCGAAACGTCGCCAAACACCCAAAACAGCGAGCAAGCACGCTGTTTCAGGAGAGTTACGGCCTGGTGGTCGCTGCCAATGGCGAGAGGAGGCAGAGGGGGTTCACGGTGGCAGCTGTGAGGCGACGGCAGGTGGCGGCAGCGGCGACGGCGGCTACAGCGGCCTGCTGCTGCTGTTGGGCGCGGATTCCGGCGATTATTGGCGGTGTGCGGCGGCTAACAGCGGTAGCTCGGGTCCCAGGCGAGAGAGGGGAGGTCGGGGAGTGTCGTGGGTAGGTCGGCGGCGGCTAGGAGCCGTCGACGTGGGCTCTGGTCGAAGGAGAAGGGTTTTTTCGTGGAGGGGGGTGCGGTTCCTAGGGCCGGCGCAAGGAGAAACAGGATGAGGCTGTGAAACTTTTAGAATTCTAGGTTTTTCTTTATAGGGGTGGGGCCCACGTGACTAGGGGAATTGGTTACACGTGAGGGCTGCCAGCTAATTAGGTCTAGGGTTAATTAGGTTTAAATTAGGGCTAAATTGTTAGGGGCAAACTTGTAATTAACTGGCTCTACTAGTGCAGAAAGGTCAAACGGTGCCCAAAAATTATAAGAAAAATAACAGGGCGACCGGGGTGATGAAAGAAAGAAGTCAGAAGAGACGGATCACAATTTCAATGACGAGAAACGAAATTAAAAATAAAAACGCCTCAAGTCAAAAGTGAGATACGCGACGTCTCCCCAGATAAGGTCAAATCGTGGGCGAACGGCCCATGAAATGACGTTGCAAATCAACACGACAAATGTAGTACTCTCAGAGAGAGTCACAACGACATATCGCACGATAGGGTTCGGAAACGAACAAAGTCTAATATAAACACGTGCACGGTCAAGCGCACGTGCACAAGGAAATTACGATCGAAAACCGACCGTTACACATGAGTAAGTTATGAAATCACATGAATTTTGGAAAGATAGGACAGACGACTGATGTGGTATCCACAAGTGCCTGTGCCATGGGCATGCGATTGTGAAACCAACATCAGTCGTTTGGCCAAAACTTGCGTAACTTGCTAAACACAAAGTGTCAGGGCAAGGATCGACAGGCAACTGTAGAAGCATTCACAGGTGCATGTGCCATGGGAGACGACTATGAAAGCAACATCAGTCGTCTGACCGAAAAATGACATACTAGGAATCTGTGGGCAAGAGAGAGACATGCGACTGACTAACAAGTCACATGTGCCTGTAACTAGACATGCGCATGTACTTTATACAGTAGTCTCCTGATGAAAGTGATAGCAGAAAGCCCAAAAACCAAGTGTCAAAGTATGTGCAAAACAGATGACTATAGAACAAATCACATGCTACTGTTTGGAGACAGGCACCTGCAAAACGTTCAGCAGTCGCCTGTTGAAAGTCCAAAATGCACATGCTAGAGAATACTGAATTGGAGGCCAAGGAAATGAGTTCTAATGATTTCCTAGGACAGAAAGAAAGATGTGTGTGTACTCCAACATAATTCTACTTCTAAGCTACATACTAGAAGAGAATAAAAAGATTACATCTTGTTTTTACCTCTCTTCTTTCTATTGAATGAGCTTGAAGTCTTCTAGGAGCTTCAATCATTATCTTCGATCATCCAATCCACTTTACATGCTTTGATTGATCCTTGAGTGACATCCATTGCTAATTGATCTTCATGATATGCTTAGGCAATGGATTAACTGCAAGTAAGGGATTAGTCACAAGTATTTATGTTTGCCCATCATCAAAACCAAGTAGGGAGAAGTCCAATACTCAATAGTATATGGCCCCTCAACGATTTGAGGTTCATTTTCAAAATCGATTGAACTTGGGTTGTTCGCCTAGTAGGGATAACCCCAAGGTTGTTGATCAAGGGGTCTTGGGACGTTCAGTTACGAGAGGCATGGCCCCTTCGGCTTATGGCCGACCACAATCATGGGTCATCCAGTGGCAAGGGATTACACCCTTGACTTAGGGATAACAACGAGGATCGTTAAGTTGCGAGGGGCATGGCCCCTTTAGCTTAAGGCTGACGATAATCGTGGGTCATTCAGTGGCAAGGGATTTCCCTCTTGGCTTACAGCTGACGACGAGGGTCGTTCGGTTGCGAGGGACATGGCCCCTTTGGCTTATGACCGACGACAGTCGTGGGTCGTCCGGTCGTTTGAGGCATGGCTCCTTCGGCTTAAGACCGACAATGATCTAGGGTCGTTCAGTGGCAAGGGATTGGACTCTTGGCTTACGGTTGACGATAAAGGTCGTTTGGTTGTGAGGGGCAAGGCTCATTCGGCTTACGGCTAATGAATATCGAGGTTCAGTGGCAAGGGATTGTACCCTTCGCTTACGACTGACGATGAAGGTCATTCGATTGCGAAGGGTGTGGCCCCTTTGTCTTACTTTCGACGATGATCGAGGATCGTTCAGTGGCAAGGGTTTGGACCCATGGCTTACGTCTAATGATGAAGGTCGTTCATTTTCACAGGGAGTGGCCCTTTCGGCTTATGGCCGACGATAACGATGATTGAGGGTTCTTTAGTGGCAAGGGATTGGACCCTTGGCTTACGGCTGACGACGAAGGTCGTTCAGTTGCGAGGGGTGCGGCCCCTTCGGATTATGGCCAATAACGATCTAGGGTCATTCAGTGGTAAGGTTTGGACCTTTGGAATATGGCTGATGACGAAGGTCATTCAGTTATGAGGAGGTGTGGCTCCTTCAGCTTACAGTTGACGACGATCAAGGGTCGTTCAGTGGCAAGGGTTTGGCCCCTTGGCTTACGGCTGACAACGATGGTCATTCGGTTACGTGGGGCGTGGCCCCTTCGGCTTACGGCCAACTATGATCGAGGGTTTTCTTAGACAAAAATATGGTCAACCTTGTATTTATTATGTATTTACGAAAAAGAAATACAAAGGAAAATTATGACTATCACAATTTGTCATTTTTTACTGGTACGATCATTGGTAGTACTTTCGCAAGTGCTCGTCATTCCAAGGATGAGAAAGCTCCCTATCCTCCTGATCACTCCATATTTTACACCTTTTTTCTGCATGTTTGCATGCCGTTTTGATCGTCCATATCGCGTTTTTCAAGATTATTCGACAATATTGCGATACTTTTCACTATTTCTTGTTTTTGTCGTATTTCAAGAAATATGGAGCGATTTGGAGCGATTTTGAGATCAAGGGGTTTGCAAGCGCTTAGGAGTGTCACCCACGGCTCATTTGAGGGCTTATCAACGATGGAGGATGAGCGAAAAAAGAAGGAAATCAATAGGAGCGACGAGGAGGCAAAAAGAAGAAGAAACAAGCACAGCAGCACATCACTCGGCCGAGTACATCCACTCGGCCGAACAAGAAGTCCCACTCGGCCAACCAGAACGGATACGCACACGGAGTTTTTCAGCGTATACTCGGCCGAACGAAGAAATCCCACTCGGCCGAGTGAGAAATCTCACTTGCCCGAGTGGTACAGGGAAATTGTCCAGAGAAGAGGCCGAAGTTACTGCAATTCTCAGAGACCCTTTGAAGGCCTACTCGGCCGAGTACAAATGCTCACTCGGCCGAATGATGAAAGCCACTCGGCCGAGCCACCCCCCGAAGATAGACCCTGAAACATATGAAGTTACTGTATTTTTACAGGGTTTGTCACTCGGCAGAGTGACAAGGCCACTCGGCCGAGTGAATCGCTCCGCCTGCTGCTAGGGTTGCGATTTCTGGGCTGCGTAGGGGCAGTTTGGTCACGATTTTTTGGGCGATTTTAGAGGGTATTTAGACCCAGTTTTTGCCCTAGTTTGGAGAGCTTTTGAACAATTAATTTTGAGAATTTCTTTTAGGATTTTAAGGGCTACTCTTTGGTGAATTCTCAGTTGGAAATCATTGGCATCTACATTGGTTTGTCTATTCCTATCAAAAACTCAATTTTTATGCACTATTTCTCTTTTGCAATGAATTTTGCAGACATTATTGTTGATTTCTGAGATTTGCATGATGTCTAGTGAGTAGTGCCGTCGTCTTAGGGCGTAGGGATGAACCCTATGGACCATATTTCTAAATTGTGATGAATTTGTGGAATTGTTGCTAGAATTGATTAGGGTTAGGTTGTAATTGTTTAATTACGGATAGCTAGGAATTCATATCGATTGGGATTTGCAAGAGATTGGATCCCAATTGATAGGAAGGCCTAGATATTCGATTTAGATTGACAATTGGATTTCTCTAGATTTGGTTTGCAAGAGATTGGACCAAAGCTAGGATTTTTAATTGTGATTCTATACCCATATTCGTTTGCAAGAGATTGGACGGATAGGAACTATTACAACCTAGGTCGTAGCTCGAGTTTGCACGAGAGTGGGCTCGAGATACGATTGAACAATGATGTCGTTCTTCACGCTAGCGTCTTAGGCTAGGGTTTGCACGAGAGTGGGTCCTATCCTAGGTTTGCTATAGACCGGCAATAGCGCGAGAGCGTGAGCTTGGTTCTACATTTAGTTGCGACTAGTTCACATATGTTCAAGTTTAGCAATAATGAAACTATTGAATCACAATGATGAGAGACGATCTGTAGTGGGGATTCCCTATTCCTAGAAGTTTTATTAAATTGATATTTCTCTTGATATTTGAACAATTGTGACTGTTATACCCCAAACTATTCTCGATTCTCTTGATAGCTAGGTGATTGGAAAGAGACACGGTTATTTGTCTTCCCTGCATTCGATACCCGCTCGCCGCTACACCGTGCGCTTGCGGTAAAACTACAAGTCGTTGTTCGGTTGTACACTCGGACACGACCACCTCCAGTGTGGAGACTCGATAGGTGGTTGGGTCAAGGACATCGATCAATTTGTAGGGACCCTCCCACTTTTCAGCAATCTTTCCTTGCTTAACGATATCATGGGAGAAAATGGCCTTTCGAAATATAAGATCACCTACGTGGAAGCTGTGCTCTCGAATTTTTGAGTTGAAGCAACGGGCCATGCATCCCTTATATTTGATGAAGGTCGTAAGAGCACGTTCACGAACCTCATTGAGCAACTACAAGTTGTGCTCGAGTTCTTCTGAATTTCTCTCTTCATCGAAGTATCGGAGACGAAGAGGCTGCTCGTTGACTTCGACTGGGACGACAGCTTCACAGCCATAGGCAAGCATGAATGTGTCTCTACTGTCGTGGCTTTTTGAGTCATTTGGGCTCGAGGACACACTTATTTGCTGTCTCTACCAGACCATTGGATTGGGGATGGGCAACAGAAGTGAAATGCAGCCTGATCTTCAACTCGAAACAGAAATCCTTAAAGCCGGCACTGTCGAATTGCATTCCATTATCTATTACGATGGATCGATGGATGCCAAATCGATAGACAATGGATTTCCACACGAAGCTTCTGACTTCCTTTCAAGTGATTCAGGCAAGGAGCTCTACTTCGATCCACTTGGTGGAGTAGTCGATTGTCACGATCAGGAACTTCCATTGTCCGCTCGCTGGTGTGAAAGGACCAAGGATATCCTATCCCCACTTTGTGAATTGAATGAGACTGATGATGGGGTTCAGATCTGTTGGAGGGGCCTAGCTGTGCTTTGCAAACTTCTGGCAAGTTGGACACTTTCGCACATACTCGATCGCCTTCTTAAACATGGTCGTCCAGAAGTAGCCTTGCCTCTGGGCTTTCAAGGCTAAAGCCTTTCCTCCACAATGGTCACGTAGTCTCCTTCATTGATTTCTTGGATCACATAGAGAGCTTCTTGCAGGGTTAATCATTTGAAGTAAGGGAAAGCTTCTTGCAGGGTTAAGCATTTGAAGTAAGGGAAAGTGTCATACCTAGTCCATTGTCGTTTGTACAATTAACCTTCGAGCAAGACGAATTGGTACGCCCTTCGCTCCAGCTTCGTGCCTCTACACGGTCAGCTGGCTTCTCCCCTGTATTGAGATACTGGATTATGGGATCCATCCAGGTGATTCCTTGGTCGATACTCAGCAGCTCCTGCTCTGGCGCACTTGGGTGTAGTAGGTGATGCACGTACACAGTCCGACCAAGTCCTACTGGTAAGGATGATGCGAGCTTTGATAGGGTGTCAACCTGATGGTTCCTCGATCGTGGTACATGATGGATTTCCACCCGTCTGAACTTGGCTAGCTCCGCTTTGGCAATCTGCATGTAGCTTTGCATTGTCTCTTCACGAGCTTCGTAGCCTCCATTCAACTGGTGGACTAACAGGTTGGAATCGCTGAGAAGGTGAACCACCATTGCTACTAGTGCTTGAGCCAACCTGAGTCCGTTGATGGCAGCTTAATACTCTGCTCTATTGTTCGTGGTTTGGAAGTCGAACCGAAGAGCGTATTCGAGTATATTGCCCTATGTTGTTTGGATAATAATACACACTCTGCTTCCAGTTTGAGTTGTTGAACCATCAAACCACACGATCCATGTCCATTCATCTCCACATGCGTCGAATAGAGAATTGAGACCTGTCGAAGAAGATGAGGGAGTATTGATCTGTATGTTAGCAACATGTATCTCTTCTGATGGGTCATCATCACAGGTGAGTTCAACGATGAACTCAGCTAGGGCTTGTCCTTTAATGGCAGTCCTTGGTTTGTATTGAATGTCGCACTCACTCAATTCGACTCCCCACTTTGTCATCCTCCCTGATCGATCCAGCCTCTTTAGAGTTTGCTCCAAAGGGGTATTAGTAAGGACTTGAATGGTATACGCCTGGAAGTAGGTTCATATCCTCCTTGCAGACTATACCAAAGCAAATTCCATCTTCTTTATTCTTGAATAGTTGTTTTTGGTACCTCAGAGGACCTGGCTGACATAGTAGATTGGTCGTTGCACTCCTGAGTCCTCCTCGATAAGAGCCGAGCTTACAGCTTCCATGGTAGAAACTAGATAGATGATTAGTTGGTCATCTTTATCTGGCTTAGTCAAGAGTGGTGGGCTGCAGAGACACTCTTTCAGCTCAGAGAAAGCTTTCTTGCAATCTGCATACCACTCGATGATCTTCTTGCCGTTCGCAGTGGATGCTATCGCCTTTCTCAGTACTTTGTAGAATGGTAGCGACCTCTCCACTGATTTGGAAAGGAATCGACCCAGAGCGTCGTTCAGTCTTTGGAGCTCTCTGATGGTAGATGGCTCCTTCATTTCTACGACCGTCACGATTTTGTCAGGATTAACCTCGATACCTCGACTCATTAGCATGAACCCGAGGAATTTCCTAGATCGAATCCCAAATGTACATTTTGCGGGGTTCAACTGAAGGTTATAGTGAAGAATATGTGCAAATGTCTCTCAGAGATCTGCGATGTGATCTGTCAGCTTCTTCGACTTGACCAACATATCATCGACATAGACCTCTAAGTTTCGTCTAATTTGAGCATTGAAGACCGTGTTCATTATACGCTAGTACGTCGCTCCTGCATTCTTTTGACCAAATGGCATCTTTTTATAACAGAAAATACCTTGATCGGTGATGAAGAAGTCATTTCTTCGTCCTCAGGTGCCATTTGGATTTGGTTGTAGCTTGAGAAAGCATCCATGAAGCTTAAGAGTTCATAGCCAGAGGTGCTATCGACAAGATGGTCGATTCGTGGCAAGGGGTAGCTGTCCTTCAGACAGGCATTGTTGAGGTCGGTGAAGTCTGTAGGATCCTGTCAAAACGACGACGTTAGGATCGAATAATAACATAGACTTACGCTTGCGTATGCGACACCGTAGTCTCTGAACTTCACCCTCGGATTCGCCACAACGGTCGGTACTTCGTCACAGAGGATCGAAGCAGCGTTTCACCGCCTAAATCTCTATTTAGAAGAGGATTTTAATGGAAGGGAGAAGAAGAACATAAGTTGCCTTATGCAAACTTATGGCATGGATGGAATGGTGTAAATGCCTTACCCTTGGGTCCTATTTATAGGCTTTAGGGGTAGTTATTGTAGGAAATAACTAAATATAAGCTTATTAGCCTATATTAGCACATTTACTTATCCTCTTCTTCATTCACTTATCAAGTGCCTTTATGCACTTATAAATTGACTTTTTCCACTTATCGAGTGGTCCTTTTCACACGAGAAAAGGTTCCCTTCTGCACGCTTTCGTGCACGCGACATCTAAGGTCCGTATACCCTCATACATCCCCTCATGGGTGTATTCATGTCGTCCATATCCAACATCTCCTACTCACACTTGAGGGGATTGTAAGGAAACATCTTTTCCTTTAACTCCTCTGTTTGTCATACCGAGAAATAGGCCGTGTGACCATCATGCGCATAGAGTCCGCTGTTGTGCACTTGTTAGAGATACACAACACTCCTCGAGGTGCAAAGTTAAGTAGATCAACGCATGCTTTACCCTAGATTATTTCTTCACATTTCTTATACTTTATATTCAACAATTGAATCCCATCTGGATTACAATTGGCTGGCCAGCTTTGAATCTCTAAAGTCCAAATGTGAATATGAAATTAATCTTCCTCTTCTTGCGATCCTTTCGATCTTGACTTGACTTGCTTTTCTAACATGCCCCGCCGGACCGAATTGACCATAGTCCATAAGCAACATGCTAAGATAGCAATCACCCAGTCAAACCTAAAGGAACCAATTAGAGTCCATAAGGGTAATAAGTTAAGACCCATGTGGTCTTTGGGTCTCACATAATAGTAAACACAATTACTATTCTAACCCAATGGTCAAAATGCATACGTAGTATGAATACGTATTACAACATCACTCCTTTCCCTGGAAGCGTATATCTTAATGATGTTGTAAGGATGATGATCAGACACCACAATGTCTGATTTTGAGTCCCTTTTACTACTCAAATAATCTTCTGGACCCACATCCCGCATAAGACAGATAGGATTTAAGAATCCTCTTAGATCTTTTGTAAGCATCCATATGATGCAGATCTTTCATACGACCATTTTGTTTAAGTCATGACTCTAAATCATCCGTCTGATGATTTTGACTTTAAACAGGTCTCATCTTTATTTTATCCGTCTGATATAATAAAGGCGGTTGCTCATGTGAGAGAGCCAACCTCAATCTGTCTGACATACTAGAAAATATAGCTGAGATTTTAAAATGTACACAAGCATTTTCTTGAAATTCATATGCAATGTTGAAAAAGAACTTATTCTTTTATTAAATTTGATCTTTTACAGACATGGGAATTTACATTTGTACAACTCAGCTCTTACGCAATCCTTGATATGATAAATGTTTGTAAAACACATCTCTAGGGATCACCTTCGTAAGCGGATCCGCTATCATCTCATGCGTAGAAATGTACCTTATGTCTACCTTCTTGGTCTTATCATAGTATTTTGCAAACTTGTAGCGGATATCAATGTGTTTGGTCATACAATGGAATTTTGGATCTTTGACAAAGGCTATAGATGCTTGACTGTCGCTGTGTATTGGTACAGCACATGAGTCACTAGCATCAATTAGCATGTCTAAGAATTTCCTAAGCCAAACAGCCTCTTGGACTGCCATGCTAAATGCTACAAACTCGGCTTCCATAGTTGAAAGTGCGATGCAGGATTGTTTCTTGCTACTCCAGGATATTGCACCAGATCCAAGTAGAAAAACATATCCTGAGGTCGATCGTCGCTCATCGAGATCACCCGCCCAATCAGCATCAGTGTAGCCTTTGAGCCTCAAGGCATCTCCTTGATAGCATAAAGCATAGTCCATAGTTCCTTTAAGATACCACATTATCCTCTTAACCGCTTTCCAGTGTACTTGCCCTGGATTGGATTGGTAACGACTTACCATTCCAACTGCAAAACAGATGTCTGGTCTTGTACACATCTTAGCGTACGTAAGACTACCAACTGCACTGGAATATGGAACTTTTTCCATAATTTCCTTTTCCTTTTGGTTCTTTGGACACGATTTCAGACATAAATTATCGCATTTGCTTATAGGAGTATCAATGGACTTGCAATCATGCATATTAAAATGTTCTAGAACCTTCTTTATATAAGTCTCTTGTGAAAGAGACAGAAGTTTCTTTGAACGAGTCCTTGAAATCTTAACTCCAAGGATATATGCGGCTTCTCCCATGTTTTTCATCTCAAAAACTGATGAAAGCCCAGCCTTGATATCCATCACAAAGCCCTTGTCATTTCCGGCTATTAAAATGTTATCTACGTATAGAGACATAATAACATACTTGCTTTTAATCCTCTTGATATATACACAGTTATCTTCATCAAGCATGGTAAAACCATTTGATAAGACAACTTCTTGAAATCGTATATACCATTGCCTCGAGGATTGTTTAAGACCATATATGGACTTACAAAGTTTACAAACCTTATGTTCGTTTCCTTCTTTTACGAACCCTGTTGGTTGTTCCATATAAATCTCCTCATCCAATTCTCCATTGAGAAAGGCAGTCTTTACATCCATCTGATGTAATTCGTGGTCTAAGCAAGCTACCATAGCCAGAATCAGGCGAATCAAGGTAAAACGAACAACAGGTGAGAAGGTCTCTTCGTAGTCTATCCCTTCTTGTTACGTAAAACCTTTCGCGACAAGGCGAGCTTTATATCTGTCTATAGAGCCATCAGCCTTATGCTTGATCTTGAGAACCCATTTGTTCCCAATAGCTCTACGTCCTCTGGGTAAGTCAAATAAGTCCCAGACTTGGTTAACCTTCATGGATTCCAACTCCTCCTTCATCGCTTCCATCCATTTGTCATTTGCAGGGCATGATACGGCCTGTTTGAAAGTAGCAGGTTCGTCATCATCTTGTAGTAAAGTCATAAAGGTCTGTGGAAATTCATCCTCAAATCTTAGAGGAGCCAACCTTGTACGACTACTACGTCGTATTTGAGATTCTTCAAGTCCTTGTTGACTCGAATTTAGATCAATTCTAATATCACTCCCACTTGGAATGTCGTTAGAAATGCTCCCACTTGGATCATTATTCCCGTATGGAATAGGATTCGCGTCATTCATATCATCCATTGGTGAAGTTTGAAACGTATTTTCATCTTCACCAAGAATTCTCCCACTCGAATGAGGTAATCCTTCTTGATCATTAATCTCAAATAGAGATAAGTCTTGACTTATCTCGCCCTGTCTTGGAAACTCGTTTTCCAAGAAAGTGACATCCCTCGACTCAAATTCAATTAGACCTCCATTGTCTTCCTGACCAATGAAAACATAACCTTTGGAGTTTTCTGCGTATCGTATAAAGATACATTTCCTTCCCCGTGGCCCAAGTTTGCCATACTTATGGGAGGAAATATGTGCGTAGGATGCACACCCCCAAGGTTTCAAAATGTTTAAGTCAGGAGACCTTTGGTTCCACAACTCGTAAGGAGTGGAGCTAACTGATTTCGAGGGTACGTGGTTCAAGATGAAAGTGGCCGTCAATAATGCATCACCCCAAAAGGTGATTGGCAAGTTACCTTGCGCCATCATTGAACGGACCATTTCCATTAAAGTCCTATTCCTCCTTTCTGCAACACCATTTTGTTGAGGAGTCTAAGGCATAGTCACCTGATGAACTATGCCCTTTTCATCACAAAGTTCCTTAAAACTTGTGGATTGATATTCACCGCCTCTATCGGTTCGCAAGACCTTAATCTTGTGATCTAATTGATTTTCCTTCAAACTCATATAGTTTTTAAAGTAGGTTAATGCTTCACTTTTGTGGGATATCAAATAGATGTGACCGAATCAGGTGAAGTCATCAATAAAAGTGATGAAATAGGACTTCCCGCGTCTTGTCTTAACATTCATCGGACCACAAATGTCCGAATGGATAAGCTGTAATGGAACCTCGGCCTTTGTACCGGTTCCAAACGGCTTGCGACAAGATTTCCCTACAAGGCAATGTTCACAGGTCGACATATCAACCTTTGAAATATTGGATAGAAGGCCACGTTTGGCAAGTCTATCCATACGCGTTGGTCCAATGTGACCAAGTCTTGTGTGCCAACAAATTATATCTGACTCATAAGTCGAAGAATTTGCAACAAGGAAATTTTCATTACAAAATGAGGAAACATACATTGTATTTAATACAATAAATCCTTTAAATACATACCCAGAACCAATTAGAGTATTATTACAAGACAAGTCCACTTTACAATCATGAAAAAACCAACTATAACCAAGACCCATTAAAACGACCACAGAAATAATATTCCTTCGAATATCCGGAGTGAAGAGAACATCATGAAGTAGGATAGTGCGGCCGTTGTCCAAGACGAGCTTGCAAGTCCAAACGCCTTTCACTTCAACACATGTGTTGTTTCCTACATAGATCCACTTCGTTCCTTGGGGTATCCGGTGATACTCCACGAAGGACCGTCTGTCCCTTGCTATGTGGTCGGTGGCACCTGAATCAATTATCCAAAATGGATTAGATTCTACAAGAAATATTGAACTAGAAACACATATGTAACTAGCATTACAAGTTACCTTGTCACCTCCATCCGTACAAGAACGGGCATAGTGACCTAACTTGTTGCACTTGAAGCACTTGATCCTCTTCAAGTCTTTCTTCTTGTGCCATTTCTTATGCCCACCCTTATGTTTGGGTTTCTTGGTAGACTCCGATTGCTTATAACATTCATTAGTAAACTTCGAACGATCTTTCCGTTTCTTTCCCCCGTGTGAGGAACTAGCAACCATATGCACTTCTGCACTTGGCTTGGCAGCCGCAAGCCGCTCTTCCTCTAACTCGAGGTGCTTTGAAACATCGCTGAAGTTCTTGATGCTCTCATTATGAGTGAGATGCATCTTTATTTGGTCCCACCCATTTGGTAGGGAACGTATGACTGCTTGGATTTGTTGCTCATCAGTGAGCACATGACCTGCATCCTTTAACTCTGAGATTAGATTCGCCATATGTCGCAGATGTTTCCCCATGGAATGATCTGGACGTTTCTTGTATGAATCAAATCTTATAGTTAAAGAACGAAGTTTGGACACCGAGGTGCCACCAAACTTCTCCTCAAGCTTGGACCATATGTCCATGGCTAGGTCATGCTTTCGGAAGATGCGCATTATGTCATCGACCATACTGGACAATAACGTAATACGAGCTATCTTGTTCTTCCGAGACCAAGAATCAAAATCTTCCTTGTCTCGTCTGTGTTGGGCCATAGTGCCCAACTCGGGTTCAATCATTACGTTCTTTAGAGTTTCGAGCACGTCTTGTTCCTCTAGAACGTATTGTATCTTGATGGACCATAGTTTGTAATTATCACCGTTGAGTTTTTCACCTCTGTTCAACTCAGCGACGATGTTCTTAGCGGCAGAAGACATTTTAGCTTTACAATGCTGCAAAAGACACAAAACCGAAGGTTCGATCAAAAATCATTGCATAAAATTTCTTATACATAGATATCACTCCCACTTGGAAAAAATCCCACTTGAAATGATATTTTTAACATTTGATAAGTTACTTTCGGAAAATATTGAAGATGTTGCTCTAGAATCGGAAAGGTCTCTACGATTCCAATCACCATCTAGAACAACTTTCAATATTTCCCCCTCACTTATCAAACGATAGTACTCTTATAGTACTTGCAGCGGAAAAAGCGATTTTTTGAAAACGTATTTTGAAAACGTGTTTTTCAAAAGTATTTTTCAAAATGTATATTTCAACCTAGTACCCTTATGATACTAGTGAAATATTCGGCAATCCCTGGCCATTTCCGGGATTGAGCCGTAGCCGTGCCAAGGCCGGATCCCCCTTGAGGGGATTTTTCTGCAAGCCATCGTCGCCGGCTCCCGTATGGATCCAGGCTCTCCCCTTCTGCAGGAGAATTTTGTCGCAGAGAACTGCCGTCGGCCCCGTATGGGCTAGCCATGCATGTCTCATTCATGCAAGCCTCCCCCCCCAAAAACAGGGTCAACCGGGGCTCGGCACTTGCCGAGGCCAGGGCCGACACTGGCCGGGCACTGGCCTCGGCCAGGGCTGGCAGGCCTCGGCCCTGGCCTCGGCCAGGGCCGGCCAGGCCCCTGGCCTGGCCCTGGCCCCCGGCCTGGCCCTGGCCCCCGGCCTGGCCCTGGCCCCCGGCCAGGGCGCCAACCCTGGCCTCTGCCAAGGCCGGCCAGGCCCCCGGCCTGGCCCTGGCCCCCAGCCAGGGGGCCCTGGCCTCTGCCAAGGCCGGCAGGGCCGTGGCCTGAGGCCAGGTGCCGGCCCTGGCCTCTGCCAGGGCCGGCAGGGCCCTGGCTCCCGACCAGGGCCGGCCAGGGCCCCCTGGCCCTGGCCGAGGCCGGCCTGGCCAAGGCCCCATGGCCCTGGCCGGCCAGAGCCGGCCAGGCCCTGGCCGGAGCTGGCCATGGCCATGGCCCTTTGGCCTTGGCTGGCCATAGCCCATATGGCCATGGCCGGCCACCCCCTTGCATGGGGTTGGCCGCACACCCCCGCCGGTGGGGGTGGCCGTGGTTGTTATTGGCCGTAGCCAACCCCCTTCGCATGGGGAAGGGGATGCATTGCCTCTATAGCCCATATAGCCATGGTGGTCATGCACAAAAAATTCATCTTCTCCGTTGAGAATAACCACCATCGTCTTCTCCGATGAAGCACCCGTTCGTCGAGAAAACGGTTTTTCTTCAATGGCTGTGTGCCAAAAAATGAAGAGAACGCGTTTTCAAGGCCGCAAACTTCACGCTCCACATAAAGAGAGTTCACATTCCCTATGAATGGAGACTCAACATCCATGAAGAGTGCGAGTTTGGCGAGATGAACGGTCAGTTCTTCCCGTCACGGAGAGTTTCTGCCATATCCGTAATGACAGAAGACCCTAACGTGAAAAGAACAACTGCTGCAATTCTCTCCGTCACGATGCGCTCCTACCATATCCATAATGGTAGGAAACTCATTCGTGAAAAAGACAACGCTTCGTTCGACGGTTAGACCGGGGCGACGGTTAGACCGGGGTGAACCCGTATGGCTCTGATACCAATGTAGGATCCTGTCAAAACGACGACGTTAGGATCGAATAATAACATAGACTTACGCTTGCGTATGCAGCACCGTAGTCTCTGAACTTCACCCTCGGATTCGCCACAACGGTCGGTACTTCGTCACAGAGGATCGAAGCAGCGTTTCACCGCCTAAATCTCTATTTAGAAGAGGATTTTAATGGAAGGGAGAAGAAGAACATAAGTTGCCTTATGCAAACTTATGGCATGGATGGAATGGTGTAAATGCCTTACCCTTGGGTCCTATTTATAGGCTTTAGGGGTAGTTATTGTAGGAAATAACTAAATATAAGCTTATTAGCCTATATTAGCACATTTACTTATCC
The DNA here is from genome assembly GCA_030789695.1 of Scilla litardierei. Taxonomy (NCBI): domain Eukaryota; kingdom Viridiplantae; phylum Streptophyta; class Magnoliopsida; order Asparagales; family Asparagaceae; genus Scilla; species Scilla litardierei. Next base: position 120,253,582 of record CM061141.1, read on the forward strand.
TCTTCTTCATTCACTTATCAAGTGCCTTTATGCACTTATAAATTGACTTTTTCCACTTATCGAGTGGTCCTTTTCACACGAGAAAAGGTTCCCTTCGTGCACGCTTTCGTGCACGTGACATCTGAGGTCCGTATACCCTCATACATCCCCTCATGGGTGTATTCATGTCGTCCATATCCAACAAAGTCTACACACATCTTCCATTTGTCATTCGCCTTTTTCACCATCACGACATTTGAAAGCCACTCGGGATATTGGACTTCCCGAATGAAGCTTGCCGCTAGAAGTCGATCTACTTCCTCGATGGCAGCTTTCATCTTTTTGCCTCCCATGTTAATCTTCTTCTTCTTCATAGGCTTGGATGTCGAGTTGACCTCTAGCTTGGGCGATATTACCCGAGGGTCGATGCTTAGAATATCCTCTGGGGACTAGGCTAAGACATCGACATTCTCTCTTAGGAGTGTAATTAACTGTTTCCATAGGTTGAAAGGGCTCATCGACCCAATGAAACCTTCTTTCCTTCTCCTTCGAGGATCTGTATGTTCTCTGTTTCCTCGACCGCTACAGGTCTTCGCTCCTCATGTCTGTTGAGGGATGTATGCCCTCAGTTCATTTATATTTGATGCAAATGGATTTTAATATTAAAGATTTGGATTATTGCATATGATGCAATATAAAATAAAATATGTATTGTAAAATGTTTACTAATATATTTTATAAAGGCATAGAAGATGTTACATGGGTTCTTGGGATAGTCCCATTCAAACCATGTTTTTAAACGGATCTGAAATCGGCTCAATCGGAGCTATAAAGCTCAAGATATAGCCCAAAAGAGGCTTTTGCCCAGTTCTAGCCCAGTGTGGTCCAGACTGGGCAGGCGGGTCCAGCCCGCTTGGACTATAAAGTCGGCTCGAGCCCGCCAGGCGGGCTCTAGCTCGAGCCTGCCTACCAAGCGGGTGAGTCAGACCTGCCTGCCCAGCGGGCGAGTACGCCCAGCAAGTTGGGCATGCCCAACTGGCTGGTGGGCCCCACAGGTGGGGCACACCCTTCAGAAACCCTAAGGGGTTAGTGGCAGCTGAGATTTTTAGCCGATTCGTGACTTCTGCTCAACCTTGAGCATTCGTTTAAGGGGTCAAACGAAGTCGTAATCAATCATTGTTTGTTTCTATGCGCTCATCGTTCATAGCTCTTCGATTTGATAGGTTGTATCACTTACGAAGCTCAACGGTGAGGGAGGGAAAATTCATTGAAGTTGGGCCTTCGTAGTAGGCAAACTAATTAATTTTTTCCTCCAAATACTTTAGTCCCACATCGGATATGATGAGAAGGGGAGGGGTCAGTCGCCTATATAAATAGGGGCCAACACTCTCCTTGAAAACTCGTACCAAGTCACAAAATCCGAGAAGCTCACAAAAGTTTGGAGCACACTCGGATTAAGACTTAAAATTAATTATTCCCTCTTGTCCAAAATTCTTCCTTGCTCCTGATCGGGCTTTAGCAAAGCTAAAAAGGAGCTTGGATCAGATTTGAAGTCTTGATCGAGGATCCACTCAAGGTGAAACCTTCTTCGGCGTGTAGTTGGCTCGACGACAAGGGTGTTGCTTACCTCGGGACGCGGTTCGGTTCGGGAAGTTATTCGGCTTGGGACGAGGTGCGGTTCGGGGCGTGGTTCGGCTTAGGAGAAGCGGCACGGTGTCAAAGAAATGTTACTTAAAATGACGCTTCGTATTCTGCAGAAACGAAGTGAAATGTATGTAGTTTAAATATTCATGCGTTTATAATTGCAAATGTTAGATAGATCTATCCTTATGGGTTGGTCGGACCCAACCCCGGGATAGTAGAGATCTTGGCTAAGGTTGTTCTCTTTAGGGCTAGATTTAAAATAGTTTTAAATCTGTTTTTTCTCCTGCTATTTTCTTTTCGTTGTCCGACTGACTTAGGTCGGGCGTTGATTTTATAGCCCTAAGGACCCAGAAAACTAATCAATGTCTACCTTCGTTACTGAGATCAACTAGGTCTGTCTACTCCACCCTTCTTAAAGTGGTGGATAGAAGGTAACATGATCATGCTTGCTTTCGATTCCCTCTCGTCTTCCTAACTCCTTCAGGAGTCTGGAATTTGCTCATTTAGTGGAAAGTCAAGACCACCGCCTCTACTGCGTTAAGCAGCAGGTTGCCGATGATTCTGTCGTATGCCGAATTGATATTCACCATGATAGAGTTGGTCAAGCAGGTGACATGTCATGGGTATGTCCCAAGGATCACCAATAGCACGATGATGCCAGCCAGTGGTGCGAAATGCCTGGTTAAGCCTACGCGGGGTCCTGGACATTCTCTAAACTTTGACGAAGCCAGTCTCATCTTCTCTAATATGGTGAAGAAAAGGACATCACATGAACTCACAGTGTCGATGAGTAATCTCTTCACTGCTACCTCATTAATAGTGGCACTGATGACAACGACATCATCATGTGCCAGGTCCACACCCTCCAAATCTTCATCTGAGAAAGATATTGGGGGTGTAGAATCTCTTGGGTGCTTCTTTTCCATCGAGATGGTCATCAACCTCCCAGCATACGAACTTTGGAGGGAGGTTGATAATTTCGGGTGCGGCAGACCTCCCATTATCATGTCGAGGACATTGATGTCGGTAGATGTAACGGTGTTCTCACTGAGTGTTGTTGGGCAAGTCGACATGGTCAAATTAGATGGATGACTAGGATGTCAACTCAGTTTTCCCATGGATGACACCAACTGTTAAGGCAAAAATTGGCGTCAACAATGCTGGGGCTGACGTGAACTTCTTTCTCGAGGTGGAGCCTCGTCAGTCGGTCGAATGAGACCATTGGTTGGTAGAACCAGGGTCAATGATAATTATGACGTGAATGTAGCACAGAAACTTGCTTGACTCAATAGCTGGATGGGACAGTCGTTCGACCCTCTGGTAGGGTCGATCCTCGAACGACTATCTCTGGGAGCTATTGTTTGACCCTCCTACTAAGCCATACATTGATCTTCCTGCAACATAAAGGAGCATTAGGGGGGTTGGATCTGGGTTTCGACCCAAATCCCCTATGATGCTTAAGTTAGAACAGAAACTCAAGGAAAGACTTGGGGCTGCCGAGATCGACCCGCAGAGGTTCGTCTTGAGTCAGTCACCGCAAGCTATTTGGAGGAAGAATTATAAAGTGGAAGACATAATTAAGAGTATTAGGTCTCTCATACCTTGGGAATCTGAACCTTTCTTACGTTGTCTTCTCCCATATTTATAGTTGAGGGTGTCTGCTAATAATGCATAATGGCTCTTCTTCAATAATGGCAAGATCTCCTCTGGGATAGCTGATAACGGCTGCCTATTTACTCGGTCTCCATTAATCACTCCCACGTAATCAGCGAGGTTCGAAAGGTCTGGTGAGCTGTCTCTTTGACCGAGCAATAACCCTCCATCGCTGGCGGGCTTTTAAGCCATTGGGCCGAGATTTAGTTCTTGGATTAGGCTTCATCATTTGGTCCCATTTCGTGGGCCGTGTCGTACCCATGTATTAACAGTGATGAATAAAATAATAATAGTGGTAGTAGAATCAGATCCAACGATGAACCGAACAAAGAATTGGAGGTGGTAGTAGATCGATGTGTCAGTAAATGATGGATAGTGTGCAGCCATGTATAGACAAAGAATTGGACATGGATGGTGGGAAAAGGCGAAGGTGCCCGTGAATATACATATTGCACGTGAATGTACAGAGGAATTGAGGTGCACAACACAATGTATCATCTATCTCAATTTTGGAATGTGATGTAATTATATCAAATTTGATGGCATTGTATTAAGGTCTGAATTCCATCATACTACAACATAAATGCATTCAAATCTATATAACACAACAAAGTAGAAACTACATCTAAACATTTTGCAACTTCACATTTTGCATGGGATATCCTATGGATTCATGGATTCACATCATGGAACTTCACATTTTGGAATTCACATCTTCTAAACAGTAACCATCTTCTAAATTCCATTTTCTCAACAGTCACCAAATTTCTATAGCACATCACTAACCGCTAGTATCTTATGCATCTGTTTGTGTTGAAGAAGAATCAGTGATGAACACAAAAAAAGCATGATGAAGGAAAAATATTGTATAAGTAGACTCAGATAAAATATTGCAACTTCAAATTTTGGAACTTGTATGAAATTCAAGCACGAGACTATCCTATGGATTCATGGATTCTCATTATGAATATTCTAAATTCCATCTTTTGAACAGTACCCATCTTCTGAACGGCTTAAGCAAGATGCCAGTTATGAGCCGATCCATGAGGGAACCTAAACCTACGGGCACAGTAAGGAAGCTGAACAAAACACACGAAGGAGCAATTAACATCTTAGAGTCCATATCTATGTGATGGCTTCAATTTCTCCATCACGTCACTTGTCGCTAGTATCTTCACCATCTTTTTGTGTTGGAGAAGAATCAGTGATGAACAAAAAAGATGAAGAAGAAATATATTGCATAAGTAGTGTAGATGCTTGTGTGGTTGATGATGGCTTATGGGTAGGGAAGCCATTTATAGACAAAGTGGACTAGACATGGATGAGGATGAGTCAACAGAAGAGTGACCGTGAGTCAACAGAAGAGTGGCTGTGAGTCTACAGAAGAGTGATCGTGAATATACAGAAGAGTGCTCGTGAATATACGAAGAGTGCTTGTTGTGCACGTTAAGCAATTATGTTATCAAAAAACCAAATTATTCAACACGTACAATGATGTGTCCATATTTTACATGTTTTTATCACATCATTTCATGTCATATTTGCCTCCAAACTCCATATTTTCAATATATTATCGCGCTTCTAACGTCATATTCGAGTTTTGTATAGCTTTTTGGATTTTCATGAGTTTTGGAGAGAAATGGAGCTATTTTGGGACATGGACACATCCGACACATCCAAGATGTCGTTGGCAAGACTCCATGAGAATTCGTCGAGGAATGGAAGAAGATTGGAGGAGAGGAGGAGAAGAGAACGAGAGATGGCAAAGTTCAATTGAGTTTCATAGGTGACTCGACCGAGTAGCATCAGCTACTCAGCCAAGCTAACATGCAGAAATCACATAGGAAACGGCCTAACCCTACTCGACCGAGCAAACAGCCGAATCGACCCGAGTCGCACCAAACAGATGATGATTTTGAGCTTTTCTCCAAGGCATCTTAGCTCGATCGAGCAGCAAAGCAACTCAATCGAGTAGCTCACCTACTCGACCCGAGTCATTAAGAAACAGAGCAGCATTTTGGAGGAAGTTCTGATCTACTATATCTCGACCGAGTAGGGGGCTACTCGACCGAGTAGCCCGTATCACCCAGAAGCAGAAGCAGCAGCAAGAGGAGCCTGAAGCCGACTCGACCGAGCAGGCTCTGCTACTCGATCGAGTAGCACGATGTGACCAGCCTAGTTGGTGGGCCCAAGTGCCCAGATTTTCTGAGATTTTTTGGGATTTCTACCCTATGTATTTAAGCACTTTTGTGCTCTATTTTCAGAGAGCTACTTTGGAGAAACTTTTAGTTTAGTTTTAATTAGGTTTTTGAGAGTTTGTGCCGTCGATATTTTTTGTGATGCAAAGCTCAGATTTTTATTGTTATGTCACACAAGGAATCTTATTTTCTTAATTCTCTTTGGATTGCTATTGCTCCACGACGCGTTGGTAACAACTTTCTAAACTCTCTATTGATTTTGATGTTTTCTATTGCCATGATGAATTCCATTGCATCTATTCAATCTTTTGTTGTTATTTCTATGATGCGTGAGTATTTCTATCTAGGGCTAATGGATTAGCCCATGGATTTTAGGATTTAGATACAACGTTAGGATTTTTAGGTTGCGTTGGTATAAAAAGGGACGTATTTTGGTTGATCTTACAAAGTTTGTAGGAGAACTCGTACTGAGATCGTGCCCACGGTCGGTGGAATCGATTGGCTTAAGGAGTATCCTATAGACATAATTAGGGAGTTGGTGGATTCAATTGGGACTCGTGACCATGCCTGGCTCGTGTCTTGATGGGATCCACCGACGAACTATGTTACTAATTGACGGCTACCTCCATTGCGTCAATAAGAGCCACCAAAATACATCGAAGATCTAACCCACGCGAGTGGTGTGAGATGAGATCATTTTGTCCACGAGAGTAGCATGAATATTTTCGATTCTTAATGCACGTATTGTGTGCGCCTGTACGAGAACGGGGTTAATGCTATACGTTAGATTCATGGTGCTTAGAGCCATGAATTCCACATCTTGGATGCGATAATCCCTAATAATGCCAATGCAATGTAAGATTTTTAACCAAGCATCGATGTCCGACAATCCTAGCCCTGGTCTTTATTAATTGTTCACAATCCTAAACAAACAATCTCTTAAAACCGACTGCTACATAAATTCTGAGATTTGAAAATAGCCCAAGATAATAACATCTCTACCTTCATGTGGGATCGATATCTTTTATACTATTACTTGACACCGTACGCTTGCGTAAAGTGCCAGGAATTCGCATTTGGGACACATCTAGCTCTTGACATTCGTGCCATTGCTAGTTGGCTTCTAGGTGTTAGTTTCGGGAGCATCAAGTTTTTGGTGCCGTTCCCGGGGAAGGTAAAAGTGTTACTTGGATTATTTTTCTATTGATGAATTTGTTAGCAAATCTTATCATCTCTTATCTTTCCATACTTTTTATTCTTTTATTACTTTGCTACTGACTGTATTTTTCTGAGTTCTTATTGTGCATGAATACCCGCATAGAGGTCTTGACAAAGAATTATTATTTGACCCCGAGATCGAAAAGACCGCACGAAGGCTCAGAGCAGAGAAAAGGAGTCAGACTACTATACACCCAATGGCAAAGGGTAATGCTTCTCCTCTATGCAAAGGGTCCATTCTGGACTATATAAAGCCAAACATTGCTGGTGCTTCTTCCATCTTGAGGCCGCAGCTGGCGGCAGGAAGTTTTGAGCTGAAGACTGGGTTGATAAATCTAATACAGAGGACCCCTGTCACGGGCATCCTCATGAAAACCCAACCGACTATATAGACACATTCTTGGCAAAGTGAGACACATTCCATGCCAAAAATGTGAGTGAAGATGCTATCAAGCTAGACTATTCCCGTTCACTCTGAGGGACATGGCCTCCTATTGGTAGCGAGTGCAATACCTTCACGACTTGAAAGCTGTTGGCTACAACCTTTGTGAACAAGTTCTATCCACCATCCAAAACGGTTAGGATTCGAGGAGCGATCTCAAATTTTAAGCAACTTCCTCTGGAGTCATTGTACGAGGCTTGGGAAATATTTAAAGACCTGCAGCATCAATGCATGCACCATGGAGTCGTGGAGTGGGATCTTGTTCAGAGCTTCTATAATGGGCTCCAACAAAGCACAAAGATGATTATCGATGCCTCTGCTCAAGGCACTCTCTTGTATAAGCAATTGGATGAAGCTTTATCATTGCTGGAGCAAATGGCCGCAAATACTCAGCAGTGGGGCGACGAACGCTCATCTACTAAAGGCCCCGAGGTAAAAATTGCAACCCATCTTGATAGTCATATTGAGACTCTTTGTTAACAGGTAGCGAGGATTGAACAGAGGTTGGACGCTATACCAACCACTTCTAGAGCTCCAGCTTATCCACATATGAAGGCTATGCGGAGCAATGCTATTCTTCTAATGAAGGACCCTATTGATGTGAAATCGAATCCCACCCCTAAGTGGTTTTGATGATGAACACACCAAATGATGTTAGTGTACTAATTACACTATAACTTAAGTGTGTATGTTATGCGATTGATAGCTTTATGCATACTCTGAAGAAGCTCAACCACACTCGAAAGACATAGACGAAATTTGCAAGCTCTACGCCAAGCAAAAGTATAGCTCAATGATGAAGCTCATGCAAGTGCTCAAGCTTAATGAAAGAGGAGCTCAAATTCAAGAGAAACGCGCATCTACTTCGAACAAAAGGCTTCCTGAAGGTCTCGTCTAAGTCTAGTGTGTGAGTTGGTCTCTTTATGATTATGTTAAAGCCAAGTAATATTGCACACACACAAAAATGATTTCGAAGCAAAAATGTTTTAAATCATTTTAAAACTCTTAAGCGCATTAGCTAGTTGATATTAAATCTTAGTAGTCAACCTCCATACACCCAGGAGTTGATTACACATATTCCTAGCTGAGTTTCAGTGAAAAATGCTCAAAGAGTCGATTACTAAAGGAGGGAGTCGACTACCAGCTGAGAGCTGAATTTTCAATGAAATTCTCTGGGAGTCGACTACCTCAGTAGGGAGTCGACTACCAGCTGTCGATTTCTTCTGCAATTTGACTTCTTGATTTCACTCTTCTTTCCTAATTTGTTGGACTGAAAGTCAATCGTTTTGAAATTCAAAATCACATCTGAAACTTTATAAGTAGAGCCCCTAAGATATCTTTTCATATGACCAATCTCTCAATTATTTCTTGAGCTAAATTCTATTCTAAATATCTCACATCGCTCTCATCGCTCTCAACGCCATAGCCAATTTCTGATTTAATTTTTTGACCTCAAGTTCTTATTCTGAAATTCCTTTTTGAGATCCATTTTTATTTTGGCTATTTTAAATTGCTTTTCAAAATCCATTATTCTTTATTTTTCATTCTTGAAAGGATTTTGAAAACCAGAGATCTAAATCACAACAAATCATTTCATATTCTTTATGTGATCAAAAGATCCATTTAAATTCTTTTAGCCACTTAACGCACAATTCCAATATTTATCTTGGCTATAGAATTTCGGGTGTAAACCAATCTCTACCAATATTGTGGTGAATTGGAACTTTGTTTCTTTGTGGATTCACCTTTGTGATAAGGGACGGTGTAAATCCTAGACAAGTCTAGGTGGTTGAAAAATCCTAGTTAAGGCTGGGTCGTTGGAAATCCTCACAAGTGGAGTTAGGTAATATTATTGCCAAGGCAATAGTGGATTAAATCTCAAACCGGATTGGTCGGGGACTGGACGTACCCAGGTTAAGTGGAACCAGGATAAAAATCGCTTGTCTCTTTGTTTGCTTTTCTGTGATTGTCTATATTCTTTGTTCAAGTATTTTTATTCATTTGTTAATATTATATCTTTGTAACTCTTCATTTATTATTACAAAGATCATTCTTTTAATTCCGCTATGTAATAATTCTCTTTGTGTATAAAGATTTATTTTCTTGTAACTTATTCTTTTTAAGATCAACTTGTTGATTAAGAACCAAGCGTAGATCATTCTACTTGGTTTCTTAGGCAACATTGTATGGGTTATAATTGTGCTATTATTAACGATCAAAAACAGTTTACTATTTGTACAATACTATTCAACCCCCCTTCTAGTGTTGTTTGCCATCCACAGGATCTAACACTTGGTATCAGAGCAAGGCTTAAAAAGCGATGGCGTCAACATCATTCCACTCTGAAGGTATCAATACCATGCGACCACCGTTGTTCAATGGAACGAACTACGCAAGTTGGAAGATCCATATGAAGACTCACCTAGAGTCACTAGACATTGAAGCTTAGACCATCACCAAGAACCCTTACAGCGCAAAATTTGAAAGAATCATGTATTATCGATGTGAATGTTTTGGTGAGATATACATCAGGTAAGTCATGAGGGAACCGAAAAGGTAAAAGAATCATGTATTAATGTTTTGCACTCTAAATTTGAATCTTTTAAGATTGAAGAAGGAGAGAGTATCACCGATGTGAATACTCATTTTACTAACATCACTAATGAGCTCGCAGGTCTAGGTAAGAAATTATCTGAGTATGATCAGGTAATGAAGATACTAGGATCTCTCAGACCCGAATGGAAGGGAAAGACAACAGCTATTCGAGAAGCTCACAACGTGAAGAATCTCACAATTGAAGAACGGATGGGAAACCTCAGGGCGTATGAGATAGAACTTGAAGAAGACAAGAAGATAGAGGAGAAGCCAAAGAAAAAGAACCTAGCATTCAAAGGTTTAGAATAAGACTCCGATTACACCGACAAAGAAGACCACATTGCTTTTGTCTCAAAGAACTTCAAAGATTTTATTACAAGTATGGTAAACGCTCATTTAGTCCTACTAATAGTATTATCTGTTTTGGTTGCAACAAACCAGGGCACGTGAAAAGAGATTGTCCCTTGGAGAAGAACAACCGAGAAACCAAAGATCGTGGGAAGAACAGAGAGAAAAATGAAAGAAGGAGCGATAGAAGGAATAAACTTCGACGACCAAAAAAGGAAGATTATGTAGCCTTCGATCAAAGTGATGATTCCACTTCAGATGAATCATCATCAGATGACAAAGACGAAAGAAGAGAAACAGCCATATGTGTTTCTTAGGCTCCACGTCATCGAAGGTTAGTTCATTGCATGATTCATCATTTAGCGATAGTGATTCATCATCAAGTGATGATGAAGACATGGACTATAGAGGAGCATATAAGGAGTTTTGGTCAATGCATGAAAAGCTCATTAAAGAATATAGAAGAACACTTAAATTAGTTAAAAAGAACGCAAAAGAAAAGGAAGAACTTATTAAAGAAATACTGTTTTAAAAGAAAAGAATGATTTTTTAGAAAATGATATTCTATCCATGAAGGTGAAAATTAAAAGTTTGGATAATCTTATTGTGTCTGTTAAAGACAAATATGATTATACGATGAAGATTGTTGAAAATTTCAATAAAGGGAAAGGAAAGCTAAATAGCTTAATAAATAGTCAAAAAGCATCATCTAGCAAGACCGGACTGGGCTATGATTCTATTCAGACCAAGAAAAGGGTTAAGCATACTAGGATGAAACATACCAACCAAAATTTTCTGAGCATTTGGATTCCAAAGAACTAGACGGATCAAAAGCGAAAAAGGTACGCAGTTGATTTTGTTCAGAAAATTCATTTGAATAAGAATTACAAATATATTTCTATTGAAGGAACTAAACCTTAATGGGTTTGGTTTTCTAAAGGCTAACCCCTTGGACTCTATGAATAAAGAGTACCATAAACGATCATACTTTCAGGTACTCTAAAACCTAGGAGGAGGAACAAAAAATTGCATCAACGCTTTGCGAGGAAAATATAATTACTTAGCTATATAAATGCTAATATGATTTGCTTAAATTTATTTGTGCTTCATATAATGCCTATAAATGCTTAGTATGTTTTCATGTGAAAGATTTTCTGTAAAACACTCTAACCTGTTCGCCAAAAACCTTGGGATGAGAAAACAGCTCAACCCAGAAGGGAGTCGACTACCACTAATAGGGAGTCAACTACCAGAGTGCTGCTACGAAAAATCTGTGTTTGATTTCTGATTTTTTTTCTAACTCATATTGGGTTTCATTGAGCTTATTGGGTTCATATCCAAAGAATGACTTAAACCCATTAAGAGAATAGATCTCAACCCTTCATCCTCTTGATCCAATGGCCATACATTATCACTTCTCTTCATCCAAAACATAAAACCCACCAAGCCCAAACCATATGGTAGCCGACTACCACCTTGTATTCATCTCCTTGAATTTCTCTTGGGTGCTTGATCTCTCTTGGTAGGAATCCTCATTTCTTCATCTTCTTTCAAAGAGAATTTAAAAGATAAAGGTATAATCTCTATCGCCTATCTTGACTACTTCATTTTGCATCTTTGAAATCCTTCATACTTTAGTTTACTATCAACATGCCTTTTAAGAAAGTGATTGGAAAGAGGAGGAAGATCAATCATCCCTCTCTAAGTGAAAGAGAGATCATTGAAACATATCTCTTTAAAGCAACTGGTTATGATAAGTTTATCAATATCACCAAAAGGTAAATTCTCCATGAGAGATCTGTCAAACTCGAGGATGTTGAGAACAACGCCATTGATAGTATTCTAGAGTTTCAAAATCTGTCTAATCTGTTTTCATCTGATAATATGTATTTCTGCTATCCAAGACTTGTCCACTTATTCTATGCTAACATGGACACCGATCTTGCTAAATTTCATTTCATCACCAAAGTTCTTGACACTAAGCTTGCTATTACCGTTAAATCATTAGGACATGCTTTAGGAAATCCTTTTACAGGAAAACTGCTAGATGAGATCGAAATGACCGATGGGGATACATTGGATAAAATGTACTTGACTGGAAAAATTTTCTTAACTAAACTACCGTGTGGGGGTCTTCGTTATCCCGGTAGAATTCTGGCAAATATTTTATCATACAATATAACCCAAAAGTCTGGTAGTCACTCTGTTCTGTCTGAGAAACAAGCTAAGTCCATCTATGCTATGCTTGGAAATATTCGAGTCAATTGGTCCAGATTTATCATGGACTCAATTCTTTCATCTGTTGCTTCCAATAGACTTGCATCCCATCTAGCTCATGGTCACTTTCTCACCATCCTCTTTAATGCATATGACATTCCTTTGGATAATGAAACTGAGGTTCTGGAACATGCCCATGTGTTTGATGTGCATGCACTCGGCCAAATGGGTCTTCACAGAGACCTCGATCAAAATGTTCCAGAAGAGAAGCTAGTCGGAGAAGCTAGCTCAACCTCAAGGAGGAAATGTAAGAAACATGTTGTTGTTGATTCAGATGGTGAAGAGAATGAAAGTGAAGAAGAAGAAGAAGAAGAAGAAGCGCCACCCAAGGATGTGCCTGATTACATCGTTGAGCTTCAAGACATGCTCTTGAAGAAGATTGGGAAATTAAAGATTTCTCAAGAAAAAGGGTTTGAAGAACTCAACCAGAAGGTGGATAATCTTAAAGACTTTATGACGTCAAGCAATGAAATGACCAAAAAGACACTGAGCTTAATCCTTGATGAGATCAAGGAACTGAAGAAGGAAAAGAAGAATGGAGGAACATCTTGATCTCATTTGAATTATTTGGTTTTAAAACAATGGTTTTTGAAAAACAATGTTCTTGATCTGTAATAACTCTTATTGTGTTGTGACGATTTTAACTTATGCTAATGGTATGGCATGCTTTGAATTATTAGTATATTATTCCTGTCATATATCTACTAACTTTGTTTTCCAGAAAATTATCTTGAATCATTTTGAAATATCTTGAATTACCTTGAAGTATCTTGATTGAAGAATTTTGCATCTCTCCTACTCTTAATGTGTGCTTTGTTTGTTGAATAAACTTAACTATCTATGTTCTACATATTATTTTTTGTCATCTTTTTGATTGATGACAAAGGGGAGAAAAAGAGAAAATGCAAAAAATGAGAATGAAAATCTTGTTATGCTAACCAGCTTTGATGCAGGGGGAGTACCTCATCTAAGCAGGGGGGAGTAAGTCATCTTACTCGGTATTTTATTGAGCTAATATTCATTCTATTTTTCATTTGGGTTTCATCATCAAAAAGGGGGAGAGTGATGGAAAATCGAATACCACCCCTAAGTGGTTTTGATGATGAACACACCAAATGATGTTAGTGTACTAATTACACTATAACTTAAGTGTGCAGGTTATGCGATTGATAGCTTTATGCATACTCCGAAGAAGCTAAACCACACTCGGAAGACAGAGACGAAATTTTCAAGCTCTACGTCAAGCACAAGTATAGCTCAATGATGAAGCTCATGCAAGTGCTCAAGCTTAATGAAAGAGGAGCTCAAATTCAAGAGAAGCGTGCATCTGCTTCAAACATCTAATCGGCTTCCTGAAGGTCTCGTCTAAGTCTAGTGTATGAGTTGTCCTCTTTAGGATTATGTTAAAGCCAAGTAATATTGCGCACACATAAAAATGATTTCGAAGCAAAAACGTTTTAAATTGTTTTAAAACTCTTAAGAGCATTAGCTAGTTGATATTAAATCTTAGTAGTCAACCTCCATACACCAAGAGTTGATTACACATTTTCCTAACTGAGTTTCAGTGAAAAATGCTCTGGGAGTCGACTACCAAAGGAGGGAGCCGACTACCAGATGAGAGCAGAATTTTCAAAGAAATTCTCTGGGAGTCGACTACCTCAGTAGGGAGTCGACTACCAGCTGTCGATTTCTTCTGTGATTTGACTTCCTAATTTCACTCTTCTTTCCTCATTTGTTGGACTGAAAGTCAATCGTTTTGAAATTCAAAATCACCTCTGAAACTCTATAAATAGAGCCCCTAAGAGATCTTTTCATATGGCCAATCTCTCTATTATTTCTTAAGCTAAATTCTATTCTAAAGATCTTACATCGCTCTCAATGCTAAAGCCAATTTCTGATTTAATTTTCTGATCTCAAGTTCTAATTCTGAAATTCCTTTTTGAGATCCATTTTTATTTTGGCTAGTTTAAATTGTTTTTCAAAATCAATTATTCTTTATTTTTCATTCTTGAAAGGATTTTGAAAACCAGAGATCTAGATCACAACGAATCATTTCATATTCTTTGTGTGATGTAAAGGTCCATTTAAATTCTTTTATCCACTTAACGCACAATTGCAATATTTATCTTGGCTACAGAATTTCGGTTGTAAACCAATCTCTACCAATATTGTGGTGAATTGGAACTTTGTTTCTTTGTGGATTCCCCTTTGTGATAAGGGACGGTGTAAATCCTAGACAAGTCTAGGTGGTTGGAAAATCCAAGTTAAGGCTGGGTCGTTGGAAATCCTTTCAAGTGGAGTTAGGTAATTGTATTGCCAAGGCAATAGTGGATTAAATCTCGAACCGGGTTGGTCGGGGACTGGACGTACCCGGGTTGCGGGGAACCAAGATAAAAATCGCTTGTCTCTGTGTTTGCTTTTCTGTGATTGTATATATTCTTTGTACAAGAATTTTTATTCATTTGTTAATATTATATCTTTGTAACTCTTCATTTATTATTACAAAGATCATTCTTTTAATTCCGCTCTGTAATATTCTCTTTTTGTATAAAGATTTATTTGCTTGTAACTTATTCTTTTTAAAATCAACATATTGATTAAGAACCAAGTGTAGATCACTCTACTTGGTTTCTTAGGCAACATTAGAAGGGTTATAATTGTGCTATTATTAACGATCAAAAAAGTTTACTATTTGTACAACACTATTCAACCCCCTTCTAGTGTTGTTTGCCATTCACAGGATCCAATACCTATGATGGAGCAGACATGCAAGCTGAGCAGGTACACTTTGTAGCTGTAGAGGGGAGGAATCAATAGCAACATCCGACGGAGAGAAATCATCTCGGATTTTCTTATGGTAACACGAATGGAGGATTGCAACCTCCGCAGCAACAAAGGCCACCACCTCCTTAGCAACAAGGGGCGCCTCCACAACATTATGGGTTTAGGCCATCTGGGCCTTACAAACCACTTAGGTACAATTACCGTCAACAATAACAATATATACCGGCGGATCCAACACCCAATCTTGAGGCAACATTGGACACTTTCATGAGTGGGCAAGCCAAGGTATATGTAGAGAATTCCGCTCGTTTCAAGTCTATCAACGATTCCATAGATGAGTTCAAAGGCCAAATGTCCCAATTTATGAAGATGCAAGGGAGATTGCTTTCTCAGCCGGAGCACAATCATAGGGCCCAAGCGAATGCAGTGGTCGCAGTTACCACAAGAGGAGAAAAGACCACCGACACTGTCATGGTGCCAGTTTCTTGCAATATGAGCCGAAGGTCGTCTACTCATGATCAAGATGAAGATGCTACTACCACTGAAAATGACAAGGAAAAGGCTACAGAGGAGCCTCATGCTACTGAAGAGGGGGGGCTTTACCTTTCACTTTGCCTATCACCACTACGGCATCGGCGGATGCTACTACTTCCAACAAATCTATTTCAAAGGATGCCGCTAGAGGAAGGCAAGTCGACCTCCACCTCCATAGCCTCAAAGGTTGGCACTAGCTAAGATGGAGAAGAAATACGCCAAGTTCTCCGAGCTCCTCAAAGGTATCCAACTGAACATCCCCTTTATGGACGCTATCACAGAAATCCCCACATACGCTAAGTTCTTGAAGGATTTTATTACGGGGAAGCATAAACAAGAAGAGGTGAAGCTCTTGGATAATTTCACCTCAGTCATTAAGAACCATCTACCGAAGAAGTTGCTGGATCCCATGAGTTCACGGTGCCGTGCTACATTGGAAGCACCCATATTAATAGAGCATTGATCGACTTGGAAGCGAGCATTAGTTTGATGCCGCTCTCTATTTTTAAAAGTCTAAATACCAGAACGAAACTTGAGCTTACCAATATGAGCATTCAATTGGCGAATCACTCTATTACTTATTCGGTAGGCATCATACGCGACATCATCCTGCAAATACCGCCCGGGCTATGCGTGCCGGTAGATTTTGTGATTATAGACATGCTGGAGAAAGTAAGTTCATAGATCATATTAGGTCATCCATTCATGGCGATGGCCAGAGTTTTGATTGATGTCCGTGAAGGGACATTATCTTTGAACGTGGGAAATATTGATGTCCAATTCTGCTTGCAAAAGCCTATGAGGGAATGCCCACCGCCAGAAGACGCTAATTACCTTGATCTCTTGGAGGACGAGGCTACCTATGAACATACCATGGAGGATATTTTCAAAGATCCAATGAAGATGAGCTTAGACGACGACGACGTATACAACAAGGCAGTGGCCGCCTATCTACGAGTTCTTGACGAGGAGCCCCCGGACATGCACTTGCACCATCAAGAACCGGAGGCTACTATCTTCTTGGTCGCTGAGGGCCGACATAGAGAGGCGTACAAACTTCCACCGCATGGGATCATTGGGAAGCATGACAGACGTATTTCATATGCACCCAACATCATTCGTTGAAAATCTTGAGGGAGTCGAGCTTACGACTTAAAACAAGTGCTTATCGGGAGGCAACCCGATTTTCTTTCCATTAGTTTTTGTTTTTCTTTTTTTTTTCTTTTCTTATTCAAAAACCAAATAAATACGTTTTTAATTCTATAAAAATAAAAAACACAAAAATTTGATGAGTTCTTCCTTCTACAGGTTGAACAATGAGGAGAGAGCAACAAATCATGAAAAGAATGAGAAGGAACCAATGGAAGAGCGCCTTAGAGCAATACAAGCTTGGGGAAAGAATTCCAGGCGACTCGACCGAGTAGGTACCCTACTCGGTCGAGTTGCAGAGAGCTGGAGGAGTTAGGCAAAACCACGCTCTGGAAATCAAACTCGACTCGACCGAGTAGCACCCTACTCAGTCAAGCTACAGTCAGAGCTGCAAAAAGCTGGAGGAACAGGTAAAAAGTCGCTCTGGAAATTAATTGCGACTCGCCCGAGTAGCTACCCTACTTGGCCGAGCTGCAGGGAGGTTTCCAAAAGAGCTAAAAAGGGCATTCTAGAAAGCTTAATGGACTCGACCAAGTAGCTACCCTACTCAGCCCAGCTGCAGGGAAAGTAAAAGAGAGCTGAAAACTACACTCTGTTTCAATTCAGCTCGACCGAGCTGAGTAAGTAGCTCGGTCGAGTACTATGGCACAATTTCTGGGTTTAGTATTCAAATTTTTATATCTTTTTTGCTCGACCGAGCAGTTATCACTGCTCGGCCTGAGCAGCTATCATTGCTCGGCCTGAGCAGCGACTACTCAGCTGGGGGCCCATAATTCAAACTGAGTTTGATTTAACCTATATAATTCGACTCGACTCAGTTAACCCCTAATCCTAATCGGATTCACTCCGAAATTATCTCGAGTTCCAACTAACCCTAACCCTAACCCTAACTCTAGTCGACCCAACCCCACCGTCGTCGCCGCGCTCCACTCGAGCACCGCCTGCTGCCGCTCGGTCTGCCCCCACCCCTCTCTCTCCACCTATCCCTATCTCCATCCCCCTCTATCTCTTTCACCCCTCCGTCGCCCTAGCTCCGGCAACTAGCCGGAGCAGCGCTGCCTGTGCATCCCCCTCCCCTCCCCCCATCATTTCCCCTCCTCGCTCTACCCTTACTCATCTCTTGCCCTCTATCTCTTTCCCCAAACCCCCCAGCCCCATTGCTCCGGTGACTCGTCAGAGCTGTGTGCACGCGCGTCGTCTGAGTCCACATACCGTGCTCAGGCCGAGCAACACTCCCCTTCCCCCTCTTCATCCCGCTCATCCCCCCATATCCGAATCATCCCCAACCCTAATTTTTCATATCTTTGAACCCCAAACCCGATTAATTTTCAAAATTACCTAATACTATTTTCATATCTTATTGTAGGTATATTTGGAGCTCTTCGAGGAGGAGCTGGGTTTGGATTAGCTTGGGGGATTGCTTTGATTCGAGTCTTCGAACATGCGCATTCCACTTTTGCTTTCACAGCTACGTACGCACGGTGTTGGTATACACTTTCCACACTTCATTATTTTTATTACCATATCATCGTCATTTGCCACTTTCGCACGATGCCTCCTCTCCTTAGGCCGAGGAAGCCTCCACCGACGAAGAGGAAGGCCACCACTGGTTCATCCTCTTCTCGGCCAGCACGACGCCCACGTCGTTCACCTTCACCCACACCCGAGCCGTACTTGGACGATTCGTCGTCCTCGTCTGACTCATCACGATCCACTTCGCTCGTGCCTCTAGCCATAGAGCCCCACTCACTCCACACACTACTGCTTCACCCATCCCCACCATCGCTTCTCCATACCATCCAATTCCACCACCACCCACCCAATAGACGCATGATATCATCTTAAGGGACGACGCTCATCGCGAGCGTTTCATCGCCATGTCCCACCGCACGATCGTCCCCACCCGCTTCACTTACATCCCCACCCTCCAGTGCCTTGGACTCCTTTAGGGTCTCCACAGGCTTTACCAGGTCATCGGTTTTGATCGCCTCCTCGCCACCCATGCCTGCACATACACACGCCTCACCCTTGAGGCGTTGAGCTCTATTGTGTCACCCCAGTGGGTGATGGCATTAGCTTCCAGCAACTTGACCGCGACGTAGTGATCACGCACGCCATGATCCACGCCCACTTCCACTTTCCCACCATCCCTGACTGCACCCTCACCTTCAGCCCAGACTACGAGCTCACATCGTTTGATGCCGAGCAATTCTGGCATTGCATTACTGGTCTGCGAGGATATCGCCCTAGTAGGGTGAAATCCTCTTGTATCTTCCACCCATGTCTCTGCTACGCCCAGCGCTACCTTGCCACCACACTCTTTTCTAGGCCAGAGGTCGGGACACTCTCCCTACCTGATCTTTCTTATCTTATGGGGATGACTCGACTTCTGCGCTTCCACCCCGACGGTACCCTCCACCCCTTCCTACTCTCTGACGCAGCGCACTGGCTATGTCATCGCCTCCTTCAGACCACCCACACCGCCACCGATATCTGCTGCAGAGAATTTTTCACCATTTTTGCCCAGATGCTCAGCCTTGCACTTCCTGCACGTCTTGCGATTCCCACTAGGCATACATGCATGACGTTGGATGTGCGCACCCATATGTCCATCATCAGGCTGCACGGAGAGCGTCACTAGATTTACCTTCTAAGCACCCACAGCGAGCAGCACCTCTACCTGCCCCGTCCCGACCTTACCTATGTCACCCCAGTCATGCTTGACTGGCTCACTCCCCGTATTTTTTTGATCTCTCCCATCCACGTCCTTGAGCCACCTAGTGCACCAGTCACCGATGACATGGACGACTAGGTGCTCAGTTCTGATGAGGATGAGCCTAACATTGCTGCCCCCATGGCAACCCAGCCAGCCCAGCCTGTACACCCACCCCCACCAGGGAGCACTTCTATCCCCACTTCTGTCAGTGCTCCCACCACCACCACCACCACCGTAGAGACCTCGGGGACTGTCCACACCATTATCCTGGAGGTCACTACCTCTGTCTCTGCCGTGCCCGGACCTGAGGACACGGTTGTTTCTGATGTTCGTGATATCAATTCTTCCACCCCTTCAGAGCAGCCAGTTCTTTCGCTCCTGAGCCTATCGATTCACCTATTCCAGAGCCCGTTGCTGCCAGCACACTTCCCACACCTATGGACCTCCTCACTTCCCTTCCTACCACTCTAGGGTCCACAGTCACATTTTCTGGCACCACTTCTACACCAGCATCAGCAGTATTTTCTGAGAGCATCGTGGTGTCTGTCACCACTTCTGTTGCCACGACGTCTCCCATTTCTGATGCTCCTGCTGCTTCTGTCTATGCACCGGATCTCGGATCCACTTCACTCACATCTTCTTCATCCGAGATCCCTGCTAGACCACCCTCCACTGACTTCCAGTTCAGACCCTGGGAATTACTTTCCCGGGGACACCCTACGAGGGTGGTCTCTAGCAGTTCACGCCCACCTCTTAGCTCCCGCACTACGGACGCACGTCTTTCTGCGATGGAAACTGAGGTTGTCACCCTGAGGCATACCTTTGATACCCTCACGACATCGCTCTCCTCTTTTCAGCAGTCCGTGGAGCGGGACCTCACCGCCATTCTTGATATCCTTAGGCATCAGAGTACACCTCCTGTTATACTTGCACCAGCCCCTCCTCCCAGGCCAGACCTTGTCCCTTCTGTCCCTCCTGCACCGCTCACTGTGCCCCACTCTCATGCTTCTGCAGGGCCTGTCACTTCTTTCGTTGAGTTGGTTGCACCGCGGTTGGAGACTTATGTTGTTGACACACACGTTCTCACACCAGTCGACACTCCAGCTATTACACTATCTCCTGAGCCTGGTGTCTCTTCTGTTTCCTTACCGGCCGACACACCTGTCAAGGCTTCACCCTCTGTGCCCGATGTTCCTATCTTTGGTCCCCAGCAGTCGGGCCCATCATCATCCACTTAGGATGATGCCGCTGCTTGATCTTTACAGTGTTTTTGCTCATGTCACCCCTCATTTATTTTTGTGCCCATCTGTCTCTTCGGAGCCATGTCCTTACATAGCTTGGGGGATGACTTTTTTGCACCGCCTGTATATTTTCCATCATTTTGCATTTTCACTTGCATCATGTCATCATTTGCATTATATGCATGCATGTTCATATTTTTGCATCTTAAGCTTTAGGTTATGCATCTGCATTTGTTCTTTTATTTGCACAATTTAGCTATTATTTTTATTCTCCTTTTTACCACCCACCCTCCCTAGCCTCATTTTCCCTTCTTGCCAGCGTCTTCTCAGCAGTGAGGATACTGCCATGTTTAGCTTGGGGGATGAGCGCTATCGCTTTTATTTTCAATTTTTTTTCATTTTCTTCCATTTTACACCGTTTTATTTTTATTTTCCACCACTTTTTCAGCGTTTCATTTTTAGCATCATATTTTCCATGTTTGGTATGCTTGCATGCTTGCTTTTATTTTATTATCTCCGCCTTTCTTTTCCCCTTTTGCTAGATATATTTCGAATGATGATATTTCTCTTAGCCTTAGTAGTTATCACGATGCCTATTACTTTTGTCATGCTATTTAGAGTATTTCAGTGTCTCACTATTCATATGCTTGCATATATATTTTGTTGACGATCTCTCTATATGAATGCATGAAATGAATTGAAACTGAAAGTAAGCAGTAGTATTTAGTATGCCTATGTTGTATATACAGCGAGATTCACGCATCTTTAGAATATTTGAAGCATCTGCCATGTTATCTTTTTTACTTCTTATTGCTTGCCTGCTATTATTGTGTGCCTTACCACTTGACTTCATTATTCATTGAAATGAATGAAAATATCCATGCTTGCTTATGAGTTTAGTTGGAGTATTATCTTATTGAACCATTATGCACATCTTATGAGTGAACCGAGTGATACATTATTTCTTTCTCCACATATCTTATTATTCTTTACATGTCACTTGGGTTCACCCCCTTGCAGCTACTTATACCGCATCTGTTCCCAAAAATCCCAAAAGAAAAAGTTAGCTTCAAAAAGCCCCAAAAAGCCAAAAGGAGCCAAAATATATGTATATCCTACTGCTCCTACAACAAAAAGAGTTCAAAAGAAAAAAGCGGGTTCAAAAACCAAAAAGGAAAAGAAAAATCTTTCCTATATCTTATTACTTGGAGCTACACAAATATTTGGAAAAAAGCCACAAAAATTCATTTATTATTCCTTTAATGCGATGCCTCGTGATAAGCTGTGGGTGAATCCATTTGATTATACGAGTGAGTACGCCATTAGAGTGGAGTTGTACGCATTTGGGGATATTTAATAATGCTCAGACTTTGCGAAATATATTAGCTATGGAAATTTTTCATAATTTGATATGAATATATAAATCCCATGATCATTATTCTATTCTCTATTACATGCTTGGTATGACTCTTATATGCTTCGTTTATTTCTATTGATTGAAAAGTGCATCTCCAACATGTTTATACTAAATTCTATGAATTGCATGAAGTGGATATGAATTGATTGCAGATGATCCCTTCCTTTGTTCTTAAATACATGCAAGTAATATGTCTAGTTAAGATATGAAATTCTTATTAGCATGCAATCTATTTTCGACATATTGTGATATGTCGCTATGGCTTGAGATCTGACCGAATACTCTAGCACTCCCCTCCATCTTCCATTCTTTTTCTATTCTTTATTTTCATCACCCGGTGTGCCTCGTATTCGTCTTCCTCGAGGATGAGTAAGAGGTAAGCTTGGGGGATTCTGATGTGTCCATATTTTACATGTTTTTATCGCATCATTTCCTGTCATAATCGCATCCAAACTCCATATTTTCATATATTGTCGCGCTTCTAACGCCATATTCGAGTTTTGTATAGATTTTTGGATTTTCAGGAGTTTTGGAGCGAAATAGAGCTATTTTGGGACATAGACACATCTGGCACGTCCGAGACATCATTGGCAAGGCTCCATGAGAGTTCACTGAGGAATGGAAGAAGATTGGAGGAGAGGAGGAGAAGTGAACGAGAGAAGGAAAAGTTCAGTTCAGTTTCCCAGGTGACTCGACCGAGTAGCATCAGCTACTTGGCCGAGCTGACACGTAGAAATCACACAGTAAACGGCCTCACCCTACTCGACCGAGCAAACAGCCGACTCGACCTGAGTCGCACCAAACAGATGATGATTTTTAGTTTTCTCCAAGGCATCCTAGCTCGACCGAGCTGCTCACCTACTCGACACGAGTCGTCAAGTAACAGAGCAGCGTTTTGGAGAAAGTTCTAATCTACTGTAGCTCGATCGAGTAGGGGGCTACTCGACTGAGTAGCCCGTATCACCTAGAAGCAGCAACAGCAGTAAGCGGAGCCTGAAGCCGACTCGACCGAGCAGGCTCCGCTACTCGGTCGAGTAGCGCGATGCGACCAGCCTAATTGGTGGGCCCAAGTGTCCATATTTTCTGAGATTTTTTGGGATTTCTACCCTATGTATTTAAGCACGTTTTTAGCTCTATTTTCATAGAGCTACTTTGGAGAGACTTTTATTTTAGTTTTAATTAGGTTTTTGAGAGTTTGTACCGTCGCTATTTTTTGTGAAGCAAAGCTTGAATTTTATTGTTATTTCACGCAAGGAATCTTATTTTCGAAATTCTCTTTAGATTTCTATTGCTCCACGACGCATTGGTAACAACTTTCTAAACTCTCTATTGATTTTGATGTTTTCTATTGCCATGATGAATTACATTGCATCTTTTGAATCTTTTGTTGTTATTTCTATGATGTGTGAATAGTTCTATCTAGGGCTAATGGATTAGCCCATGGATATTAGGATTTAGATGCAAAGTTAGGATTTTTTAGGTTGCGTTGGTATAAAAAGGGACAAAAGGGGACGTATTTTGGTTGATCTTGCAAAGTTTGTAGGAGAACTCGTACTGAGATCGTGCCCACGGTCGGTGGAATCGATTGGCTTAAGAAGTATCCTATAGACATAATTAGGGAGTTGGTGGATTCAATTGGGACTCATGACCATGCCCGATTCGTGTCTTGATGGGATCCACCTACGAACTATATTACTAATTGACAGTTACCGCCATTGCGTCAATAAGAGCCACCAAAATACATCGAAGCTCTAACCCACGAGTGTGGTGTGAGCTGAGATCATTCTGTCCATGAGAGTGGCATGAATATTGTTGATTCTTAATGCACATATCGTGTGCGCCTGTCCCGAGAGCAGGGTTAATGCTATACGTTAGATTCATGGTGCTTATAGCCATGAATTCCACATCTAGGTTGCGATAATCCCTAATAATGCCAATGCGACGTAAGAGTCTTAACCAAGTATCGACGTCCGACGATCTTAGTGGTGAATCCTAAAGCCCTAGTCTTTATTAATTATTCACAATCCTAAACAAACAATCTCTTAAAACCGACCGCTACCGAAATTCTGAGATTTGAAAATAGCCCAAGACAATAACATCTCTACCTTCCCTATGGAATCAATATCTTTTATACTATTACTTGACACCGTACACTTGCGTAAAGTGCCGGGAATTCGTATTTGGGACACACCTAGCCATTGGCATTCGTGCCATTGCTAGTTGGCTTCTAGGTGTTAGTTTCAGGAGCATCACACAACGGGCCAAATGTTGCCCGTTGTGCGCGTTGAGCAATTGTGTTGTCAAAAAACAAAATTACTCAATGCGCACAACGGGCTAACCTGTTACCAGTGCGCATTGAACAATTATGTTATCAAAAAACCAGAGTAGTCAACGCGCACAACAGGCCAACCTGTTGCCTTGTGCGCGTTGAGCAATTATGTTGTCAAAAAACCAAATTACTCAAAGCGCATACGGGCCAACCTCTTGCCCGTTGTGCATGTTGAGCAATTATGTTATCAAAAAACCAGAGTACTCAATGCGCACAATGGGCCAACCTGTTTCCAGTTATGTGCGTTGAGCAATTCTGATGTCAATAAAACAAGTTACTCAATGTGCACAATGGGCCAACCTGTTGCCCAGTGTACACGTTGAGCAATTCTGTTGTCTAAAAATCAAATTTCTCTATGCGCAAAAAGGGAAAAATTTTGGCCCGTTGTGCGCGTTGATTAATTTCATTTTTTAACAACTGAATTGCTCATCAAGACCCACAACAGGTAATACTTCATTTCGTTCATACGCTGAGACTTGCAATGCTAAAACATGCAATACATGGAAATTTTCGGCAATCTGATAGATATGCATATTGAAATATATACGTATACAAATCATCACATGCAAACTGATACATTTATATATTCAACCTGATACATATACCAACTGTCACATATACGAATTGAAGATACTACATATTCAAAATGCTACTTACAAACTGACACATATACATAATGGTACATATACACATTGATACATATTCAAACTGATACATTCAAACTGATACAAATGCAGAATGGTAATTATTCATGCTGATACAAGAACAGAATGTTACATATTCAAACTGATACATTCAAATAGATACATATACAAATCATTCAAACTGATACTTAACATACAAAGTAAAAAATATTTCACCATATAATAAAAGTATACAATCAAACAATACAAGTGAACAATCTCCAGGTGAGCAACACAATGTATCAGTTATCTTAATTTTTGAATGTGATGCAATTGTATCAAATTTAATGACATTGTATTAAGATCTGTATTCTATCATACTAGAACATAAATGCATTCAAATGTACAAAACACAACAAAGTAGAAACTACAACTAAACATTTTATATTTTCACATTTTGCATGGGACTATCCTATGGATTCATGGATTCACATCATGGAACTTCATATTTTGGAATTCACATCTCCTTGACCTGATGTGTGCATTGAGTAATTCGGTCGAGTGTGCTCGCCATATCCTACGGAGGCAATAGAGATAGCCATCTCTCAACAACGCAAGCAAGGTGCCATTTATGAGAAGATCCATTAAGGCACCTGAACTTATTGGCAAGGTAAGGATCCATTAGGGCACCTGAACAGTAACCATCGTCTGAATTCCATCTTCTCAACATTAACCCAATTTCTGCATCACGTCACATGCCGCTAGTATCTTGGCCATCTGTTTGTTTTAAAGAAGAATCAGTAATAAACACAAAAATAGCAAGATAAAGGAAAAATATTGTATAAGTAGACTCAGATAAAATATTGCAACTTCACAATTTTGGACTGGTATGAAATTCAAGCACATGGCTATCCTATGGATTCATGGATTCACATCATGAATCTTCTGAATTCCATCTTTTGAAACGTACCCATCTTCTGAACAGCTTCAATATGCTAGTTATGAGCAGCTCCATAAGGGCACATAAACCTAATGGCAATATGAGGAAGCTGACTAGAACAACTGAAGGAGAAAATAACATCTTAGAGTCCATATCTATGTGATGTCTTCAATTTCTCCATTACGTCACTTGTCGCTAGTATCTTCGCCATCTTTTTGTGTTGAAGAAGAATCAGTGATGAACAAAAAAGCATAATGAAGATCAAATTGCGTATAAGTAGGGTAGATGCTATTGTGGTTGATGAGGGCTCGTAGGGAGGGGAGCCATTTATAGAAGAATTGGACTGGACATGGATGGGGATGAGTTTACAGAAGAGTGACCGTGAGTCTACAGAAGAGACCCCGTGAGTCTGCAGAGGAGTGCTCGTGAATATACAGTAAAGTGCTCGTGAATCTACAAAAGAGTGCTTTGCGTAAGCGTTGAGCAATTATGTTGACAAAAAAACAGATTACTCAACGCGCACAATCGGCTAAATGTTGCTCGTTGTGCACGTTAAGCAATTATGTTGTTAAAAACAAGATTACTCAACATGCACAACTGGCCAAACTGTTGTCAGTTGTGCTCGTTGAGCAATTATGTTGTCAAAAAACCAGATTACTCAACGCGCGAAACGAGCCAACCTGTTGCCCATTGTGCGCGTTGAGCAATTATATTGTCAAAAAACCAGATTACTCAACGCGCATTACAGGCCAACCTGTTGCCCATTATGCGCGTTGAGCAATTATGTTATCAAAAAACCTGAGTACTCAACATGCACAACGGGCCAACCTCTTGCCCATTGTGCGCATTGAGCAATTTGGTTTTTTAACAACAGAATTTCTCAACGCGCACAACGGTCCAACCTATTTCCTGTTGTGTGCCTTGAGCAATTCTGTTGTCTAAAAATCAAATTGCTCAACACACACAATAGGCAAAAGGTAGGTCAGTTGTGCATGTTTAGCAATTTCATTTTTTACAACAGAATTGCTCATCAAGACCCACAACTGGCAAACTGATATACTGATACATATTCAACCTAATACACATACCAACTATTACATATACAAATTAAAGCTACTACATATTAAAAATGCTACTTACAAACTGATACATATACATAATGGTACAGATACACATTGATACATATTCAAAATGGTACATTCAAATGGATACATATGCAGAATGGTAACTATTCATACCGAGGCAGAAACAAAATGTTACATATTCAAACTGATACATTCAAATAGATACATATACAAATCATTCAAACTGATACATAACATACAAAGTAAAAAACATTTCAACGTATAATGAAAGAATAAAATCAAACAATACAAGTGAACAATCTCCAAAAAATGTCACGATTACATTTACCTATTACAAAAAAGTTGCACTTAATAATCCCACATATCTAACACTAAATTATAAACTCAAATATTTCATTATTACAAAAAATTTACAGTTAATCATCACCTAGATCTAAAGAATCCCGTGTGCATACATTGTCATTGCCTATTTCATTGAATTTTGCCATCCTATCTGCATACCCTTCCATCCACCCCTTTGCCTCTGGAAAATGGTGTTTTTCCCGCGTACTTGCAACTGGTGGGACAGGGCATCCCTACACAAGGTGAATCTATACAAAGTGATTATTATTTACAAATCCAAACGATATATGTCCACATGGCTTCAATGGTTCTGGAGCTATTCTTAAAGGTAAAAATGTTACACTGTGACTTGGACAGCAGATGTAGCATACAGTTATAACAAATTGATATCAGATGTCCAACGTCTGGCATTGTCATCCAATATTGGCTGGGGGGTTTGGTTGATACGGAAGGACGCGCAAGTGGCACGCCTTCCACTCCCAAGCGTAGGAGTGTCAATGCAATAAAAATAACCGGTGAGTACCGGGTCGGAGCACAATGACAAGCCGTTCTATATTCACAAAATTGATCGATAAAGAAAAATAAAGCGTGATACAACCACCTCGCTAACGGTGGAAAAGTGTGGGAAAAAGTGTGGTGAATCTACAATGTTATCCTAAGTTGGTAGGGTTAGAGAACCAAAAGTGGAGTTAGGAAAGCTAGGAGAGAGAGCATGGGTTGTGGGTTCATTAAAATTGGTGTTAATCAAGTTCTAATTACATGCATATAACTCAATCGGCCATCCGGCTAAGGAAGCCCAATCGGAAAATTTAACATTCAAGCATACAATATTTTGTAATAGGGATGGACATATCATCGTAGCGCTAATCAAATATAAGCATGGTATTTTCTCAAATTGTGCCCTCTCGGGTCTTAGCCAATAAAATTGTGCCCTAATAAAACATCCAACATTAATATGATAAGGGGCAAGAGATAATTAGAACTACAATTAACCACCAACCATCATGAATCACAACCCGAGCATTCAACATTACTCAATCATCATGAAAAAGATATGAAATTCTCATACAAAAATAAGAATCTCTAGTTCAATACAAATGAGAGATATCAAAATTACAAGAGAGAAAGAAACGTATCACCCAAGCTTTCCCCAAGTTAACCCTTGATTCCACCCTCTTGCTCCTCCTCCAAGATTTCAAGCTTCATCCTTGGCCTCCAACCCTAATCCTTGGCTTTGGGGAAGAAGCCAAGCCCCAAAAAAAGCCCTAAAATCTGTCTAAAAACCCAAAACAGCCGAAGATCCCCCAAAAAACGAACTCAGGCCGCAAATAACATCATATGGGTCGGGCGCACTGGGCGCCCGACCCGCGGGCGCCTAAGCCGGCCTAATTTGGGAGCGGGCACGCGCTGCATGCGTGCCGCCCCACAAGCGGGCTTCGGCCTGCCTCTTTTTAAAAAAAAATTCTAAAGCAGCGGCCCAAAGCGGTTGAGCCCGTGAGAATTTGGAAGCGGGCCGGCCAGCGGGCCGGCCCGCTTGCTCATTAAAAACCTTTTTTTATTTTTTCTTTTATGAACATCCCAGAATATCCTTCTAGCCTCCAAAAATTCCCGAAAAATAGCTTGAAGCTCCTAAAAATTCTGGAAAAATTCCAGAAAATCCAGAAAAATCCCAGAAGTACCTGAAAAATAAGTGGAGCAAAAATTAGTCCATAAAACCATATTTTATGTATAAAATATGAATAGGCTTTAATAATACACAATATCTCGGATACGCACGTATCAAGCTAAAATTAACATGATATATACAGAAAATGCCCAGAAATGGGGGGGAATATGCAATTTATATCCCGAATCACACCCCCCAACTAGCTTTTTGCTAGTCCCTAGCAAAATATGCGATAAATTCGGATAAAATTGAAAACATGCACCAAACTCACAATATCCTCATGGCATACCCCAAATGATATTTCCAAATGATTTCTAAGCCAATATACCCAATGTATGAAAGTAAATAACAAATGACAATCTCCTCAATCCAATTCAAAGAAAAGTAAGGAAATAAGCACCGTATCACATTCTTAGGATATATCGCAAATGACAAAATTTCCAATTTTCATGGAAATGGCGAAAACAAAAGAAATTTCCTCTAAGTGGTGGGAGATGAGATTGCATCACTCATGTTGATTATTCTTTCATTTATTCATTCATTTTTTTCTTTTTCTTTTCTTTTTTTGTATTCTTTTGGATTTTGTATGTTTTTGTTTTTGTTTTGCATTCACGCGATAACGCTATGAAATACAAACACGGCCACCTTTGCATACACACGATAACGCTATATAGGCAAAGGGATGGAATGATCCCCTAAATCTCATTTTTGACGTCCTCCCCAATGTTTCGTGGGGCACCGGCTACTCAATTTGATTAGAAAGAAACATTCACTTATATAACTCTCTTTCTCATTCTCAACATAAGTTAGCTACTCATCCACCCACTTCTTAGGAGAAAATAAAGCATACATAATTGGCCACATCCAATCCAATTAAAAACAAAGCCAATCATCCCAACTCATGTAATTTCTTACACCAACTTTTTCCAAATTGTTTCAAAGAGAGCATTAAGACATATGAAATAGTCTCATACATGGCATATTAGCATTTGAATCCAAATTGGAAAAGAAATGAAACATGCCAATCAAACATTTATGAATTTGATACCAAAATGATAATCCGAAAAATTGCATGTCATTAAGCATATAGGGATTACGCAAAGCAAGCGACGCATGGACAAGGAGGCCAAATAAGATATGCAATAAAGATCATTGGATGAGAGCAAGGTGGAGGTATCTCAAAAAAAAATTTACGCTAACATCAAAACAATTCTAGAGATTCTAACACTCTCCCCCCCAACTTAAAATAAACATTGTCCGCAATGTTGGGAGAGTATCAGATCTCACAAAAGATCCTAGCAAAGAAAAAAAGCATATGAAAGCAAACA
The DNA here is from genome assembly GCA_030789695.1 of Scilla litardierei. NCBI lineage: Eukaryota > Viridiplantae > Streptophyta > Magnoliopsida > Asparagales > Asparagaceae > Scilla > Scilla litardierei. The sequence goes on from CM061141.1 coordinate 120,284,090, forward strand.
TGCAAAAGCAAACTAACTAACTTTTTATTTATTTACACTACGTAAAGGAAAGAATACACCTTAGCAAAAGGCGGATCTCGAATGTATAATGGTGGTGGCAACTGCTTGATCATATCCTTACACTCCTCCGCGAGCGTCTTTGGAGCAAGGCCTCCACCGGCCTCCTTAGATTCCAGCAATGCAACTCCCAGCGTCCCTTTGGGATAATATATGTCATGTGGGAGACGAGCTGCATCAATCCAAGTCATGTCCTCATGCTCTGCAATAAAAGAATTCCAAAATGGGTCGTCAGAAAAAGAATTTAAATATAAACGACGACAGTCTGAATCAAAAATATGCGGAAGTGCAAATTGGGATTCAGAAATGCAAGGCATGATATGGTGGAAACTTCCCTGAAATGTGGTACTAGGTGTGGCATGATACGCTGCCTCAGGAGGAGGTGGAAGTGGCTGCAGAGAGAAAACTGGAGTAGGAGGGAGCTCGGGCTCAATATATACCATGTCGCAACCCGTCGATATCCTCTTCCTCGACATCAATATCAACATCAACGATCTCTGCGGCACTCCCCACAACTGGTAACTGCTCCTGACAAACCTCCTCGATGACTGGCAAGTGCGCATCCTGAGGTGAGGGAAGTGACATATGTGACATGACTGGAGGTAGACATGTCTCGGGCAAATCCAAGCACACATCATCCTCGTCATCCCAGAAATAGTTCATCTCAGTCGTCCTCCCTAAGTACTCAATCGCCTTAACCTGTGAAGCTAACTCTGAAGTGGACTATGGCTCAGGCCCCATGGTATCCTCAATCAGCTCTTGGCCATCATGCACATCTGCTTCATCCTCAACCTCAAAATGAAAATGCATCGTGTCACTGTCATGGTCGACACACACTCCATCATCTATCTCCTCTGACTCCTCAAAACATGGACATTCAGCTTCCTCTACTTGGCTCCACTGCGCCCTATCATCATGATCGGCTTGTTCCTCCGTAGGGCCGTAATGGAATGAGCCCTCAGCTAGCTCCTCAGGCTGGTCCTGTACCTGCTGGAATGTCTCCTCATACTCTGCAAGGTCCCTCAGGTAACACCATGAATCCTCAGTCGAATAATCGAAGAACTTCCCACTGCAGCTCATCTGCACGAAATCTCGTCCAGATGGCGATAATCCAGTATAAAATATCTACAGGAGATGATCCTCGTGGAAACTCTGGTGTGGGCATGCAAGCACCAAATCCGTGAACCTCCGCCAAGCCTGATGGTAGGTCTCCCATTCAGCTTGGCTAAAGCTCGCTATATGCTGTCCATAGCCTGCCGCCCATGTACCTGCTCCAAGAAAATAGGCAAAAATACCCGGAGGAATTCAGCCTGAAATGACAACCAAGTAAAATGTGAGTCAAGAGACAATGACTCAAAACACAATCTAGCATCATCTTGTAAAGAAGAGGCAAAAAATCTAAAGTATATGCAATTATCATAAATATTCCCACCAAGACATGAATACATCCACTCTTCAAATTTTTTAATATGTAAATGAGGGTTCTCCTACTCCAAGCCATGAAAGAATGGCTGAAGTGGGATATCCTCCAAATCAATGTCCAAAAAATCTGAAGATGATGCCATGTTTTTTTTAAAAAAATTAAAGAAAATGAAAGTAAACAACCAAAAGACTCAATAAGTGGAAAATAAATAAAAGAAAAGACACAACACTAAGAGATAGAAGTATCACACTAAAAGTTTCAAAATCAATCAAAAAACGCTACTAATAGAAACCGTTATCCCCTGCAACGGTGCCAGTTGGTTGACACAGAAGGACGCGCAAGTGGTACGCCTTCCACTCCCAAGCGTAGGAGTGTTAATGCAATAAAAATAACCAGTGAGTACCGGGTTGGATCACATGGACAAGTCGTTCTATATTCACAAAATTGATCGATAAAGAAAAATAAAGCGTGATACAACCACCTCGCTAACGGTGGAAAAGTGTGGGAAAAAGTGTGGTGAATCTACAATTTTATCCTAAGTTGGTAGGGTTAGAGAACCAAAAGTGGAGTTAGGAAAGCTAGGAGAGAGAGCATGGGTTGTGGGTTCATTAAAATTGGTGTTAATCAAATTACCCGCATATAACTCAATCGGTCATCCAGCTAAGGAAGCCCAATCGAAAAATTTAACAGTCAAGCATACAATAGTTTGCAATAGGGATGGACATATCATCGTAGCACTAATCAAATATGAGCATGGTATTTTCTCAAATTGTGCCCTCTCAGGTCTTAGCCAATAAAATTGTGCCCTAATGAAACATCCAAATTAACATGATAAGAAGCAAGAGATAATTAGAACTACAATTAACCACCAACCATCATGAATCACAACCCAAGCATTCAACACTACTCAATCATTATAAAAAAGATATGAAATTCTCATACAAAAATAACAATCTATAGTTCTATAAAAATGAGAGATATCAAAATTACAAGAGGGAAAGAAACGTATCACCCAAGCTCTCCCCAAGTTAACCCTTGCTTCCACCCTCTTGCTCCTCCTCCAAGCTTTCAAGCTTCATCCATGGCCTCCAACCCTAATCCTTGGCTTTGGGGAAGAAGCCAAGCCCAAAAAAGCCCTAAAATCTCTCTAAAAACCTAAAACAGCCGAAGATCCCCCCCAAAAACGAACTCAGGTCGCAAATAACATCATGCGGGTCGGGCGCACTGGCGCCCGACCCGCGGGTGCCTAAGCCCGTCCAATTTGGGAGCGGGCACGCACGCATCAGTTGCGCCCGCGAGAATTTGGAAGCAGGCCGGCCAGCGGGCCGGCCCGCTTGCTCATTAAAACCCTTTTTTTTATTTTTCTTTTTTGAAAATCCCAGAATATCCTTCTAGCCTCCAAAAATTCCCGAAAAAATAGCTCGAATCTCCCAAAAATTCTGGAAAAATTCCAGAAAATCCAGAAAAAATCCCAGAAGTACCTGAAAAATAAGGGGAGCAAAAATTAGTCCATAAAACCATATTTTATGTATAAAATATGAATAGGCTTTAATAATACACAATATCTCAGATACACATATATCAAGCCAAAATTAACATGATATATACAGAAAATGCCCAGAAATGGGTGGGGGAATATGCAATTTATATCCCGAATCAGTGTTTGTCCTCCATATATGAAACTACCACTTTACATGCTTCTACATCCTCTGCCCCTAGAACTCTTTTGTACAGCTCATAGTTCAACTCTTGTAGCAAATCTAATCTAACCCTGAGCCAGTTGTACTCTCCCATACCAATTAGAGAAGATACATCCATGTAACCACAGTTTCCATCTGTCCTAACATCGATGACGTTCCTTATAAATTTGGTGATGGCTTGTGGAAATTTATCAATAAAAGGTATATCTCCTTCTAGAGATGAAGCTTCTACAGCTGCAGCTAAAGCAGCTACTACAGCTAATTTTATAGACTACCGTTTGACAGTTTGTTTCCGTCTCGGAGCTGTCAGTGGAGCTGGAGCCAAGGATGTAACTGAATCTGATGCTTAAGCTGCATAGGACCTTTTGCCCCTCTGTGGCTGTCTACGCTGCCAACGTTCCACTCTGTCTCTTTTCAATGAGCCTTCCACTAGAGTGGGTGCAGAGAATATAAATTCAGATGCTAAGACATGCTCAAACTTAGAAGGGTCCTGAGTGGTGGATGTATCTTCAGATTTCATCTTCTTCCCCATTTTCTTCCTACCCCTCACATTGTCCTTAACATCCGGCTCCGTATGCAAATTTGTCTCCGGAGTAGATAGCTCACTCAACTTTATTAGCAGCTCCATTTTCCTCGTCCCATTAAGCTGGTCATAATGCTTGTATATTCGCTCTAACTCAGCCTTTATGAGTACTTCTGCTTCAGATATCAATTCCTTCTTCGGCTTCATATCGAGTTTCTTCCAATGAGGATTTAATGCTTATAAAGGAATTGGTCGATTTCCTTTTTGTATCGTGCTAAACAATCACACTTTCTTTAGTCTGTCCCAATAGAGTCAACTGGTTCAGCTTCCTTAAAAATAATCTTCATCTTCGTAGAGGCTGTAATCATGTCCCAATAGAGTCAACTGGTTCAGCTTCCTTAAAAATAATCTTCATCTTTGTAGTGGCTGTAATCCCTATCAGCTCTCTTAATAGGTGACCCGTCATCTTATGCTGCATCGATATCTTAGAATTCTTGAATGAGGCCATGATCTTGATAATATGCAACTCTAATAAAGCATGTATGGTTGTCCATAAAGCTAAAAAACTGCTTGCTGATGTACCCAAGTGCCGTTTAAGCTTGTAATGTGAACTCGCCACTATATTTTTAGTGACATTTCCAAAGTGCACATTGGTATATGTCCATATAGAAACGAACTGTTGAGTATTGGTGTTTCATATCAATCTTATTTCAATGATGATCACAACATTATGTTGTTGCTAATGACTCTCATGTTTTAGCCTCTCAGTTTTATTTCAAGAATATCTTTCTTGGAGACTAATCACTTGGTGCAAGGATGGACATCAAGTGGAGAAGAGCCAAAGCTTGGACTCAAGGAGTGCCAAACCTTGGAGATGATGGAGAGCAATCAAGGCATCAAGATTGAAGACTTAGACTCTAAGGAAAGCATTGTAATCCATGTATTTTACCTTATTGCTTTCTCTCTCTTTTGAGTCTAGTATTAATGTAATGCCTTGTTAGATGGCTTACTCATTCATGCATATGCATTTAACCATCTTAGTGAGCCTTAGGATTATCATAGAATCCAGCCCAATAGGTTCACTCTGTCCAAAGACTCATTTGGAGTCTTTGGCTTTCCATCAGTCGCCTGCTGAAGGAAACACAGTCGACTGGGTGATTTCCAGTTGCCTGTAGATCCTTCTACAGTCGCCTGATATGCACAGCTCAAGTCAACATTTCAATTGACTCAAACTTGAGCTTTACGCACAGTCCACTATTGGTCAGTTTACAGTCGCATGTATATTTACAGTCGCCTGTAGATTGGTCATCAGTCGCCAGTATAGCGTAAGTGCATTCTCTGCATCTCTCTGTTGTTTCTCCATCTTATACAGCAGACGACTGATTAAGGTTTTACAGTCGCCTGTATTATTGACATCAGTCGTATGTGTGCTTAACTGGAGAAAGAGTGCAGCTCTCTATTTTATTCCATCCCATGCAGCAGTCGCCTGCTGAAGGATTAACAGGTGCATGTCCTGTTTACAGTCGACTGTATCGACTTCATCAGTCGACTGTCCTGGCTCAGAATATAGCCGTTGGATATTTTCTAGCCGTTGATCAGTCGATTGTTCCTGTCGTTTTTGCCCAGTTTCTAGCCGTTGCAGAATTGATTCTTTGGCTGTTTTCTTGGGGTTTGGGGTTTGATAAAGGGTTCCTATATATATGAGTGTGATGCCATCTCTTATACTTCTTGATGCTAATGAATATCTCAAGATATCTATAAGAAACTCTCAAACTCCCTCAATTCCCCTTCAAGAGCTCTCATTCGTCTTCATGCATTGAAGTCCAGCTCATGGGAATTCATCCAAGTGCTCTCAAGCATATCTCAACACTTGGCGATCCTCTTCCATGCCTTGCATCCATTCATGAGTAAGCATCTCAAGGCATAGGTAAGAGTATTTACTTTACTTGGTGTAATTTGTGTCTCTAATTCTCTTTGTGGGAATTAGAACTTTCTCTCTTTGTGGAAGGTTGTCTCTTTGTGGGACTTAGGATATTCTATTTGTCGGAATAACACTCTTTGTGGGAGTAACTCTCTTTGTGGGAGTTTAGTGTCCTAGTGTAGGGCTAACCCTAATTCTTTGAGTGGGAGTTGGTGATTCTCTGTGTGTGAGTCTTGATCCTCGTGTAGGATTGGTTGGGTCCTTGTGTAGGGCATAAATCCTCTTTGTGTGGTATCTCCTTGTGAGATTTGTATTCACTTCTCTGTGTGGGAATATAGTGGATATTGGTGTGGCTGGATGTACCCAAGTTTGGGGAACCAGGGTAAAACTTTGTGTTTGCGTTTGAATTGATTGTGCCTTTTAATTCCTCTTGCATTTATAATTCCGCATTTGCAAGTTAAATTTTAATTGGACAATTTTATTGCCATTACACTATTCACCCCCCTCTAGTGTATGTTGTTAGTATTGCAAGGGTAAGGTGATCCTTACAATTGGTATCAGAGCGAGGTTATAGCATACTGCAACCATGGCATTCAACGCTACATCTGCGTGCCATGAAGAAGGTCACTCTACCGTTCGACCCCCGCTCTTCAACGGAATCAACTACCCTAGTTGGAAGATCAGGATGATGGTCTACTTGAACGGTCACGACCTTTGGGACATTATAGAGACGCCTTTTGAGAAGCCTACTTCACCCGCGGCCTCGAGAACTAAAGCGGAAAAGGATTCGATCAGAGTCAATGCTAGGGCTATGTGTGTACTCCATTGCGCCCTCACTCCGGATGAGTTCGATCGCATCTCCATGTGAAAATCGGCCAACAGTATTTGGCATACTTTGGAGATTTCTCATGAATTGCTTCTTCAGCATAAGGAGGAAGTTCAACCAACCAAGCCCGAGAAGGAAAAGGGGTTGCCCTCCAAGTTGAGAAGGAGTCATTCAAGTGGAAAAAGAAGTCCCATCAAGATACTCCGAGTGAAGAAGATGATGATATTAGCGATGATGATTACATCGAACTTGCCAAGCAATTCAAGAATTTCAAGGCATCCTCAAGGACAAACAAGGTATATCTTCGTCAAAGTTTGCCTTTCATTCTAACAAGTTGATTTGTTACAATTGCAGTGGAAGAGGACATGTTATTACCGAATACCCTTCCAAACCCACCAAAGATACATATAATGGTAAAGGGAAGAAACATTGGAAAGCCAAGTCCGAGGTCAAGAACAAAAGAAGGGACTTATTGGCACATTTGATGATTCTGATGTGGACACATCAAATGATGAAGAAGATTGTTGCTTCATGGCTAATGGGGAAGAGTTTTCGTCAAGCTCAAGCGAGGAGGAAAGCGATGAGGAAGTCGTGGAGGAAAGAGATGAGGAAGCCGAGGAGGAAAAGCCATCCTATGAGGAGCTTGAATATCGCCTAAATGTGGCCTCCAATTTGGCAAGTAAGTGCATCGATTCATATGATAAAATGAAAGCTAAACATGATAATGCTATGAGTATGGTACATGATTTAGAATCGTCTAGTGTAAATATTCATGATGAATGGCATGCTTATGACACTAGTGAGAGAGACACACTTCTCTCTCAAGTTAAGGAATTGAGCCTTACAAATGAAAAACTTGTTGCTCAAAACCTTAGCTTAGATTCTCACATTCAACAACTTACGTTGAAATGTGAAGAGGAATCCCGTAAGCTCATAAGCTTTGTGTATTCTAGGGATTCACTCCACGATTTGTTGGAAAAACAACATCCGGCAAATCATAGAGGATGTTTGGGTTATATTTAAAATGTGGTACCCAAACCCACCTCTAATTCCTCTTATGGTGCAAATACAAGAAATATTGCTAAAGCACCTAAGAAGAATCACCATGCTTTCTTGTACAACAATAACATCAACAAGAAGCATGTAGATCACGAGGTAATGAGGAAGAATGAAACATCTTCATTTTTTGCTAAGAAAAAAATCCTCATTCTTTGCATTGCAAGAAATTGATTTCTACACCTAAGCATGCCACATACACCCCTCTTGCAAAGGCAAAACCCTTGCCTAGGAAATCCTTGAGATTATGGATTCCCACTAAGGTTATTGTGCAAGAGACGGATAGCTACATCAACTCTCTAGTTATGGATGTGATCACCTCATGTGATTACATTAGGAAATCAAACTCCTCTTGGGTTTGGTTGCCTAATGTTTAGGTTCCTCACACATATGCTTATTGCATGGGTATTGTGCTTGAATGTTTATTTTTTTAGCATACCCACTGTTTGTGTGTGTTTCATGACTTTGAAAATATTTTCAAACTTATTTTTCATGAAAATGAGGACCTTGGGGTTTATTGACATGCATGCATTTTTGATGCATGTGTATGTCAATGGGGGAGTTAATATGTTATATGTTTAAAGTATTTTACGACATATTTTAACTCTCATTTTGGAGCTTATTTGAGATCATTATTCACATTTGGTTGTTTTTGATCTCAAACCAAACCTCTTGTTTATTGCCAACATACTTCATGTTATATTTGTTTTGGCAATATTCTTTGTGTATCATTAAAGCTTGATTTTTCCATATCTATTGCTTTGATACATGTCCTGCCCATGGCTCCATTATTTGTATAACTGGTATTAGATCCTAGAAGTCAAAAGTTGACCATTTCTATGATCTATGGGGAGCATGGGATAGTGAATTGATACCCACTAAATATTTCAATTTGGTATCATACATATCTTTCTTTTATTGCATATTGTCACATCTTGGTTAAGATGACAAAGTGGGATATTTTTGATGTCCACCTTTTTGAGGATGTCAAGGGGAGAGATATATGCATTATGTAAATATAAATGGGGAGATATATTCATATGCATATGGGGAGAGATATATCTATGGGGAGAGATATATGGGATTAGATAAACCTTGCATGTTTGCATGATAATTGTCTTTTACAATTGGTTTACAATTGGTTTATGTAATCCATGACTATTATATGTCACCATGATCTTATTTGGTAGAATGAGTATTTACTATTGTTAGCTCATTGTTTATTTGGTGCATATAAGTAGGGAGAGCTCATTAACTTTGTGCTTTAATACTTTGTATTTTACATAATGTGTGTCATCATCAAAAAGGGGGAGATTGTTGAGTATTGGTGTTTCATACCAATCTTATTTTGATGATGATCACAACATTATGTTGTTGCTAATGACTCGCATGTTTTAGAATCTCAGTTTTATTTCAAGAATGTCTTTCTTGGAGACTAATCACTTGGTGCAAGGATGGACATCAAGTGGAGAAGAGCCAAAGCTTGGACTCAAGGAGTGCCAAAGGTTGGAGATGATGGAGAGTGTAACGACCGGTTTCATCGATACATTTTATCGGTTTTTCCTCTTGTGTAATATTCTTCTGTAGCCGTTGTCGGACGTTTTTGTCCCGTATGGGTAGCTGACCCTAATATTTTTATTTAATTGTTAATATCATTATTTTAAGCCACTTAGTTAAATAGTATTATTATTGTCATTATCATTATTTTTAGTATTCCTTATTAGATTAATTTTAAACTTTCAAAAGTCAAATTTGATTTTTCAAATCTCTTATAGTCAAATGAAAACCTTCCATGTATAAACCCTTTTAAACCTATTAATTAGCCCTAATTACTCCCTGTTATAACAAATCGATATTATTATTTAAATTTCAAACTATCTTACCTAGAATAACTCCTTGCCATTTGTTTGAACTGTGGCCGAACATACACACACACACACACACAGCCTTGATCACAAATAAAATATAATAATAGGAAACAATGAACCCATCACGTACTGCACCCAACACCAAGCCTCATCACAAATTATTTTTTATAAGAACAAAGGTCAAATTTTATAACACCATGTACACCATATGTTTTAAAATCCTATGCTAAGCACAGCCCCTCCACTTTATTTCCTGTATAATATTAAACACCAGGCCTAGCTCCTTATGTGCAGCTCTTGCCTGACTTCACCAAACCCAACACACTCCCACGTGACCCTATAGGAACCTATGGTTACTTTGTTTTTCCCCTACATCACACATCCTCTAGTTTTAAAACTATTATAATAAAAATCCTAGGGTAACCAGCTAAAGCCCATAGGCTAACCTATATAAAAACGAAACCTAGGGAAACCTAAGTTTCCCCTCACGTGCTGAGCTTTAAACCTAGTTTTTTTTATTTCCCCCTACCCTCAACACCAGCCAGCCGCCCCCAGACTTCTCTTCTTCCTCCACCCGACGGAACCCGTAACCCAGCCATTCTCCGCCTTGCAAACGCCTCCCCTCGCCATGCACAGCCACCAACAGCACCTGCTCCTCCTCGCAAGCTTGCAGACCCCCTTCTCCTCCTTCATCCAAGTACATCTGGCAACACCCAACGACGCCGATCACCCCGCGGCCTCCTCCCGTCTCTGCGCCCAGATCGCTCCACTCCACGACCCAGCACCGAAGCCCTCTTCTCCGTCCTTCACCCTCGCAAGCGTCAACCAACGCCCAGGCCACACAACGACGACCTCCCCTCGCCCCGCACGGCCTCCAGCGTCGTCCACTTGCTCCCGAACGTCGCAGAGACCACTTCCTCGCCCCTACCCACGCCAGCCCCGCCCTGCTACACCCCACGACCTCCGCTGTCACCTGAAGGAGTTGTCGCCGTCCGACCCTTCACCTTCAACCAACGAAGGAGAAGAAAGCTTATCAAGGTTGGTTGTAGTTAGTAGTTGGTATTAGTTTTTACCAAACTGTGTTATTAGTAGGTTAAAATTTAGGGTTAGTCAATTTTATAACCTTGTCTCTGTTATTATCAGGTTAAGCTTGAGTAGGGCTAGTTGTTATGGTTTATAACCACACACATATATTTTTGTTGACTGATTAGTTGTTGTTTCAAAAGAGAAACACCCAGTTTATGGATTTATTAATGTTAGTTATTGAATTGGGTATATGTTAGGTTTTAACAGAAGATTATATATGTATTACACCTTAACCAATGAATTAGCTTGCCTAAATAGTCTGTATTAGAAGTTAGGTCAAATGAATAAAACAGTACCCGTACTTGAATAAAATGTTAGTTACTATAAGTTCTTTTGCCCTAACTGATATCGGAACAAATGACACAGATAACCTCCGTGGCTTCCGTATGAACTCGCCGGCACCAAATTCACCGGAAACAAGCAAGTATATGATTTTATATGATTTTTCGAAGTTTTGACACTTTTGCGCCATCTTTATGTATTGATGTATAACTCAAAAACTAGTCGTGAAATGATGTGCGAAATCGACACCATAATGATCAGGACGAAATTTGGGATCCAACGGTATATCATATGATATACCTTAATTTAAAACAATTAAGAGAAAAAAATGTTTTCTGTAGCAAGTCCAAAGAAAATATGTGTTCGTTATTATTTTGAGAATGCCATAAAATTGATTAACCCACTTTTGTTGTGTAGAACCATCACAAGTGGGTATTAATGATGAGAACAGTAAAATTCAGTGAGTCTTGACATGCCTAACAAAAATGGACATTGTGAAAATCGTGCGCCTCGAAGGCGGTATCGTGATATCATGATGTCGTGTGAGTCGACTAGGCCGGCTCGTGTTCCGGCAAACTTTTGGGTGGGGTTAGGATTGAGCGGCCACTGGGCGTATGAAAGGTACTCTCCTCAAGAGCACCACCCGCACGCGGTGGGTTAGCGTCAATCACGGTAAGCCCCCGTGAGAGGAACGACCTTCTCATCACGACCTAAAGGCGAGAACCCTAGATTAGATGTGAACTCTTGACATGGAAATTGCAACGCTAACTTTGGTCTCTTGGAAAATTGTCATGCTAATGAACTCAGAGAAAATCTTAACTTTAATCTTGCAACCGTCTAGAACTGCATGTTAGTGATGCTCGTTCTGTTTCTATAGAATTGTTAAATGTTAAATTGCTGCAGTCGTTTCTTTAAAATATTAAATGCTTCTCAATTTCATATCTGTCATATACTTGTCTTGGTTTACTAATCTTTTCTTGCAGACCCCTTGCTGACATACATTCATGTTTGTGGATGTATGTCAGATTCTGAGCTTGAGTACCCAGAGGATCCGTTCGTGACGCCTGACTTAGAGAGCCAGGGTTTACCATAGACGCCGAGCCGCTTTCTGCGGAAGACTAGAGCCCCTTTTTCGTCACTACTTTTGAGTTTTAGCTTTAGTACCTTGTAGTAGGATTAGTGTCTTGTTGTAGTTCTTTTTTTGGCCATGCTAAGGCTTGTTGTTTAATTTCGTGTACGAACATTTTAACTCTGGTTGTGGCTTTATCTTTTGAAATGTTTCTGATTGTTCTGATACGCAAATGCAAGGACCTCTTCTGTGTTTTTATCACAGACGGTTATTGAACTCTAGCTTCACCGCTCCAGTTCAAGCGGACCGCGTAACGCTCTCGCTTCTGGTGTCTTTTGAGAAGTGGAGCGTTACAGAGAGCATTCAAGGCATCAAGATTGAAGACTTAGACTCTAAAGAAAGCATTGTAATCCATGTATTTTACCTTATTGCTTTCTCTCTCTTTTGAGTCTAGGATTAATGTAATGCCTTGTTAGAGGGTTTACTCATTCATGCATATGCATTTAACCATCTTAGTGAGCCTTAGGATTATCATAGAATCCAACCCAATAGGTTCACTCTTTCCAAAGACTCATTTGGAGTCTCTGGCTTTCCATCAGTCGCCTGCGGAAGGAAACACAGTCGACTGGGTGATTTCCAGTCGCATGTAGATCCTTCTACAGTCACCTGATATGCACAGCTCAAGTTAACATTTCAATTGACCCAAACTTGAGCTTTACGCACAGTCGACTACTGGTCAGTTTACAGTCGCCTGTATATTTACAGTCGCCTGTAGATTGGTCATCAGTAGCTTGTATAGCGTAAGTGCATTCTCTGCATCTCTCTGTTGTTTCTCCATCTTATATAGCAGACGACTGATTAAGGTTTTACAGTCACCTGACTAATAGACAGTCGACTGTATTATTGACATCAGTCGCCTGTGTGCTTAACTGGAGAAAGAGTGCAGCTCTCTGTTTTATTCCATCCCCTGCAGTAGTCGCCTACTGAAGGATTAACAGTTGCCTGTCCTGTTTACAGTTGACTGTATCGACTTCATCAGTCGACTGTCCTGGCTCAGAATATAGCCGTTGGTTATTTTCTAGATGTTGATCATTCGACTGTCTTTTGATCATCAGTCGACTGTTCCTGTCGTTTTCGCCTAGTTTCTAGCCGTTGCAGAATTGATTCTTTGGCTGTTTTCTTGGGGTTTGGGGTTTGATATAGGGTTCCTATATAAATGAGTGTGCTGCCATCTCTTATACTTCATGATGATATTGAATATCTCAAGATATCTATAAGCAACTCTGAAACTCGCTCAATTCCCTCTCAAGAGCGCTCATTCATCTTCATGCATTGAAGTCCAGCTCAAGGGAATTCATCCAAGTGCTCTTAAGCATATCTTAACACTTGGAGATCCTCTTCCATGCCTTGCATCCATTCATAAGTAAGCATCTCAAGACATAAGTACGAGTATTTACTTTACTTGGTGTAATTTGTGTCTCTAATTATCTTTGTGGGAATTAGAACTTTCTCTCTTTGTGGGAGGTTGTCTCTTTGTGGGACTTAGGATATTCTATTTATGGTAGTAACTCTCTTTGTGGGAGTTTAGTGTCCTCGGGTAGGGCTAACCCTAATTCTCTGAGTGGGAGTTAGTGATTCTCTGTGTGGGAGTCTTGATCCTCGTGTAGGATTGGTTGGGTCCTTGTGTAGGGCATAAATCCTCTTTGTGTGGTATCTCCTTGTGAGATTTGTATTCACTTCTCTGTGTGGGAATATATTGGATATTGGTGTGGCTGGATGTACCCAAGTTTGGGGAACTAGTGTAAACTTTGTGTTTGCGTTTGAATTGATTGTGCCTTTTAATTCCTCTTGCATTTATAATTCCGCATTTGCAAGTTAAATTTTAATTGGACAATTTTATTGCCATTACACTATTCACCCCCCTCTAGTGTGTGTTGTTAGTATTGCAAGGGTAAGGCGATCCTTACAATTGGTATCAGAGCGAGGATATAGCATTCTGCAACCATGGCATTCAACGCTGCATCCGCGTGCCATGAAGAAGGTCACTCAACCATTCGACCCCCGCTCTTCAACGGAACAAACTACCCTAGTTGGAAGATCAGGATGATGGTCTACTTGAAGGGTCACGACCTTTGGGACATTATAGAGACGCCTTTTGAGAAGCCTACTTCACCCACGGCCTCAAGAACTAAAGCGGAGAAGGATTCGATCAGAGTCAATGCTAGGGCTATGTGTGTACTCCATTGCGCCCTCACTCCGGATGAGTTCGATCGCATCTCCATGTGCAAATCGGCCAACAGTATTTGGCATACTTTGGAGATTTCTCATGAATTGCTTCTTCAGCATAAGGAGGAAGTTGAACCAACCAAGCCCGAAAAGGAAAAGGGGGTTGCACTCCAAGTTGAGAAGGAGTCATTCAAGTGGAAAAAGAAGTCCATCAAGATACTCCGAGTGAAGAAGAAGAAGATATTACCGATGATGATTACATCGAACTTGCCAAGCAATTCAAGAATTTCAAGGCATTCCTCAAGGACAAACAAGGTATATCTTCGTCAAAGTTTGCCTCTCATTCTAACAAGTTGATTTGTTTCAATTGCAATGGAAGAGGTCATGTTATTACCGAATGCCCTTCCAAACCCACCAAAGATACCTATAAGGGTAAAGGGAAGAAACATTGGAAAGCCAAGTCCGAGGTCAAGAACCAAAAGAAGGGACTTATTGGCACATTTGATGTTTCTGATGTGGACACATCAAATGATGAAGAAGAATGTTGCTTCATGGATAATGGGGAAGAGTTTTCGTCAAGCTCAAGCGAGGAGGAAAGCGATGAGGAAGTCATGGAGGAAAGCGATGAGGAATGTCACGACCCGCTTCCCTAAAATGGAGGCGAGACGTGAAAAGGTCCGCACGAGAGTGGAGCTGTGAAGCCCCAAACCCGATAAGCGTCAATAAAACATAAGCAGGTCCCTGTAACCACAAACGGAGCAACAATAATAATAAAAGGAGAGACAGAAATAAAATTCTCATATCTCATAAATTGTCCAACATGAAAAATAAGTTCAACATCCAAAAAAGCCACCAGGCTAAAAGAAAGAGTCTAAAGGCCCAGAACAAGGCCAATAAAAGCAACAACACCACAAAGTATAGGTGCTACGCACCGACAACAAAATAGCAGTCTAAACAAAAGGAAAACACAACGAAGACACTAGGACTGGTCCCCAGTGTCCACGTACTCCCCGTCAAGCACAAGCTCGGGCTCGGCGTCAGCAAACACCTCGTCCTCAACAAGGTACTCAGGCTCAGGATCTAACATGTGTCACCCAAAAGAGTAAAGGGGCACATGTCAGCAAGTCTAAAAGAATTGGGCAAGGAAACTGAAAGTAAGGCAACTAGCAACCTAGCAGTTTTAGTATGCATGACATGGCAGTTATAACATGAGTGCACAGGCAAGACATGGTGAACAATAAGTACAAGAGAACAATTATCGGGACAAGACAAGAGTAGCCATGCTACTAACAATCTCAATCAATTCACTATTCACGTTTCACGTTGTTTTGTAGATGTTTACGCCTTACAGCTGAATGGTTTCACATTCATGCTGATTGGTCGCTTAACAACTACCCCAAACCCAGAGTTTACGCCTTACCACTGCAGTTGCTGATCGGGCAGACTCCCAGTTGATTGGCCGCTTAACTCTTACCCCCAATACACACATGTAATCGAGCCAGGGTCCCCGCACATGAGCTCAGTAAATGAGCCAGGGTTGCCCCGCACAGGAGCTCGTATTCTATATCACGATTCATAAACAATTGGCGTAGGGGTGCACCTAGCCGGAAACAAGCAATTCGGGCATTGGCTATCAACCAACACATGGCCCGCTTCTGAAGCACGAGCCAGGAACACAAGCATTGTAGCGAAGCTACGCAATCACAGAAATACTTAAAGGATGCAATGACATGACAATTAATTTGTGTACCGTTAATGGAAAGTAAACATGACATGGTAATTGTGCAACATGCTAAATGTCGGAACTAGCTTCGTTGTCAAGCTAGTTCCTCAATTTGCGCCTAGGCGAGTATCATTTCGTCGCCTAGCCTCTTTTACGCCTACAACAAGCAAATGGCCTAAAACATGGCCTAAACCCTAAGTGGCAAGTTTCACTTGCCTAGCACCGGGGATGACGATCACGAAGGTTCGTCTCGCGGATGCTAATCTACGGGGAAATCGCTGTTATGGGGAAACAATCATCAAAACAACATTCATTCATTAGGGTTTCATAAAAATACAAATAGGTTATGAAAACATCAAGAGATCGATTTCTTACCGTGAGGAGGTGGAAGAAACACTCCGGAGAACCTAGGGACCAGATCTGGAAACGAATGGGGAAGTTTGGAGAACTAGGGATTTTGGGGGATTTTGGGGATTTGATGAGATTTTGGGGAAAATGAGGGGTAGAATGTGTTGAGGGATGGTTTGGATGATGGATCTTGGGCTTGGAATGAAGGAATAAGGGTTTGAGGAAGATGGGGGCTCAATGGGGGAGAAACTAGGGTTTTGGGTCGAGTGGAGGAAGAAGAAAACGTTTGGGAGGGGTTTAAATAGGATGGGCTGGTGACTGTCCAGAAATTAGGGTTTTAACACAGATTAGTCGGTCAAAGAGCAACCACTGACCGACTAGTTTGGCAACTAGTCGGTCGGTCGACCAACGCAGACCGACTAAGTGTAAACAGTAACTTCTGAACAAAAATAGGATTTGGATTTAGTCGGTCGATGAACAACAACTGACCGACTAGTTTAACATCTAGTCGGTCAATGAACGTTCTTAGACCGACTAAGAGTGAACAATATTGATATCAAAAATTAGATGATGTGTTAGTCGGTTAAAGAAGCATTGCCGACCGACTAGTTTGCAACCTAGTCGGTCAACCAACGTTCTTAGACCGACTGACGATAAACAGTAACTCCTGAGAAATTTAGAAAGCCAACTAGTCGGTCCAAGAAGGATTGCCGACCGACTGGATCGTCATCTAGTCGGTCGGTGCCCCTTCTTACACCGGCTAATGAGCACCAAAAGTTCCGACACGGAGCGCGGAGCCCCGGGATTGATTCCTAAACTCCTAGGCTTGATATAATAGTAAGATACGACCGTTAAGAAGCCCGTCACGAATGACATACTTCGAAATCGACGATCCTAAGGAAGAAACGAGAAAACATGACGAAACGATCGAAAATGAAAGTTACGGAGACGAAAACCACACATAAGGAGAAAATCCACCAAAACATATATTATATTATAATAAATCCAGATACAAGGAAACCAGTCGTTACATCCTCCCCAACTTAAGAAAATTCCGTCCTCGGAATTTCCAAACACTCACGTGTCCAGAAACAAAAGTGGGAAACGCTCTCGCATCTCATCCTCATTCTCCCAAGTAGACTCTCCAGGTGAGCCGTGTCGCCACATCACCCTCACAAGATTGACAATCTTGTTCCGGAGCGATTTCTGACGCCTGTCCAGAATCTGCACTGGATGCTGGTCATACGTCATATCGGGGCGAACGGTAATCTCCGAAAAATCCACCGCATGAGATGGATCGCCAATGTATCGATGAAGCTGCGACACCTGGAAAACATCGTGAACTCCTTCCAAAGATGGCAGCAAGGCTAAGCGATATGCTACCTCGCCAACCCTCTCCAAAATGTCAAACGGTCCAATGTATCACGGGCTCAACTTCCCTTGCTTCCCGAAACGAATCACACCTCGATTCGGGGAAATCTTCAAGAACACATGGTCGCCCGGCTGAAACTCCAAAGGACGACGTTTAGCATCCGCCCAATGCTTAAAACGGTCCTGAGCAATCCTCAACCTCTCCCGAATATTCCTGACGATATCCACGGCCTCCACGATCATCTCAGGTCCCAACAGCTCCCGATCACCAATGTCATCCCAACTTAATGGCGATCGACATTTCCTCCCATAAAGAGCGGTGAAAGGCGCCATGCCAATACTCGCCTGGAAGCTGTTGTTGTAAGAGAACTCCACCAAATGCAGATGGTCCTCCCACGAACCCTTGAAATCCAACATGCACGCCCTCAGCATGTCTTCCAAAATCTGAATCGTCCTCTCGGACTGGCCATCCGTCTGCGGATGGTACGCCATGCTGAAACTCAGACGCGTACCCAAACTCTTCTGCAAACTCTGCCAGAACTGGGATGTGAACCTCGTGTCTCTGTCTGACACGATACTCACGGGGACTCCATGAAGTCGCACGACCTCCTGCACGATTCACGTTACATCACTATCCCAACCAGGAAAAAGGAAATTAAAACGGAGAGTAAAAGAATTTTACCTCCATATATCTCCTTGCTAGCACCTCAGTGGACTGTCCCACTCGGAACGGAATAAAGTGCGCAGATTTGGTCAATCGATCTACGATCACCCAAATCGCGTCATTCTGCTTCGGACTCCGAGGTAGTCCAGTCACGAAATCTATAGTGATGTGTTGCCACTTCCACTCCGGAATCGGAAGTGGTTGTAGCAACCCGGCCGTACGCTGATGATCTGCCTTCACTTGCTGGCAAACCAAGCACTTGGCTACACTCTGAGCCACACTCCTCTTCATACCATGCCACCAATAATTCAGACGAAGATCCTGGTACATCTTGGTGCCACCAGGATGCACATAATACGGCAAACTGTGTGCCTCCACCATCAATTCCTCTCTAATGTCCCCAGCCGGCACACACAACCTGGCTCCAAACCTCAGCGAGCCATCCTCATGAATCAAAAATTCAGTCCGCAGACCAGCTTCCACCTGCTCCCGAATCTTCACCAGCTTCGGATCCTCAACCTGGCCAGCCTTAATCCGGTCCACGATCGTCGACTGTACCTGCATGTACATCAACGATGAAGCCTCCCCAGGAAGGACAATCTCCACACCAGACTCGCAAAAATCCTGCTGCAATCTCCACTGCGAGGTCAAAATCATCACCGCTGGAAGCCTACTCAGCACATCAGGGACCACATTCACCTTGCCAGGGTGAAACTGCAAATCAATCTCATAATCCGCCATAAGCTCCAACCATCGACGCTGTCGCATGTTGAGCTCCTTCTGACTAAAAATATACTTCAAGCTTTTGTGATCGGTGAAAATCTTCACTTTCTCACTCAGCAGGAAGTGCCTCCAAATCTTAAGAGCAAACACAACGGCGGCCAACTCCAAATAATGCGTCGGGTAATTCTTCTCATGAACCTTAAGCTGACGAGACGCATACGCCACAACATGTCCATGCTGATGCAACACACAACCGAGACCCTTGCCAGAAGCATCGCAAAAGATCTCAAATCCACCGCTGCGATCAGGCACAACAAGAATAGGGGCAGTCGTCAACCTCTCCTTCAGAATACCAAAAGCATTCTCACAATCACCCGACCAAACAAAAGCAACATCCTTCCGCGTCAACCTGGTCATCGGCTTAGCAATACGGGAAAAGTCCTTAATGAATCGCCGATAGTAACCAGCAAGTCCAAGGAAACTCCGAATCTCAGACGCAGACGACGGAACAGGCCACTCTCTGATGGCCCTAATCTTCTCGGGATCCACTGAAATACCATCTCCAGTCACCACATGCCCGAGAAAAGCAACTCTATCCAGCCAAAACTCGCACTTCGAAAACTTAGCATACAACCGATGCTTCCTCAAAATCTCCAACACCGTCCTCAAGTGCGAGGCATGCTCTTCCTCCGACTTGGAATAGATCAGAATGTCGTCAATAAAGATAACGACAAACTTATCCAGAAAGTCGTAGAAAATCAGGTTCATCAGATTCATGAAAACTGCAGGCGCGTTAGTAACGCCGAAAGGCATAACCACAAACTCATAGTGTCCATACTTCGTCCTGAACGCTGTCTTCGAAACATCTCCCTTCTTCACCTTCAACTGATGGTAACCACTCCTCAAATCCAATTTAGAAAACACCCTCGAACCTCCAAGCTGATCAAAAATATCATCGATGCGAGGCAACGGGTATTTATTCTTAATGGTCACCGCATTCAGCTCCCGATAGTCCACGCACATGCGACGCGAACCATCCTTCTTCTTCACCAGCATCACCGGTGCTCCCCACGGAGACACACTAGGATTGATATAACCCTTTTGTAAGAGCTCATCCAACTGCTTCCGCAACTCTTCAAATTCTGCAGGTGCCATACGATACGGCGCCTTCGAAATCAGCTGCGCTCCCGGAACAAGATCGATAGAAAATTCTAGAGCTCGATCAGGTGGCAAACCAGACATCTCCTCGGGGAAGACGTCGCCAAAATCACGCACCACAGCTGGCCACTCCAGCTCCATCTGCATAGCCACAACCTCCACCGGTCTGGCCCGAAATCTGACAGGACCAATCGAACTGCTACCACGGCTGAACTCAAGTACTGGATGTCCGGGAATCTCGAACACCACCTTCTTCCTTCGACAGTCGATCGTAAAAGAGAAGCTCGCAAGTCAATCCATCCCAAGAACTGCATCATAGTTGATGATGTTGTGGACAATGAAATCAGCGAAAAGCTCATGTCCACAGACCACCAACGAGCAAGAATTGCAACCACGATGCATCGAGACCACGCCATTCCCTGTAACGATATTCCAACTCTTGGGAAGAGGGGACGTCGACAAGGAATAACTCTCCACGAAGCTCCGAGAAATAATACACATCGATGCACCAGAGTCAAAGAGGACTCGTGCAGGAAATGTGCACACCAAAACCACACCTAACAAGTAATTAACAATCAAACCCTAGTCTAGCAAACAACCATGTCCAAGCAAACAACACAATCTAACAATCATAACCAGCTAGGAAAGTAACAGCTAGATTGAGGATTACCTGCGATAACCTCATCCACAGCCTCGCTCTCCACAGCGGTCATCAGAAAAGCCTGCCTCCTCGATGGAACAGCCTGCTGGAAAGCCTGCCTCTGTGGAACAAGAGCTGCTCCACGTCCAGCAGGAACAGACGCTCGCTGCTGCAACGGCTGTGCTGCAACAGGTGCCCTCCGCAGCTGATTCGCATGCCGACAATCCTTCGCGACATGGGAAGCATCACCACAAACCAAACACTGGCCCAGAAACTTCCTACACTGTTCCTTGATGTGGCCAGGCTTACCGCAGAAATGGCAAGTCTTCAGAATAGGCCCTCCTGGCCTCTTAAACTGAGCGGGCTGATTAGGCTTGAAACCAGGCCTAACCACCGCTCTGGCCTGCTCCATAGGCCTCTTCCCAGCACCAACAATAGACCCCCTCCTCTGACTCAGGTTCAGCTCCTGCCTCCTGGCAGCGACCAAAACCTTCTGATAAGAGTCCAGATCGGAGGAAGACACAAAACTCTGGAGCTCCAAAGCAAGTCCCTGCAGGAACCTCTGAGCCCTCTCATCAGCATCCTGCACCATCTTCGATGCGAACCGACTCAGCCTGGTGAACTCTTGGTGGTACTGGTCCACCGTCAAGCTCCCTTGCTTCAGATCAATCAAGCGTTGCAGCATCTCCTTCTTCACAGCCTTCGGAAAGAATTCCTCATCAAACATGGACTTAAAGGTAGTCCAAGCTATCGGCTCCACCAACACTTCTCTTTCGCATCCCACCAGTTCCGAGCATTATCCTTGAGTTGCCTCTTCGCCAAATCAACCCATCCAGTCGGGGTGATCTTGGCCATCTTCAAATTTTCCTCTATGTTTCGAATCCACTCATCGGCAGCCAGAGGACCCTCAGACCCATCAAAATATGCGGGACCCAGCTCCCGAAATTGCTTCGCTCCCGGCTCAGAGCGAGGGGCATCCGGAAGAGCCCGGGCAGCTCGAGCAAGTGGAGCATTCTGGACTTGCAGGAGCACGCCCTGCTGCACTTGCATCATCTGGAGCATCATCCGCATCATCTCACCGTTGGTGGGTTCCCGCTCAGGCTCCTCATCATGAGGGAGCGCACCACTACCTCCACCACGGGTGAATCGCCTTCCTGCCATCTAATGACACAGAAAACGAATCAGATTAGACTCATAGCTTATGACTCGGACGTCGAACTTAGTTTATTGGACATATAATATTATTATCGCTATTCCGACAATTCGCAGTTACAGAAGGACCTGCAAGGGCCACCAACAAAACCTGTCACGACCCGCTTCCCTAAAATGGAGGCGAGACGTGAAAAGGTCCGCACGAGAGTGGAGCTGTGAAGCCCCCAAACCCGATAAGCGTCAATAAAACATAAGCAGGTCCCTGTAACCACAAACGGAGCAACAATAATAATAAAAGGAGAGACAGAAATAAAATTCTCATATCTCATAAATTGTCCAACATGAAAAATAAGTTCAACATCCAGAAAAGCCACCAGGCTAAAAGAAAGAGTCTAAAGGCCCAGAACAAGGCCAATAAAAGCAACAACACCACAAAGTATAGGTGCTATGCACCGACAACAAAATAGCAGTCTAAACAAAAGGAAAACACAACGAAGACACTAGGACCGGTCCCCAGTGTCCACGTACTCCCCGTCAAGCACAAGCTCGGGCTCGGCGTCAGCAAACACCTCGTCCTCAACAAGGTACTCAGGCCCAGGATCTAACATGTGTCACCCAAAAGAGTAAAGGGGCACATGTCAGCAAGTCTAAAAGAATTGGGCAAGGAAACTGAAAGTAAGGCAACAGCAACCTAGCAGTTTTAGTATGCATGACATGGTAGTTATAACATGAGTGCACAGGCAAGACATGGTGAACAATAAGTACAAGAGAACAATTATCGGGACAAGACAAGAGTAGCCAAGCTACTAACAATCTCAATCAATTCAATATTCACGTTTCACGTTGTTTTGTAGATGTTTACGCCTTACAGCTGAATGGTTTCACATTCACACTGATTGGCCGCTTAACAACTACCCCAAACCCAGAGTTTACGCCTTACCACTGCAGTTGCTGATCGGGCAGACTCCCAGTTGATTGGCCGCTTAACTCTTACCCCCAATACCCACATGTAATCGAGCCAGGGTCCCGCACATGAGCTCAGTAAATGAGCCAGGGTTGCCCCGCACAGGAGCTCGTATTCTATATCACGATTCATAAACAATTGGCGTAGGGGTGCACCTATCCGGAAACAAGCAATTCAGGCATTGGCTATCAACCAACACATGGCCCGCTTCTGGAGCACGAGCCAGGAACACAAGCATTGTAACGAAGCTACGCAATCACATAAATACTTAAAGGATGCAATGACATGACAATTAATTTGTGTACCGTTAATGGAAAGTAAACATGACATGGTAATTGTGCAACATGCTAAATGTCGGAACTAGCTTCGTTGTCAAGCTAGTTCCTCAATTTGCGCCTAGGCGAGTATCATTTCGTCGCCTAGCCTCTTTTACGCCTACAACAAGCAAATGGCCTAAAACATGGCCTAAACCCTAAGTGGCAAGTTTCACTTGCCTAGCACCGGGGATGACGATCACGAAGGTTCGTCTCGCGGATGCTAATCTACGGGGAAATCGCTGTTATGGGGAAACAATCATCAAAACAACATTCATTCATTAGGGTTTCATAAAAATACAAATAGGTTATGAAAACATCAAGAGATCGATTTCTTACCGTGAGGAGGCGGAAGAAACACTCCGGAGAACATAGGGACCAGATTTGGAAACGAATGGGGAAGTTTGGAGAACTAGGGTTTTTGGGGGATTTTGGGGATTTGATGAGATTTTGGGGAAGATGAGGGGTAGAATGTGTTGAGGGATGGTTTGGATGATGGATCTTGGGCTTGGAATGAAGGAATAAGGGTTTGAGGAAGATGGGGGCTCAATGGGGGAGAAACTAGGGTTTTGGGTCGAGTGGAGGAAGAAGAAAACGTTTGGGAGGGGTTTAAATAGGATGGGCTGGCGGCTGTCCAGAAATTAGGGTTTTAACACAGATTAGTCGGTCAAAGAGCAACCACTGACCGACTAGTTTGGCAACTAGTCGGTCGGTCGACCAACGCAGACCGACTAAGTGTAAACAGTAACTTCTGAACAAAAATAGGATTTGGATTTAGTCGGTCGATGAACAACAACTGACCGACTAGTTTAACATCTAGTCGGTCGATGAACGTTCTTAGACCGACTAAGAGTGAACAGTATTGATATCAAAAATTAGATGATGTGTTAGTCGGTTAAAGAAGCATTACCGACCGACTAGTTTGCAACCTAGTCGGTCAACCAACGTTCTTAGACCGACTGACGATAAACAGTAACTCCTGAGAAATTTAGAAAGCCAACTAGTCGGTCCAAGAAGGATTGCCGACCGACTGGATCGTCATCTAGTCGGTCGGTGCCCCTTCTTACACCGGCTAATGAGCACCAAAAGTTCCGACACGGAGCGCGGAGCCCCGGGATCGATTCCTAAGACTCCTAGGCTTGATCTAATAGTATGATACGACCGTTATGAAGCCCGTCACGAATGACATACTTCGAAATCGACGATCCTAAGGAAGAAACGAGAAAACACGACGAAACGATCGAAAATGAAAGTTACGGAGACGAAAACCACACATAAGGAGAAAGTCCACCAAAACATATATTATATTATAATAAATCCAAATACAAGGAAACCAGTCGTTACAAGGAAGCTGAGGAGGAAAAGACATCCTATGAGGAGCTTGAATATCGCCTAAATGTGGCCTCCAATTTGGCAAGTAAGTGTATCGATTCATATGATAAAATGAAAGCTAAACATGATAATGCTATGAGTAGGGTACATGATTTAGAATCGTCTAGTGTAAATATTCATGATGATTGGCATGCTTATGACACTAGTGAGAGAGACACACTTCTATCTCAAGTTAAGGAATTGAGCCTTACAAATGAAAAACTTGTTGCTCAAAACCTTAGCTTAGAGTCTCACATTCAACAACGTACGTTGAAATGTGAAGAGGAATCTCGTAAGCTCATAAGCTTTGTGTATTCTAGGGATTCACTCCACGATTTGTTGGAAAAACTACATCCAACAAATTATAGAGGAGGTTTGGGTTATATTCAAAATGTGGTACCCAAACCCACCTCTAATTCCTCTTATGGTGCAAATACAAGAAATATTGCTAAAGCACCTAAGAAGAATCACCATGCTTTCTTGTACAACAATAACATTAACAAGAAGCATGTAGATCACGAGGTAATGAGGAAGAATGAAACATCTTAATTTTTTGCTAAGAAGAAAAATTCTCTTTCTTTGCATGCCAAGAAATTCGTTTCTACACCTAAGCATGCCACATACACCCCTCTTGCAAAGGCAAAACCCTTGCCTAGGAAATCCTTGATATTATGGATTCCCACTAAGGTTAGTGTGCAAGAGACGGATAGCTACATCAACTCTCTAGTTATGGATGTGATCACCTCATGTGATTACATTAGGAAATCAAACTCCTCTTGGGTTTGGTTGCCTAATGTTTAGGTTCCTCACACATATGCTTATTGCATGGGTATTGTGCTTGAATGTTTAGTTTTTTAGCATACCCACTGTTTGTGTGTGTTTCATGACTTTGAAAATATTTTCAAACTTATTTTTCATGAAAATGAGGACCTTGGGGTTTATTGACATGCATGCATTTTTGATGCATGTGTATGTCAATGGGGGAGTTAATATGTTATATGTTTAAAGTATTTTACGACATATTTTAACTCTCATTTTGGAGCTTATTTGATATCATTATTCACATTTGGTTGTTTTTGATCTCAAACCAAACCTCTTGTTTATTGCCAACATACTTCATGTTATATCCGTTTTGGCAATATTCTTTGTGTATCATTAAAGCTTGATTTGTTCATATCTATTGCTTTGATACATGTCCGGTCCATGGCTCCATTATTTGTATAACTGGTATTAGATCCTAGAAGTCAAAAGTTGACCATTTCTATGATCTATGGTGAGCATGGGATAGTGAATTGATACCCACTAAAATTTTCAATTTGGTATCATACATATCTTTCTTTTCTTGCATATTGTCACATCTTGGTTAAGATGACAAAGGTGGATATTTTTGATGTCCACCTTTTTGACGATGTCAAGGGGAGAGATATATGCATTATGTAAATATATATGGGGAGATATATTCATATGCATATGGGGAGAGATATATGGGATTAGATAAACCTTGCATGTTTGCATGATAATTGTCTTTTACAATTGGTTTACAATTGGTTTATGTAATCCATGACTATTATATGTCACAATGATCTTATTTGGTAGAATGAGTATTTACTATTGTGTAGCTCATTGTTTATTTGGTGCATATAAGTAGGGGGGCTCATTAGCTTTGTGCTTTAATACTTTGTATTTTACATAATGTGTGTCATCATCAAAAAGGGGGAGATTGTTGAGTATTGGTGTTTCATACCAATCTTATTTTGATGATGATCACAACATTATGTTGTTGCTAATGACTCTCATGTTTTAGACTCTCAGTTTTATTTCAAGAATGTCTTTCTTGGAGACTAATCACTTGGTGCAAGGATGAACATCAAGTGGAGAAGAGCCAAAGCTTGGACTCAAGGAGTGTCAAAGCTTGGAGATGATGGAGAGCATTCAAGGCATCAAGATTGAAGACTTAGACTCTAAGGAGAGCATTGTAATCCATGTATTTTACCTTATAGCTTTCTCTCTCTTTTGAGTCTAGGATTAATGTAATGGCTTTCCATCAGTCGCCTGCTGAAGGAAACACAGTCGACTGGGTGATTTCTAGTCGCCTGTAGATCCTTCTACAGTAGCCTGGTATGCACAGCTCAAGTCAACATTTCAATTGACTCAAACTTGAGCTTTACGCACAGTCGACTACTGGTCAATTTAAAGTCGCATGTATATTTACAGTCGCCTGTAGATTGGTCATCAGTCGCCTGTATAGCGTAAGTGCATTCTCTGCATCTCTCTGTTGTTTCTCCATCTTATACAGCAGACGACTGATTAAGGTTTTACAGTCGCCTGACTAATAGACAGTCGACTGTATTATTGACATCAGTCGCCTGTGTGCTTAACTGGAGAAAGAGCGCAGCTCTCTGTTTTATTCCATCCCCTGCAGCAGTCGCCTGCTGAAGGATTAACATGTGCATGTCCTGTTTACATTCGACTGTATCGACTTCATAAGTCGACTGTCCTGGCTCAGAATATAGCCGTTGGATATTTTCTAGCCGTTGATCAGTCGACTGTCTTTTGATCATCAGTCGACTGTTCATGTCGTTTTCGCCCAGTTTCTAGCCGTTGCAAAGTTGATTCTTTGGCTGTTTTCTTGGGGTTTGGGGTTTGATATAGGGTTCCTATATATATGAGTGTGCTGCCATCTCTTATACTTCTTAATGCTATTGAATATCTCAAAATATCTATAAGCTACTCTCAAACTCCCTCAATTCCCTTTCAAGAGCTCTCATTCATCTTCATGCATTGAATTCCAGCTCAAGGGAATTCATCCAAGTGCTCTCAAGCATATCTCAACAATTGGAGATCCTCTTCCATGCCTTGCATCCATTCATGAGTAAGCATCTCAAGGCATAGATAAGAGTATTTACTTTACTTGGTGTAATTTGTGTCTCTAATTCTCTTTGTGGGAATTAGAACTTTCTCTCTTTGTGGAAGGTTGTCTCTTTGTGGGACTTAGGATATTCCGTTTGTGGGAATAACTCTCTTTGTGGGAGTAACTCTCTTTGTGGAAGTTTAGTGTCCTAGTGTAAGGCTAACCCTAATTCTCTGAGTGGGAGTTAGTGATTCTCAGTGTGGGAGTCTTGATCCTCGTGTAGGATTGGTTGGGTCCTTGTGTTGGGCATAAATCCTCTTTGTGGTGTATCTCCTTGTGAGATTTGTATTCACTTCTCTGTGTGGGAATATAGTGGATATTGGTGTGGCTGGATGTACCCAAGTTTGGTGAACCAGGGTAAAACTTTGTGTTTGTGTTTGAATTGATTGTGCCTTTTAATTCCTCTTGCATTTATAATTCCGCATTTGCAAGTTAAATTTTAATTGGACAATTTTATTGCCATTACACTATTCACCCACCCCCCACCCCCCTCTAGTGTGTGTTGGTAGTATTGCAAGGGTAAGGCGATCCTTACAATTGGTATCAGATCGAGGTTATAGCATACTACAACCATGGCATTCAACGCTACATCTGCGTGCCATGAAGAAGGTCACTCAACCGTTCGATCCCTGCTCTTCAACGGAACCAACTACCCTAGTTGGAAGATCAGGATGATGATCTACTTGAAGGGTCACGACCTTTGGGACATTATAGAGTCCCCTTTTGAGGAGCTTACTTCACTCGCGGCCGCGAGAACTAAAGCGGAGAAGGATTCAATCAGAGTCAATGCTAGGGCTATGTGTGTACTCCATTGCGCCCTCACTCTGGATGAGTTCGATCGCATGTCCATGTGCAAATCAGCCAACAGTATTTGGCATACTTTGGAGATTTCTCATGAATTGCTTCTTCAGCATAAGGAGGAAGTTCAACCAACCAAGCCCGAGAAGGAAAAGGGGGTTGCACTCCAAGTTGAGAAGGAGTCATTCAAGTGGAAAAAGAAGTTCCATCAAGATACTCCGAGTGAAGAAGAAGATGGTATTAGCGATGATGATTACATCGAACTTATCAAGCAATTCAAGAATTTCAAGGCATTCCTCAAGGACAAACAAGGTATATTTTCACCAAAGTTTGCCTCTCATTCTAACAAGTTGATATGTTTCAATTGCAGTGGAAGAGGTCATGTTATTACCGAATGCCCTTCCAAACCCACCAAAGATACCTATAAGGGTAAAGGGAAGAAACATTGGAAAGCCAAGTCCGAGGTCAAGAACCAAAAGAAGGGACTTATTGGCACATTTGATGATTCTGATGTGGACACATCAAATGATGAAGAAGATTTTTGCTTCATGGCTAATGGGGAAGAGTTCTCGTCAAGCTCAAGCGAGGAGGAAAGCGATGAGGAAGTCGCGGAGGAAAGCGATGAGGAAGCTGAGGAGGAAAAGCCATCCTATGAGGAGCTTGAATATCGCCTAAATGTGGCCTCCAATTTGGCAAGTAAGTGCATCGATTCATATGATAAAATGAAAGGATAACTTGATAATGCTATGAGTAGGGTACATGATTTAGAATCTTCTAGTGTAAATATTCATGATGAATGGCATGCTTATGACACTAGTGAGAGAAACACACTTCTCTCTCAAGTTAAGGAATTGAGCCTTACAAATGAAAAACTTGTTGCTCAAAACCTTAGCTTAGAGTCTAACATTCAACAACGTACGTTGAAATGTGAAGAGGAATCCCGTAAGCTCATAAGCTTTGTGTATTCTAGGGATTCACTCCACGATTTGTTGGAAAAACAACATCCGGCAAATCATAGAGGAGGTTTGAGTTATATTCCAAATGTGGTACACAAACCCACCTCTAATTCCTCTTATGGTGCAAATACAAGAAATATTGCTAAAGCACCTAAGAATAATCACCATGCTTTCTTGTACAACAATAACATCAATAAAAAGCATGTAGATCACGAGGTAATGAGGAAGAATGAAAAATCTTCATTTTTTGCGAAGAAGCAAAATCCTCATTTTTTGCATGCCAAAAAATTCGTTTCTACACCTAAACATGCCACATCCACCGCTCTTGCAAAGGCAACACCCTTGCCTAGGAAATCCTTGAGATTATGGATTCCAACTAAGGTTAGTGTGCAAGAAAGGGATAGCTACGTCAACTCTCTAGTTAGGGATGTGATCACCTCATGTGATTACATTAGGAAATCAAACTCCTCTTGGATTTGGTTGCCTAATGTTTAGGTTCCTCACACATATGCTTATTGCATGGGTATTGTGCTTTAATGTTTATTTTTTTAACATACCCACTGTTTGTGTGTGTTTCATGACTTTGAAAATATTTTCAAACTTATTTTTCATGAAAATGAGGACCTTGGGGTTTATTGACATGCATGTATTTTTGATCCATGTGTATGTCAATGGGGGAGTTAATATGTTATATGTTTAAAGTATTTTACGACATATTTTAACTCTCATTTTGGAGGTTATTTGAGATCATTATTCACATTTGGTTTTTTTTGATCTCAAACCAAATCTCTTGTTTATTGCCAACATACTTCATGTTATATTTTTTTGGCAATATTCTTTGTGTATCATTAAAGCTTGATTTTTCCATATCTATTGCTTTGATACATGTCCTGCCCATGGCTCCATTATTTGTATAACTGGTATTAGATCCTAGAAGTAAAAAGTTGACCATTTCTATGATCTATGGGGAGCATGGGATATTGAATTGATAACCACTAAATTTTTCAATTTTGTATCATACATATCTTTCTTTTCTTGCATATTGTCACATCTTGGTTAAGATGACAAAGGGGGATATTTTTGATGTCCACCTTTTTGACGATGTCAAGGGAAGAGATATATGTATTATGTAAATATATATGGGGAGATATATTCATATGCATATGGGGAGAGATATATCTATGGGGAGATATATATGGGATTAGATAAACCTTGTTTGTTTGCATGATAATTGTCTTTTACAATTGGTTTACAATTGGTTTATGTAATCCATGCCTATTATATGTCACCATGATCTTATTTGGTAGAATGAGTATTTACTATTGTGTAGCTCATTGTTTATTTGGTGCATATAATTAGGGGGAGCTCATTAGCTTTGTGCTTTAATACTTTGTATTTTACATAATGTGTGTCATCATCAAAAAGGGGAAGATTGTTGAGTATTGGTGTTTCATACCAATCTTATTTTGATGATCATCACAACATTATGTTGTTGCTAATGACTCTCATGTTTTAGTCTCTCAGTTTTATTTCAAGAATATTTTTCTTGGAGACTAATCACTTGATGCAAGGATGGACATCAAGTGGAGAAGAGCCAAAGCTTGGACTCAAGGAGTGCCAAAGCTTGGAGATGATGGAGAGCATTCAAGGCATCAATATTGAAGACTTAGACTCTAAGGAAAGCATTGTAATCCATGTATTTTACCTTATTGCTTTCTCTCTCTTTTGAGTCTAGTATTACTGTAATGCCTTGTTAGATGGTTTACTCATTCATGCATATGCATTTAACCATCTTAGTGAGCCTTAGGATTATCATAGAATCCAACCCAATAGGTTCACTCTGTCCAAAGACTCATTTGGAGTCTTTGGCTTTCCATCAGTCGCCTGCTGAAGGAAACACAGTCGACTGGGTGATTTCCAGTCGCCTGTAGATCCTTCTACAGTCGCCTGATATGCACAGCTCAAGATAACATTTCAATTGACTCAAACTTGAGCTTTACGCACAGTCGACTACTGGTCAGTTTATAGTCGCATGTATATTTACAGTCGCCTGTAGATTGGTCATCAGTCGCCTGTATAGCGTAAGTGCATTCTCTGCATCTCTCTTTTGTTTCTCCATCTTATACAGCAGACGACTGATTAAGGTTTTACAGTCGCCTGACTAATAGACAATCGACTGTATTATTGACATCAGTCGCCTGTGTGCTTAACTGGAGAAAGAGTGCAGCTCTCTGTTTTATTCCATCCCCTGCAGCAGTCGCCTGCTGAAGGATTAACAGGCGCCTGTCCTGTTTACAGTCGACTATATCGACTTCATCAGTCAACTGTCCTGGCTCAGAATATAGCCGTTGGATATTTTCCAGCCGTTGATCAGTCGACTGTCTTTTGATCATCAGTCGACTGTTCCTGTCGTTTTCGCCCAGTTTCTTGCCGTTGCAGAATTGATTCTTTGGTTGTTTTCTTGGGTTTTGAGGTTTGATATAGGGTTCCTATATATATGAGTGTGCTGCCATCTCTTATACTTCTTGATGCTATTGAATATCTCAAGATATCTATAAGCAACTCTCAAACTCCCTCGATTCCCTCTCAAGAGCTCTCATTCATTTTCATGCATTGAAGTCCAGCTCAAGGGAATTCATCCAAGTGCTCTCAAGCATATCTCAACACTTGGAGATCCTCTTCCATGTCTTGCATCCATTCATGAGTAAGCATCTCAAGGTATAGGTAAGAGTATTTACTTTACTTGGTGTAATTTGTGTCTCTAATTCTCTTTGTGGGAATTAGAACTTTCTCTCTTTGTGGGAGGTTGTCTCTTTGTGGGACTTAGGATATTCTCTTTGTGGGAATAACTCTCTTTGTGGGAGTAACTCTCTTTGTGGGAGTTTAGTGTTCTAGTGTAGGGCTAACCCTAATTCTCTAAGTGGGAGTTAGTGATTCTCTGTGCGGGAGTCTTGATCCTCGTGTAGGATTGGTTGGATCCTTGTGTAGGGCATAAATCCTCTTTGTGGGGTATCTCATTGTGAGATTTGTATTCACTTCACTGTGTGGGAATATAGTGGATATTGGTGTGGCTGGATGTACCCAAGTTTAGGGAACCAGTGTAAAACTTTGTGTTTGCGTTTGAATTGTTTGTGTCTTTTTATTCCTCTTGCATTTATAATTCCACATTTGCAAGTTAAATTTTAATTGGACAATTTTATTGCCATTACATTATTCACCCCCCCCCTCTAGTGTGTGTTGTTAGTATTGCAAGGGTAATGTGATCCTTACACGAACTTCTTCTTGTACTTGTCCAGCCATGATGTCTTCACATAGCTTAATGCCTTCGGGTAAGCGCTGAAAGTTTTATCCATTTCCTTCAGTTTCACATCATATTCCTCATCAGTATGTGTCAGGGCCAATAAACTCCAGCTAGAGCTGAATGCTTTCCATTTTTCGTTATCGTCAAAGTATTTCTTGCACTTGGCCAAGATATTTTTTGTTATGTACCATCTACATAATTGGTGTTGTGAAGACTGAAATACATGGCCAATGGCATTCGTAAGTACAAGCTCTCGATCTGTCAAAATTGTACGTGACATCGTGTATCCATCTAGCAATGTTCTTAACTTCTCCAATGCCCAATGTGTAGCACTCCTCCCGTTCATCCTCCATGTAACAAAATATAGCTGTGAATGCCATATATGTGGAGGTAACCCAAACAATCTCCATTATGGTAGACGATATCGGTTGGTCTTATACGTGTAGTCCATAATGAGAATTTCTGGAAATCACCGTAATAAATCAACCGATTTCCAATGTACCCAAAATAAATTCCACACAGCCATTATCTCTTCATCCTCTTCATGAAACTCAATGTAATTATGCTCATTCAAGCACTTAAGTAGGTGTTGCATTTGAGTTCTCCTGGCCATTTCCACTGCTTTGATCCTTTGTCTGGCATTATATATAGTTTTAATTGTAGTTGACGTGGCCATATCCTTTTCCTTTAGATATTTCAATATCTCTCTTGGCCTCACCAAGCTATTAGATAAGTCTCTCAATATGTCCATCTCCAACCCACTTAGCCTCCCGGCATAAGAATGTCCCTCAAGATATTTTGCGGTTGAATAGCTTTGAATGCCACATACAACTATCAAACTCCACTTATCTTTAGCCACCATAGTAGCCCTCAAGGAGAAGGGACAATTACACTTCTTGCTTCCAGTAAATTTTTTGGACTTTTTCTCCATACTGTGTGGCCTATACTTTCCGCTTCTTTCACAACAAAAGTAATGAGTTGGTACTCTACCAGAAGCTTACTCATATTTGATGATTTTATCACAACCACAATCCCATATTCAATTCCGATTGACTTTATCCACTTAACAAGCTCGTCTTTACTGGTGAAATTTTCTTTGTCGTGAACTACTTCATAAAATCTTCTTTAACTTCTGATCTTTCTACATTAACCTAAATTAGTACATGCAAAATTAATCAATTAATTATTTACTTTATTTTACAGTTAATTATGGAAAACAATTACATACCTTGATTGTACATCATCTTCGTCCACAATCCGCTAAATATTTAGTGAGTCCATATCAATCTTCAAAATTTATCTGCATTCATGTACAAACAGTACATTTCATCAAATCAATTTTTGAAAATAGTAATAAATTCACAAGTAATTAGCATTAATAACTTTCTTACCGACTTTATGATGCAGTGTGTAGTAGTTCGACAATTTTAGGGCAACAAAATCCCAAAAATCGGTTGATCTGTCGTAGATCTTCTTTTGCTCTATGCAGAAAATCTTCTTTTGTATATTGATCACCGAAATCGTTGAATTTCTTTGGCCAAAATCAAACCCTAGCTCAGTAGATTTTCGTACCTTTGAACACTAGAATGTTCGCATTCGGGTCTGTTCGACCATAGTATGGTTTTGTTGAGGATGTTATGCACTATTAGTAAAATGTTAAAGTATACACAAATAACTTAAGGTGTATAACGGGCAAGAGTGTTGAACATTGTGCGCTCTTAGTAAAATGGTCAAATTATACAAAAATTACTCACCGTACACAACGGGTAAAAGTTTTGCCCGTTGTGCGCACATAGTAAATTTATTAATAATTTACGCTAATTACTCACCGCGCACAACAAGCAAAAGTGTTGCCCATTGTGCGCACTTAGTAAAAGGGTAACATAGTACACAAATTACTCACTGTGCACAACAGGACAAATTTTTGCACGTTGTGCGCGATAGGTAAAAAAACATATAGTATAGACAAAGTAATCAATGCGCACAACATGCAAAATTTTAACACATTGTGCATGTTTAGCAATTTTGTTCTACACTACCACACTTTCTATATGCGCACAACTGGCAAAACTTACTCACAGTGCACAACGGGCAAGCGTGCGTAGTAAGAGGGTAACATCATACACAAATTACTCAGTGTGCACAACATGCAAAATTTTTGCCCGTTGTGCGCGGTGAATAAAAATATATACCTTTTTGAAAAATTACTCAGCGCGTCATACGTGCAACAATTTAGACCGATGTATGCGTTTAGCAATTTTGTTCTACAGGTACCTCATTTTCTATACGATCACGACTTGCAATACTTATGTCTGTTGTGCGCGTTGAGTGATTTTGTTATTGTCTTAGAAATTTGATCATCAAGCCCCACATCAACATCACTTTAAAATTTCTCAATTTTTCATCGCTATCAGTTTCCACTTCATTTGCTTCAATATTTGCATGTATCAGTGTATCAGATATCTGTTGGATACAACGTGTGTTGGATACAACGATCGATGACTTCATGTTTGATGATAACAAACGTGTGTGAACGTTCTAATGTGTGTGTTAAGTGCTTTTCAGGAGTGGCATACACGTAGTTCATCAAAGAGAGACTTGGTCAAAAAGATGGAGAAATTGCTATACATATAGCAAGTTGGAAGATGGAGAATTGGCTATACACTTAGCAAATAGGACTTGATCAAAGAGATGAAGATTATAGCTACAAGCATTGGACCAAGTCAAATTGGAGAGGATCTTATTCAAATCAATTTAAGATTGATTCATATCAATTTTAGATTGAACCAAAATCCCATTGCCATTCTAATCCAATTCAAATACAAACTGCTAATTCAAATCTCTTCAAAATCTTTATCAAATCCCAATTAGCATGCCAATTCCTTTCTCCATTGGAATTCCCTTCTATGCCACAGTAATCCCCTTGTCTCTCCTATAAAAACCCTCTAAAAAGGAGAGGTGAACAATGCGGCCATACCAAAAGAGAGAGGAGGAGGAATTCGGCCAAAACCCCTAAGCTTCAAATTCATCATCTTCCCATTGCCGCAATCACAGCTTCAAGAACATCTCTAAGCCGCAAGTCTCCTACTCAAGGCAAAGATCCAAGCTTCAACTCCTCATTGCCAAAAGCTTAAGAGAACATCTCCTTTCAAGACAAGAACTCCATTGCAAACCCTAGAGAGGCCGCAACTTTCATCTCCATTGCTACATCATCTCCATAGCCGCAATCAAGGAGCAAGCTACAACCATCAACTTTCTTCTTGCCTTAAAGCCAATACTCCTTCCTTGCACAACCTTGCAAAGATCTCCAAGCAAAACTTCATCTTCAAGGAGCCTCCTCATCCTCCACTGCCGCAACACAAAGAAGATGTCAACTCATCAAGGAGACATCCACAAAGGCCGCAAGCTATTAGCCCCTTTCATCCCTGGCCACAACCAGCAACCCTATGCGCACTGCTGCTGCTGGAGATCAGCCCTGCGCGTGTAGGAATATGGTGCCCTCGAGGCCATTTATTCCTGTGTGAATAGCACAAACATCTTGTTCGAAATAACAGTAAGCTGTTTGGTAATAATTTATCTAAGTCATATTGTAATGTAGTCAACATTAGATATCAACTTAGGTAAAGTCCTGAGACTTTATGCAAGGTCAAACGGGTATCGAGATGAGTATCTCGATCATGGAGAAACGTTTGACCGTCTGTAGCATAAGTCTGAAATGGTTCATGGTCGTAGATGTTTCGAGACAAGGATATCGAAACATCGGATAGACCATTGTGTCTTAGTCTTCACCGTTTAGCGGTGGCGATGATCTCATGATCGTTTGACTTGGCGAAGTCGAAGACGAGGCACAGGTGCTCATTAGAATGAGTTCACTGAACGATCCACTAAGAGTTATCATATGGTTATATTGACCAATCTGTCAGTGATAACTCTGAGTGATGATAGGATAGTTGGTCTTTTGACTTGAGGTCATTTTGACGGACCTGTGCGTGAACGGTGCCACTTAGATCAACTGACCTAGCTTCGAGGCAAGGCCTGTCGAAAGGTCTTTTGATTGGGTGTCACTTGAAACGTACGAGGCGAGTAATGACCAAGAGAGGATTCGTCTCTCCCGGTCAATGGGAGTTAGTGTCGTAGAGTTAGTTCGGTCTTTAGTAAAAACTCTGCGCAGAGTATGTTGGAAGAAGTCCAACATTAGTTGACTAAAGATCGATAGAAACTAACCGGAGTCAAGTTATTGGGGTTGACAGTTTGACCGTACCCCAGACTTGATCTACACGACACAGTTAAGACGAAAAGACTATAACTACGGAATTCATCACGGAAACAGTCAGGTGGTCCCGACAATACTCATGTCAATGAGTCAACCACATAATGATGATTCCTGAAGCAGGGACGGCAACCACTGCTCGTGGTCACTGCCGTATAGGGCTTCGAGCCCAACCTGTTGTAAGGGTCAGGCTGTAGGGTCTCACACAGAGTGCAACGCTTCGTCTAGTAATAGGTAGAAATTAGTTAGGGAGAATAATTGCATTTTTAATGCAAGGGATGAAATAATTGCATTTGATGCAATATGGTAATTTAAGCTTAGATAGGGACTACTTTGCATTTAATGCAAAGG
Organism: Scilla litardierei; assembly: GCA_030789695.1. Lineage (NCBI taxonomy): Eukaryota > Viridiplantae > Streptophyta > Magnoliopsida > Asparagales > Asparagaceae > Scilla > Scilla litardierei. The sequence continues at coordinate 120,321,142 of CM061141.1, forward strand.
CGATTAAATGTGTATTAAATTGTTTAATACAATATTTAATAATATAAACGCAAGGAAATGGTTACCGGTAAGACGGGTTCATCCCGCTCTAAACACAGGTTCGAACCGCGTCGAAAACGGAGTCCAAACGAGACCAATAAGTCTATTTAAAGTGTTTAAGTAGAGAGCCCAAAACAGACCCAAACAATAAAGCCCACACCTTTAAATAAACAGTATTTAATAGAGTGTGGGCCCGGCCCAATGGCCGGGCTTGTCTCAGCCGCAAAAGAGAAACCAAGGGGGCGCCACGTGGCGCCCCCCGGTTGGCCGAAGACCAGGCGCCCACGAGGGCGCCTGGGTGATTCTCGGGCCCGGGCTTTGCCCGGGCCCATGCAATGCGTGCCCGTGCATTGCACGGGCCGCCACGCGCGCGCAGAGGCGCGTGCAGCGCACGCGCCTCGGGGCGCGTGCGCTGCACGCGCCTGGCACTGCGGGGCCTGCACGCAGCCTAGGGCTGCGTGCTTCTTGCGACGGCTGGGTTTGTGTTTTTGGGTGGGGTTTTTAGCACACTTCGACACTCAATTGGAGGGTCAAACGACCTCCGATTGACGAACGGTTTTTTCCTATGCGTTCACCGTTGAACGCTTGTCGGATTGATAGGTTGTATCAATCCTGAAGCTCAACGGTGAGTGAGTTAAAATTCACGGAAGTTTGCACTTTGTGAAGTGCAAACTAACTTGATTTAATTAACTCTAATTTTTAGTCCCACATCGGATTTTGAGAAAAGGGGAGAGTCCGCCGCCTATATAAATAGGGGTCTCCCCCCTTTCTCAAAACTCGTCCCAAGCTCTAGATCTGAGCGGCTCTCGTAAATGTTGGAGCACGCTCGGATCTTAGCTTAAATTAAATATTTCTCTATCTCCCTAAAATTTCTGCCTTACTCCTGCGGGCTCTAGCAAAGCCTCAAAGGAGTTCGGATTCTGGATCCGAAATCTTGGCGGAGGTTTCACTCGCGTGAAACTTTCTTCGGCGGTTGGTTGGCTCGGCGGCACGGGGATTGATCGCCTCGGGATGCGGAGCGGTTCGAGGAGCGGTTCGGGGAGCGGTTCAAGGAGCGGCTCGGCGTGGGACGGGAGCAGCTCGGAAGACGGCGCGGAACATCTCGCCTGCTCCAGGGCTGAGATTCCGGGTATGTGGTTAAAGTAGTTTATTAGCATTAGTTTAGTTTAATCGCAGTAGGCTAGATCCTTCTTGGGATGGTCAGACCCATCCCAAGTCGGCATAGATCTTGGCATAGGGTCTTGGACCTTAGGGCCAAGTTAAAATTGTTTTAACTTGCATGTTAATTTAGTTAACATAGTTTTTCTTCCGCTGCTTTTGTTTTCTCTGTCTATGTTCCGTCCGACTTAGGACGGGACTAGAGTTTTTGTGCCCTAAGGGAACGCACAACACCCAACAGTGGTATCAGAGCTTGTTGAGCTTGAGTACGGGTTCTCGGGTTATGAACTGACCCGAAGTAATCGCTCTTACCGTACCAAGTCCCGATAAGATGGGGATCTTATAATGGGTTGGGCATTGTCGAGAGGCATGCCGTAAAACAAGTTTCTGAGGTATCTTGTGACGGGTCTAGGGTGCCATGGATGATGGGCCTTAACAGTGTCGCAATGATATCAGAGTGATACCCCTACAGTGGTATCAGAGCCTAGGTTTGCGTAGCGATCTAGGTACTGCGATTTTATTAAACGTGTTTAATGCTTTTTTAATTTAAAATGTTTTTAAAATTATGAGATAAATTTTAAAAATGTTTTAGATGTTCTAAAATTTTCCTTTGAAATTTTTTGAACATGGAAATTTTTTGAAATGATGTTTTAAAATTTATGTGATAACTTTTAAAACTAATTTTTTTTTTTTTTTTTTAAAAAGTTTAAAATTTATTTTGGATGCCTAAAAATTTTTATATGATAAATTTTTAAGCATGGAAATTTTAAAATGATGATTTTAAGTTTATGTAAAATTGATTTTAAGGCTTTAAATGTTTATGCGATAAATTTTTAAACGTAGCATGCAAATTAGTGATTTTAAAATTAAGTTTTTTTTATGAGATAAAAATAAAATAATTTCAAAATCATATTTTAAATTTAATTGTTAAATTTATGTTTGCATGCAGAAATAGTTTATGCGATAAACTTAGTATATTTAAATGTTAAATAGTTGTGCACTATCTTTATGCGATAAATTAGTGTAGCTTTATTTTAATGGCTTGACATCTTGTCCCTTATTTGATAACACAAGACAACCCCTTTAGGTTAGCCATTAAAAAATGATTAAAATTTATTACTTGAATTTTAATGACATGCTATGCTTTAATAAATCATTAACAACAATATTAAAGACCTAATTCCTGATTAGGGTAGTCCTTTAAATGAATTTTCAAATTCTAATTGTTATTATTAATTTTCATTAAAGGACTTCGCTTCTAGCGTTGTTAATAAAATTTATTAAAATCCTAATAACGATTAGGTTAGCACGTGAACCTTATAGTTGATAAGGACTTAATAAAAGTTATTAAACAAATCCTAAAAATTTTGAATTTAAGGATTCAACTAGTTGATAGGATTAATTAGTTGTTAATAAAAGCTGTTTAGTCTATGGCATACATACAAAAATGACAAGCTTCATTCAATGGACCATGATCCTGTCAATGTGCTTGGCTAAGAGTTCTGGGTCAACCCTTGCTAGTCCAAGGGGTAGTGATCCTGGCTTAGTCAATTCCCTGGCTGAGTTCCGCTGGACCGCAATGTCGCGAATCATGATTGTATGACACCCTGGACTATATCTAAGTCAAATACGTTAATGGTCTTTTTCAAGATTAGCCGTAGCCCTCCCTGTTTTAGGGGTTAGCAACTATAGGGCCCGTGTTATAGTTGTTGAGATACACTCAAGCTGTGACATGGCAACCCTGTAGAAACCAACTCCTTAAATACATAAGATGAAATCTTGACTAACCCTAACCGTCGTCTCGTAACCCGAGCGCCGGCGTAAGTTAAGTCAACGATGTAGTCTGCCTAGATGTAGTCTAAGACCTGACCCAAACCGACGTGTCGTGCATACACCGAGCTGAGGGGCAAGTCAGGCTAGACATGAAAACAAGGGTCCGACTAGACTAGACATTGTGATTTGGATGAGCACACTCATGATCACGAATGGCTAGGGGCAAAAACCGATTAAGAGAGTCATATCCGATATGATCGATGAAGAGTCATCTTCCGATTGCAGAGTCAATCAACTTGTTGAGCTACACTCAAGGTTGTTTAGACCCAAGGTGATTGGAACTCTTACCCATTAATTTTAATTCGATTAAATCGTTCGTTATTAAGCTTTAAAACGTTCGTAAAATTAGTGGGAGGATATAGATAGATAAAAGCCAATCTACCTATATTTAATATTGAACATATGCTAAAACTAGGGCAAGAATATGTTTACCGAAAGAATCAATTGATAATATTTTAATAAGTTAATTGGTCAAAAAGTTGATTAATTGAATATCAAAGTTAAATTCTAGTTGATAGAATTAAACTATATTCTCGTTGACAAATTAAATGACCTTCTAAAGAACAGACTTAAGAAATATGATTTCATTAAGTTCTGTGTCCAACAAATAAATTAAAGCTACATGTCACTCGTCTCTATATGAGGCAGCTTGAATATATAGGACATTCAAAGTATGTTTCTCCCTACAACTTGTTGAGCTACACTCAAGGTTGTATGGATAAACAATTTTGATCCGCAAAGTTCAAAGATTCGATCAAACCGTTTGAGTCGAATACGAGTGCATGAGCGATGCAAGACTATGTATCCCAACCGGATCTTGAGACAAGCAACTTCTTGAGCTACACTCAAGATTGCAAAGCTCAAGCGTTTGGATACATAAGTTGCTTGCATAGCTATTTATTTATGTTGATATCTAAATGTGATTTAGAAAAGGAAGAAGGCACTTCGGAAAGTCAATTGAGAAAGTTAGTTTAATTTATCATTAGTAGAGGCATAAGTAGGAGGAAATGAAAACGTGACATATTTTAATGTCACAATTCGGAATAAGTTGTTATACAAAAGACGTTTAACACATTTTGACGAATGTCGTCACATTGCTTCTGAAGTAATGTTTTGTGTTAAGTAATTTGTAAATAACTATACATATATTAAATGTTAATATATAAATACACAAGATAGTAGCAAACTTATATGGTAAAATTAGACTAGGCCGTATCAAGAGATTAAGTTTCACAAGTCACATAAAGAGGGGTCTGACCTCTCGTATTATGAAGTCTATGGACACTTGTGAGTCTTAGCCTCTTTGATACAATGGCCGAAACCCATCTGTGAGACAGTGGGAGAATGAGTTGTCGAACTCAGTCTCGTACATACTGATGTACCCGAGTCTATTTTTAACAAAATAAATTATTCGTATATTTTATTAAGACACGTGTTCTTGATGAAACACAAGTCTGATAAAATAAAGAACGAAATGACTAAAGTATTTAAACTGATTCGATTAGATCGAATGGTCAAATACTTAGCTAAATAAAATCTTGTGTAATTAAAAGAAAATGTGATTTTCTCTCAGATCAAGTCTGTTAACACATCGGTGTGTTAAAAGGTATGAATCACACTTAATTAGATTTAATGTGATCCATTGTAAGTGACTCTGAGTTAAGTCCTCCCTCTGGGTTAAGTCCCAGATAGTAATGCCTAGGTTTTGATAAAGTTCTATGAGAATATTATCAATAAGATATTCATTAAATCAATCATGAGGAAGTTGTATATTTACTCGAATTTTGTGAGACGAAAAGTCGAGTTAAGACATCATAACTAATGATGACTTAGTCAACTTCTAGGATGAAATCCGGAGTAGTAACTCCGATTTAAAACTTGATGCAGGTCCGTGTGCGTAAATAAATTTGAGAATTTAGTTTACGTACCCAAGGAAAATGTTTCCTCACTTTCTGCAAGTAAATCTTTAAGTTGAAAGGTTGGTGCAGAAAGAAAATAGTGAAGTACAATCATGTTGGTCGAGAACGGTTTTCATCCTAATTTCTTCAAAACGGATTATGATGAAACCGGTTTCGCCAACAGATGTGTACAGATCTACTCGGACCAAAGCCGATGTAAAACGCTTAAGTTGACCATGAAAATTTGCGCATTCACTTATAAGTTCGTTTTTCTAAATATGATTTAGACGAACCAACTTATATGAATTAGCCAGATAGTTTTCAAGGTCAGTGGGAGCGTATAAATTACATGCGAATCATCAAATAGATGGAACATATATTTTGACAAAGTAATCAAAAAGTTTGATACTTTATCAGAAATAAATATGAGCCATTTGTAATGACCAATAACTAATTTAAATGATTATCGTAAAGTACGATAAACTGGATAAGATCCAGGGAAATAAAATATTATAGATTCCGACAGACCAAATGAATTATTTGAATAAGATTCATATGGTTGGTCTAACATAAACATAGAAACCCATTAAGTCTATAGTGTAGACGGTTTTAGCAGATCCACTCACGAAGGCTCTATCACATGAAGTCGGAAAAACTTATGTGTAAAACGATATTAGATATCGAGATAAATGGGCCTAAGTGCAAGTGGGAGATGTAGGAATATGGTGCCCTCGAGGCCATTTATTCCTGTGTGAATAGCACAAACATCTTGTTCGAAATAACAGTAAGCTGTTTGGTAATAATTTATCTAAGTCATATTGTAATGTAGTCAACATTAGATATCAACTTAGGTAAAGTCCTGAGACTTTATGCAAGGTCAAACGGGTATCGAGATGAGTATCTCGATCATGGAGAAACGTTTGACCGTCTGTAGCATAAGTCTGAAATGGTTCATGGTCGTAGATGTTTCGAGACAAGGATATCGAAACATCGGATAGACCATTGTGTCTTAGTCTTCACCGTTTAGCGGTGGCGATGATCTCATGATCGTTTGACTTGGCGAAGTCGAAGACGAGGCACAGGTGCTCATTAGAATGAGTTCACTGAACGATCCACTAAGAGTTATCATATGGTTATATTGACCAATCTGTCAGTGATAACTCTGAGTGATGATAGGATAGTTGGTCTTTTGACTTGAGGTCATTTTGACGGACCTGTGCGTGAACGGTGCCACTTAGATCAACTGACCTAGCTTCGAGGCAAGGCCTATCGAAAGGTCTTTTGATTGGGTGTCACTTGAAACGTACGAGGCGAGTAATGACCAAGAGAGGATTCGTCTCTCCCGGTCAATGGGAGTTAGTGTCGTAGAGTTAGTTCGGTCTTTAGTAAAAACTCTGCGTAGAGTATGTTGGAAGAAGTCCAACATTAGTTGACTAAAGATCGATAGAAACTAACCGGAGTCAAGTTATTGGGGTTGACAGTTTGACCGTACCCCAGACTTGATCTACACGACACAGTTAAGACGAAAAGACTATAACTACGGAATTCATCACGGAAACTGTCAGGTGGTCCCGACAATACTCATGTCAATGAGTCAACCACATAATGATGATTCCTGAAGCAGGGACGGCAACCACTGCTCGTGGTCACTGCCGTATAGGGCTTCGAGCCCAACCTGTTGTAAGGGTCAGGCTGTAGGGTCTCACACAGAGTGCAACGCTTCGTCTAGTAATAGGTAGAAATTAGTTAGGGAGAATAATTGCATTTTTAATGCAAGGGATGAAATAATTGCATTTGATGCAATATGGTAATTTAAGCTTAGATAGGGACTACTTTGCATTTAATGCAAAGGCGATTAAGTGTGTATTAAATTGTTTAATACAATATTTAATAATATAAACGCAAGGAAATGGTTACCGGTAAGACGGGTTCATCCCGCTCTAAACACAGGTTCGAACCGCGTCGAAAACGGAGTCCAAACGAGACCAATAAGTCTATTTAAAGTGTTTAAGTAGAGAGCCCAAAACAGACCCAAACAATAAAGCCCACACCTTTAAATAAACAGTATTTAATAGAGTGTGGGCCCGGCCCAATGGCCGGGCTTGTCTCAGCCGCAAAAGAGAAACCAAGGGGGCGCCACGTGGCGCCCCCCGGTTGGCCGAAGACCAGGCGCCCACGAGGGCGCCTGGGTGATTCTCGGGCCCGGGCTTTGCCCGGGCCCATGCAATGCGTGCCCGTGCATTGCACGGGCCGCCACGCGCGCGCAGAGGCGCGTGCAGCGCACGCGCCTCGGGGCGCGTGCGCTGCACGCGCCTGGCACTGCGGGGCCTGCACGCAGCCTAGGGCTGCGTGCTTCTTGCGACGGCTGGGTTTGTGTTTTTGGGTGGGGTTTTTAGCACACTTCGACACTCAATTGGAGGGTCAAACGACCTCCGATTGACGAACGGTTTTTTCCTATGCGTTCACCGTTGAACGCTTGTCGGATTGATAGGTTGTATCAATCCTGAAGCTCAACGGTGAGTGAGTTAAAATTCACGGAAGTTTGCACTTTGTGAAGTGCAAACTAACTTGATTTAATTAACTCTAATTTTTAGTCCCACATCGGATTTTGAGAAAAGGGGAGAGTCCGCCGCCTATATAAATAGGGGTCTCCCCCCTTTCTCAAAACTCGTCCCAAGCTCTAGATCTGAGCGGCTCTCGTAAATGTTGGAGCACGCTCGGATCTTAGCTTAAATTAAATATTTCTCTATCTCCCTAAAATTTCTGCCTTACTCCTGCGGGCTCTAGCAAAGCCTCAAAGGAGTTCGGATTCTGGATCCGAAATCTTGGCGGAGGTTTCACTCGCGTGAAACTTTCTTCGGCGGTTGGTTGGCTCGGCGGCACGGGGATTGATCGCCTCGGGATGCGGAGCGGTTCGAGGAGCGGTTCGGGGAGCGGTTCAAGGAGCGGCTCGGCGTGGGACGGGAGCAGCTCGAAAGACGGCGCGGAACATCTCGCCTGCTCCAGGGCTGAGATTCCGGGTATGTGGTTAAAGTAGTTTATTAGCATTAGTTTAGTTTAATCGCAGTAGGCTAGATCCTTCTTGGGATGGTCAGACCCATCCCAAGTCGGCATAGATCTTGGCATAGGGTCTTGGACCTTAGGGCCAAGTTAAAATTGTTTTAACTTGCATGTTAATTTAGTTAACATAGTTTTTCTTCCGCTGCTTTTGTTTTCTCTGTCTATGTTCCGTCCGACTTAGGACGGGACTAGAGTTTTTGTGCCCTAAGGGAACGCACAACACCCAACAGCGCGTGCACTGCAGCAGCCGCAGACAAGCCCTGCGCGCGCACTGCTGCAGCATCATGCACCCCTGCGCGTGCATTGTTGTTGTCGCAACTAGAGGATTCCAAACAGTGCTGCTGCTTCAATCTTTTTTGGGGGTTCTTCATCACAAGTTGCAAGCCACTGAGGCCAGAGTTCAGTGCCGCAACATGAGTTGTCGAGAACGTGACGACGACGACTTGTCAAACTCAGATCTGACCCGTGCTGATTGACAGAGAATACACCATCATTGAGCTATTCTAAAATCGTATTTATTATCTTTGTGATTGTAGTGTATTGATCTCTGTAGGGGAAACTTTACCATTGATACATGTTTTGGGGACTTGTTTAGTGGGGGCTAGACAAGAGGGTCTTGATAAGTTGTAGCTAGTCAAGATAGAACGTTTACTATGTTGATAGTGTTTTGCACCGGTGGTGTGTTGTACGACTAGGTGAGGAGTGGGAGCTTGGGACTCATTGTAGTTGTGCAAAGAAACATATTAATCTAGTATTTGCTTGGGTGCTGGACGTAGGTCGTTGGTGTAGGAATATGATGCCCTCAAGGCCATTTATTCCTGTGTGAATAGCACAAACATCTTGTTCGAAATAACAGTAAGCTGTTTGGTAATAATTTATCTAAGTTATATTGTAATGTAGTTAACATTAGATATCAACTTAGGTAAAGTCCTGAGACTTTATGCAAGGTCAAACGGGTATCGAGATGAGTATCTCGATCATGGAGAAACGTTTGACCGTCTGTAGCATAAGTCTAAAATGGTTCGTGGTCGTAGATGTTTCGAGACAAGGATATCGAAACATCGGATAGACCATTGTGTCTTAGTCTTCACCGTTTAACGGTGGCGATGATCTCATGATCGCTTGACTTGGCGAAATCGAAGACGAGACACAGGTGCTCATTAGAATGAGTTCACTGAACGATCCACTAGAGTTATCATATGGTTATATTGACCAATCTGTCAGTGATAACTTTGAGTGATGATAGGATAGTTGGTCTTTTGACTTGAGGTCATTTTGACAAACCTGTGCGTGAACCGTGCCACTTATATCAACTGACCTAGCTTCGAGGCAATGCCTGTCGAAAGGTCTTTTGATTGGGTGTCACTTGAAACGTACGAGGCGAGTAATGAACAAGAGAGGATTCGTCTCTCCCGGTCAATGGGAGTTAGTGTCGTAGAGTTAGTACGGTCTTTAGTAAAAACTCTGCGCAGAGTATGTTGGAAGAAGTCCAACATTAGTTGACTAAAGATCGATAGAAACTAACCGGAGTCAAGTTATTGGGGTTGACAGTTTGACCGTACCCCAGACTTGATCTACACGACATATTTAAGACGAAGAGACTATAACTGCGGAATTCATCACGGAAACAGTCAGGTGGTCCCGACAATACTCATGTCAATGAGTTAACCACATAATGATGATTCCTGAAGCAGGGACGGCAACCACTGCTCGTGGTCACTGCCGTATAGGGCTTCGAGCCCAACCTGTTGTAAGGGTCAGGCTGTAGGGTCTCACACAGAGTGCAATGCTTCGTCTAGTAATAGGTAGAAATTAGTTAGGGAGAATATTTTGCATTTTTGATGCAAGGGATGAAATGATTGCATTTGATGCAATGTGATAATTTAAGCTTAGATAGGGACTATTTTGCATTTGATGCAAAAGCGATTAAATGTGTATTAAATTGTTTAATAAAATATTTAATATTATAAACGCAAGGAAAAGGTCACTGGTTAGACGGGTTCATCTTGCTCTTGACGCAGGTTCGAACCGCGTCAAAAACGGAGTTCAAACGAGCCCCAAAAGTCTATTTAAAGTGTTAAATAGAAAGCCCAAGAGAGATAAACCCCATTTAGAGAGGGTGTCAAAATAAAGCCCATGCCCAAGGAAAGGGGGCCCGCTGACGCGTGCGTCAGCTTGCTGACGCGGGCTGACGCCAGCGTCAGCGGGCCCACCCGCTGACGCGGGCGAGACAACCCAGCGGGCCCGCATTTGATGCGGGCCCGCCCCCGCTTCAAAGAAAAAGCCGCCCGCTTCCGCGGGCGGCAGCTGTGCACGCGACGCGTGCACAGCACGCGCCTCACGGGCGTGTGCTGTGCACGGGCCGCGCTGTTAAGCGCGCGCGTGTGCTGTGGGGCCCACATGATGGGCCCCACTTCGGGTTTTCTGAGCCCTAGGGCTGCGCGCAGCCGCCTTGGCTGTTTTGTGCGAAAATACACTCTTGGGTTGATCTTTGGACGATCAATTGAGTGGTCAAACGAACTCAGATTGACGAACGGTTTTTTCCTATGTGTTCACCGTTGAACGCTTGTCGTATTGATAGGTTGTATCAATCCTGAAGCTCAACGGTGAGTGAGTTAAAATTCACGGAAGTTTGCATTTTGTGAAGTGCAAACTAACTTGATTTTAATTAACTCATTGTTTAGTCCCACATCGGATTTTGAGAAAAGGGGAGAGTCCGCCGCCTATATAAATAGGGGTCTCCCCCCTTTCTCAAAACTCGTCCCAAGCTCTAGATCTGAGCGGCTCTCGTAAATGTTGGAGCACGCTCGGATCTAAGCTTAAATTAATATTTCTCTTCTCCCTAAATTTTCTGCCTTACTCCTGCGGGCTCTAGCAAAGCCACAAAGGAGTTCGGATTCTGAATCTGAAATCTTGGCGGAGGTTTCACTCGCGTGAAACTTTCTTCGGCGGTTGGTTGGCTCGGCGGCACGGGGATTGATCGCCTCGGGATGCGGAGCGGTTCGAGGAGCGGTTCGGGGAGCGGTTCAAAGGAGCGGCTCGGCGTGGGACGGGAGCAGCTCGGAAGACGGCGCGGAACATCTCGCCTGCTCCAGGGCTGAGATTCCGGGTATGTGGTTAAAGTAGTTTATTAGCATTAGTTTAATTTAATCGCAGTAGGCTAGATCCTTCTTGGGATGGTCAGATCCATCCCAAGTCGGCATAGATCTTGGCATAGGGTCTTGGACCTTAGGGCTAAGTTAGAAAATTGTTTTTAACTGCATGTTAATTAGTTAACATAAGTTTTTCTTCCGCTGCAAATGTTTTTGTGTCTATGTTCCGTCCGACTTAGGACGGGACTAGAGTTTTTGTGCCCTAAGGGACCGCAGAATTCCTAACAGTGGTATCAGAGCTTGTTGAACTTGAGTACGGGTTCTCGGGTTATGAGCTGACCCGAAGTAATCGCTCTTACCGTACCAATTCCGATAAGATGGTGATCTTATAATGGGTTGGGCATTGTCGAGAGGCATGCCGTAAAACAAGTTTCTGAGGTATCTTGTGACGGGTCTAGGGTGCCATGGATGATGGGCCTTAACAGCGTCGCAATGATATCAGAGTGATACCCAACAGTGGTATCAGAGCCTAGGTTTGCGTAGTCGATCTAGGTAATGCGATTTATTAAACTTGTTAATGCTTTGAAATGCTTTTCAAATATTTTTAAAGTTATGAGATAAAATTTTAAAAATGTTTTAGATGCTCAAAAAATTTTATTTTGATAATTTTGAACATGGAAATTTTTAAATGACGTTTTAAAATTTATGTGATAATTTTAAAACTAATTTTAAATCTTTAAAAGTTTAAATTTATTTTAGATGCCTAAAAATTTTTTATATGATAAATTTTTTTTTAAGCTTGGAAATTTTAAAATGGTGTTTTTTAATTTATGTGATAAATTTTAAAATTGATTTTAAGGCTTTAAATTTATGCGATAAGTTTAAAATATTTTAGATGTTTAAAAATTGTATATGATAAATTTTTGGACATGGAAAATTTCTAAAAGAAAAGTTTTAAATTTATAAGATATTTTTAAAACTGATTTTAAAAGTCTAAAAATTGTTTATGCGATAAACTTAGTTTATTTAATTGTTAAATAGTTGTGCACTATCTTTATGCGATAAATTAGTGTAGGTTTTTTAATGGCTTGTTAATCTTGTCCCTTATTTGATAACACAAGACAACATTTTAGGTTAGCCATTAAAAATGATTAAAATTTATTACTTGAATTTTAATGACATGCTATGTTTTAATAAATCATTAACAACAATATTAAAGACCTAATTCCTGATTAGGGTAGTCCTTTAAATGAATTTTCAAATTCTAATTGTTATAATTAATTTTCATTAAAGGACTTCGCTTCTAGCGTTGTTAAAAATTTATTAAAATCCTAATAACGATTAGGGTAGCACGTGAACCTTATAGTTGATAAGGACTTAATAAAAGTTATTAAACAAATCCTAAAATTTTGAATTTAAGGATTCAACTAGTTGATAGGATTAATTAGTTGTTAATAAAAGCTGTTTATTCTATGGCATACATACAAAAATGACAAGCTTCATTCAATGGACCATGATCCAGTCAATGTGCTTGGCTAAGAGTTCTGGGTCAACCCTTGCTAGTCCAAGGGGTAGTGATCCTGGCTTAGTCAATTCCCTGGCTGAGTTCCGCTGGACCGCAATGTCGCGAATCATGATTGTATGACACCCTGGACTATATCTAAGTCAAATACGTTAATGATCTTTTTCAAGATTAGCCGTAGCCCTCCCTGTTTTAGGGGTTAGCAACTATAGGGCCCGTGTTATAGTTGTTGAGATACACTCAAGCTGTGACATGGCAACCCTGTAGAAACCAACTCCTTAAATACATAAGATGAAATCTTGACTTGACCCAAACCGACGTTGTCGTGAATACACCGAGCGACGGCGCAAGTTTAGTCAAAGATGTAGTCTGCCTAGATGTAGTCTAAGACCTGACCCAAACCGACGTGTCGTGCATACACCGAGCTGAGGGGCAAGTCAGGCTAGACATGAAAACAAGGGTCCGACTAGACTAGACATTGTGATTTGGATGAGCACACTCATGATCACGAATGGCTAGGGGAAAAAACCGATTAAGAGAGTCATATCCGATATGATCGATGAAGAGTCATCTTCCGATCGCAGAGTCAATCAACTTGTTGAGCTACACTCAAGGTTGTTTAGACTCAAGGTGATTGGAACTCCTACCCATTAATTTTTAATTCGATTAAATCGTTCGTTATTAAGCTTTAAAACGTTCGTAAAAATAGTGGGAGGATATAGATAGATAAAAGCCAATCTACCTATATTTAATATTGAACATATGCTAAAACTAGGGCAAGACTATGTTTACCGAAAGAATCAATTGATAATATTGGAATTAGTTAACTGGTCAATAAGTTGATTAATTGAATATCAAGTTAAATTCTAAGAATTAAAACTATATTCTCGTTGACATTAAATGACCTTCTAAAGAACAGACTTAATAAATATGATTTCATTAAGTTCTGGGTCCAACAAATAAATTAAAGCTACATGTCACTCGTCTCTATATGAGGCAGCTTGAACATATAGGACATTCAAAGTATGTTTCTCCCTACAACTTGTCGAGCTACCCTCAAGGTTGTATGGACAAACAATTTTGATCCGCAAAGTTCAAAAATTCGATCAAACCGTTTGAGTCGAATACGAGTGCATGGGCGATGCAAGACTATGTATCCCAACCGGATCTTGAGACAAGCAACTTCTTGAGCTACACTCAAGATTGCAAAGCTCAAGCGTTTGGATACATAAGTTGCTTGCATAGCTATTTATTTATGTTGATATCTAAATGTGATTTAGAAAAGGAAGAAGGCGCTTCGGAAAGTCAATTGAGAAAGTTAGTTTAATTTATCATTAGTAAAGGCATAAGTAGGAGGAAATGAAAATGTGACATATTTTGATGTCACGATTTCAGAATAAGTTGTTATACAAAAGACGTTTAACACATTTTGACGAATGTCGTCACATTGCTTCTGAAGTAATGTTTTGTGTTAAGTAATTTGTAAATGACTATATATATTAAATGTTAATATATAAATACACAAGATAGTAGCAAACTTATATGGTAAAATTAGACTAGGCCGTATCAAGAGATTAAGCTTCACAAGTCACATAAAGAGGGGTCTGACCTCTCGTATTATGAAGTCTACGGACACTTGTGAGTCTTAGCCTCTTAGATACAATGGCCGAAACCCATCTGTGAGACAGTGGGAGAATGAGTTGTCGAACTCAGTCTTGTACATACTGATGTACCCGAGTCTAATTTTAACAAAATAAGTTATTCGTATATTTTACTAAGACACGTGTTCTTGATGAAACACAAGTCTGATAAAATAAAGAACGAAATGACTAAAGTATTTAAACTGATTCGATTAGATCGAATGGTCAAATACTTAGCTAAATAAAATCTTGTGTAATTAAAAGAAAATGTGATTTTCTCTCAGGTCAAGTCTGTTAACACATCAGAGTGTTAAAAGGTATGAATCACACTTAGTTAGACTTAGTGCGATCCGTAAATAAGTGACTCTGAGTTAACTCCTCCCTCTGGGTTAAGTCCCAGATAGTAATGCCTAGGTTTTGATAATGTTCTATAAGGACATTACCAATAATATATTCAATAAATCAATCGTAAGGAAGTTGTAAAATTACTCGAATTTCGTAAGACGAAGAGTCGAGTTAAACATCATAACTGATGATGACTCAGTCAACTTCTAGGATAAAATTCGGAGTAGCAACTCCGATTTAAAATTTGATGTAGGTCCGTGTGCGTAAATAAATTTGAGAATTTAGTTTACGTACCCAAGGAAAATGTTTCCTCACTTTCTGCAAGTAAATCTTTAAGTTGAAAGATTGGTGCAGAAAGAAAATAGTGAAGTACAATCATGTTGGACGAGAACGGTTTTCATCCTAATTTCTTTAAAACGGATTAGTTGAAACCGTCTCGCCAGCAGATGTGTACAGATCTACTCGGACCAAGCTCGATGTAAAACGTTCATGTTGACCATGAAAATTTGAGCATTCACTTATAAGTTCGTTTTTCTAAATATGATTTAGACGAACCAACTTATATGAATTAGCCAGATAGTTTTCAAGGTCAGTGGGAGCATGTAAATTACATGCGAGACATCAAAGAGATGGAACATATATTTTTATTAAGTAATCAAAGAGTTTGATACTTTATCAGAAATGGATATGAACCATTTGCAATGACCAATAACTAATTTGAAATTATTATCGTAAGATACGATGAACTGGATAAGATCCAGGGAAATAAAGTATTATAGATTCCGATAGACCAAGTGAATTATTTGAATGAGATTCAAATGGTTGGTCTAACATAAACATAGAAACCCCTTAAGTCTATAGTGTAGACGGTTTTAGCAGATCCACTCACGAAGGCTCTACCACATGAAGTCGGGAAAACTTATGTGTAAAAACGATATTAGATATCGAGATAAATGGGCCTGAGTGCAAGTGGGAGATGTAGGAATATGATGCCCTCAAGGCCATTTATTCCTGTGTGAATAGCACAAACATCTTGTTCGAAATAACAGTAAGCTGTTTGGTAATAATTTATCTAAGTTATATTGTAATGTAGTTAACATTAGATATCAACTTAGGTAAAGTCCTGAGACTTTATGCAAGGTCAAACGGGTATCGAGATGAGTATCTCGATCATGGAGAAACGTTTGACCGTCTGTAGCATAAGTCTAAAATGGTTCGTGGTCGTAGATGTTTCGAGACAAGGATATCGAAACATCGGATAGACCATTGTGTCTTAGTCTTCACCGTTTAACGGTGGCGATGATCTCATGATCGCTTGACTTGGCGAAATCGAAGACGAGACACAGGTGCTCATTAGAATGAGTTCACTGAACGATCCACTAGAGTTATCATATGGTTATATTGACCAATCTGTCAGTGATAACTCTGAGTGATGATAGGATAGTTGGTCTTTTGACTTGAGGTCATTTTGACAAACCTGTGCGTGAACCGTGCCACTTATATCAACTGACCTAGCTTCGAGGCAATGCCTGTCGAAAGGTCTTTTGATTGGGTGTCACTTGAAACGTACGAGGCGAGTAATGAACAAGAGAGGATTCGTCTCTCCCGGTCAATGGGAGTTAGTGTCGTAGAGTTAGTACGGTCTTTAGTAAAAACTCTGCTCAGAGTATGTTGGAAGAAGTCCAACATTAGTTGACTAAAGATCGATAGAAACTAACCGGAGTCAAGTTATTGGGGTTGACAGTTTGACCGTACCCCAGACTTGATCTACACGACATATTTAAGACGAAGAGACTATAACTGCGGAATTCATCACGGAAACAGTCAGGTGGTCCCGACAATACTCATGTCAATGAGTTAACCACATAATGATGATTCCTGAAGCTGGGACGGCAACCACTGCTCGTGGTCACTGCCGTATAGGGCTTCGAGCCCAACCTGTTGTAAGGGTCAGTCTGTAGGGTCTCACACAGAGTGCAACGCTTCGTCTAGTAATAGGTAGAAATTAGTTAGGGAGAATATTTTGCATTTTTGATGCAAGGGATGAAATGATTGCATTTGATGCAATGTGATAATTTAAGCTTAGATAGGGACTATTTTGCATTTGATGCAAAAGCGATTAAATGTGTATTAAATTGTTTAATACAATATTTAATATTATAAACGCAAGGAAAAGGTCACTGGTTAGACGGGTTCATCTTGCTCTTGACGCAGGTTCGAACCGCGTCAAAAACGGAGTTCAAACGAGCCCCAAAAGTCTATTTAAAGTGTTAAATAGAAAGCCCAAGAGAGATAAACCCCATTTAGAGAGGGTGTCAAAATAAAGCCCATGCCCAAGGAAAGGGGGCCCGCTGACGCGTGCGTCAGCCTGCTGACGCGGGCTGACGCCAGCGTCAGCGGGCCCACCGCTGACGCGGGCGAGACAACCCAGCGGGCCCGCATTTGATGCGGGCCCGCCCCCGCTTCAAAGAAAAAGCCGCCCGCTTCCGCGGGCGGCAGCTGTGCACGCGACGCGTGCACAGCACGCGCCTCGCGGGCGTGTGCTGTGCACGCGCCGCGCTGTTAAGCGCGCGCGTGTGCTGTGGGGCCCACATGATGGGCCCCACTTCGGGTTTTCTGAGCCCTAGGGCTGCGCGCAGCCGCCTTGGCTGTTTTGTGCGAAAATACACTCTTGGGTTGATCTTTGGACGATCAATTGAGTGGTCAAACGAACTCCGATTAACGAACGGTTTTTTCCTATGCGTTCACCGTTGAACGCTTGTCGTATTGATAGGTTGTATCAATCCTGAAGCTCAACGGTGAGTGAGTTAAAATTCACGGAAGTTTGCACTTTGTGAAGTGCAAACTAACTTGATTTTTATTAACTCATTGTTTAGTCCCACATCGGATTTTGAGAAAAGGGGAGAGTTCGCCGCCTATATAAATAGGGGTCTCCCCCCCTTTCTCAAAACTCGTCCCAAGCTCTAGATCTGAGCGGCTCTCGTAAATGTTGGAGCACGCTCGGATCTAAGCTTAAATTAATATTTCTCTTCTCCCTAAATTTTCTGCCTTACTCCTGCGGGCTCTAGCAAAGCCACAAAGGAGTTCGGATTCTGAATCTGAAATCTTGGCGGAGGTTTCACTCGCGTGAAACTTTCTTCGGCGGTTGGTTGGCTCGGCGGCACGGGGATTGATCGCCTCGGGATGCGGAGCGGTTCGAGGAGCGGTTCGGGGAGCGGTTCAAAGGAGCGGCTCGGCGTGGGACGGGAGCAGCTCGGAAGACGGCGCGGAACATCTCGCCTGCTCCAGGGCTGAGATTCCGGGTATGTGGTTAAAGTAGTTTATTAGCATTAGTTTAATTTAATCGCAGTAGGCTAGATCCTTCTTGGGATGGTCAGATCCATCCCAAGTCGGCATAGATCTTGGCATAGGGTCTTGGACCTTAGGGCTAAGTTAGAAAATTGTTTTTAACTGCATGTTAATTAGTTAACATAAGTTTTTCTTCCGCTGCAAATGTTTTTGTGTCTATGTTCCGTCCGACTTAGGACGGGACTAGAGTTTTTGTGCCCTAAGGGACCGCAGAATTCCCAACAGTTGGGACGACCGAAATAGGGTAAATCTATGCATACTCTGTGATTGCATACTTTTTACGTACTCTGCCTGTGATCACAAATGTGTGTGATTGTTCGTGGGTTGCACAAATATTTTTATTAGCCTATTCACCCCCCTCCCCCTCTAGGCTTAGATCCAGATCCAACAATATCTGCGTAATCGATATCTAATATCAATCAGGTATGTGAACTTTTGATTTTGCTTCAATGTAGTATCAATGCAGCACACTAATACTGAAACATACCACATTCATATTTGAGTTGCAAAATGAATATAAAGAGACATAATTCCACAGTTCGAATAAAAGCATGATTCCATATATAGAATGCTGATGGCGATACAAAAATGTCATCAGAAGTCACATACATACAAAATGTGACATATGTATATAACCTAACAACAGTATACCAGCTGTATCCCCAACTACACATATACTCCCAAAATACATGACAACCTATCCTTTGCACTCTCTCAGACAGAGCTCAAAAATACATTTCTTAGATGGAGATATGCTCGTGGTATTGTCCATGTGCCATCAACCTGCATGTGTAGGAGGTGGTGAACGAGAAGCACTTGGTTCTGGAGGGTCAAGAGCATGAATATCTCTGGGCATGCACACGAGTGTTTCCAATTTCTCATCGATATTTTTAATCATGCCCTTCACCACATTGAGCTCGTTACGCATCGTCGTAACCGCACTCCAGATGCATGAGAGTCCAAACTCAAATTCTTTCATATGTTGATTCCATTCCTCGTGAGCCTCTAAGGATGATGACGTATCAGATTGAGGACGTAAGCTATCATAGATACGACGAAGATAATCCATGATCTGTTCATGATCACGACAAAGTCCAAGGACATTAGCCTCGACTCTGGCCACGTCATCACAGAATGAAATCTGCTGAACTTCCAAACGCATATAACCATCGATCAGATAATCAACCCTAGTTCTGACGGCATCAATGGGGTCTTCAGTAGCTGGAGAGTAGAAATGTGCATGAGGCTTATCGTGAGCTGGATGGTGGTTAGATGATGATGGGTCGACAGATGGTCGAGGAGACGGTAGATCAATGATAGATATTGAGATAATGGTGGCCGCGTCGATGTCTCTGGTTGGTCTTTAGCCGGATTTGTATCTTCTCGATCTCTTCACATAGCTATAGGATCATCGACGTTGATTGTCGTCTTTCTAGCTCGTTTGCGGTTGTGGGGTGACATGGTAAAACCCTAAACAAGAGCGACAAGGATGCCATACGCAAGAACTCTTCTATCCTATATGTCATTCGCTTTTCCCGCCATTGGACGAACTCTAGACTGTTCACATTCAAGTTGGACGCTCACATTCGGTTCTGAGTAAAAATGTTGAAAGTGAATGAAAATTACTCGGTGCGCACAACGGGTAAAAGTTTTGCCCGTTGTACCCTCCGAGTAATTTTCATCCATGTAAATAAAATTACTCACCGGGCACAACGGATAAAACTTTTTCCCGTTGTGCGTTTTCAGAATTTGTACAGTTGTACGCGTTGAGTAAAATTACATGTTTAAGATCAAAATTACTCAGCGCGCACAACAGTTTAATACAGGCGGGGTTATTTCTGGGTTTTTCAAAAAGCCAATTTCGTTACTCTTTATTTCAAAAAAGCGAACGTGCGCATAGCAATTCGGTACGTGCGCATAGCAGTCCCTATTAGTGAAAGGTTACTTCCATGCAGTCTTTTATTTAGACGCTTGAATAACGTTTCTCATAAATGGGATAATCGATCAAACCCAGAGTTGTGTTTGGCTACATTGACTGTCATAAATGATACGTTCCTACTTTCTTACCCATATGTGTCAATCAAAATAGAAGCGGTGAAAAGGCCTATAAAGGTGGGCTATGTTCTTCTGGTAACAAACGCGAAGAGAGGTAAGGCATGTGAATTCTCTGCTGCACAGTGCAATGGAGCCCCCTCTCACTTGTCCTTCCCTACGCTTCAACTAAGAGTTGTATTTATAGCTCGATCACGCAGTCAGAAGTTGTCGGTATAGATCCAGGTTCAGATGCAGTAAAGAGAAGGAAAGGTTTCGCTGGTATCCACCAAAAATATGCAAGTTGGATCTGACCATTTATTCTCATTTATATCATGCATTTCTTTTCTCACGCAAATTATTCTGATCTTGCCCTTTGTTTGCCGATAATCTTTCTCTGGTAACAAAGCACAGGTTAAGGCTGGGCAAGATGGGACGCAGAACAAGGATGTATTCATGACGTGTATATGGCACGCATCATGGAAAAGATGTGTAAATGTTATGCATAGATAGCTGGATGTATTGGTGGCAAACGGGTCGGGTGGGTTCGGGTCCGGATTCAATCTGGGTCGGGTTCGGGTGACCCAGAAAATTTCCGGATCGGGTTCGGGTTAACCTGTCGGGTTAAGATTTGACTTATACACTACTGCTCCTTTTTCGATATCCAATTATTTATTAAGAGTCACCGACTATTTATTGAGTGTTGCATACTTTCCAGTAGCGCGTTGCTTAAACCGCACTGATGACAGCAAGGAAGTATAATTAACGTTACCATTTTATTAATGAAAGTAATAAAATTAACAAAAAAGTTGTATGTAAAGAGAATTGAATCCAAGACCTCTTAAAGAAGAGGACAACAATTCAAATCGTATAAGCACAACTCCCATTCAGGGTCGGAACCAGGATTAGATGACCGGGGGGCCGGGCGGCGTTGCAAGAAGGTATACAAACTGTACTCGAAAGTACATAGATGTGATGATGTTCAAGTCGACGAGTTCAAAGAGATGCATGATGAGTTTTTCCATTGCGTTTAAGTATATTTGAGGTGACAAAGTGAACAATAAAGTAGATATGAAATTCATTGCTCAGGCCCAATGCAACATATGTGTGAGAGATCGTGTAAGAAAGCCGAAAACGAAAACAAGTTTTAATTGCAGGAGAACGAAAAATAAGTTACAAAGGTTCAAACCGAATTACTTTAAATAAGTAGCAAATTTTCCCATGCATTTATTAAACACAAAATTGTTCACATATTAGCGAAGATATGAACGAGAAAACTTACGCTGATTACATAGTTAATTTGCAAAAAAAAGATGAAAAATATAATCATTGGGACTTGCAAAGAATCCTTTACATTTAAGGGAATGGGAGAAGCGTGTTTAGTACCTAAACATTTTAGGTAGTTTAAATTAATAATGACTGTTTAAAAACTCTAATTAGATATCAGAACGTTTACTTATCATAAAACAATTCTATATTTAACAATAACTTGTGTGAGAATTTAAGCTTAACCTACGATATATTTTTGTTTAGACGTTTTTCTTTTCTCAATCAATGCTGACCCCACTATACTATAATTAAAAGCAGGAGGAAAAAAACCAAACTGGACACATGTTATGATCATGACATATTCGTTGCTGAACATACTGAGGCCAATTAGTAGAAAGCATGAAGTCTCTAATCGAACCAAAGAGTGTTTATCCTCTCCTACTGCCATGTTGTTTGTTTTTTAAATAGCACTAAAATAATTATTATTTTTATGAACGTTGGCAAGATCAAACAACAAATTTCAAGTGCATGATGAACAAAATAAATCATTTGCAAATCATGTATATAAAGGAGCAAAATCTAAAAAACTTTACAAAAGGCATTTCTTGAAACGAGTGAGTAACAAAATAAATCATTTTCTCGGAATTTTACATGAGGCGTGGCTCAAACTCAAGACCTGAGGCATGTGGAGTGAACACACAACCAGTGAAGCAAAGAACCAGTTATGTTGTTGAAGATTACATTCATTTACTTAACCCAACATTGCTGCTGCCATATGTATATAGTTAAGCAAATTTTAAAAAAGGGCGGGGGGGGGGCAACTCTTAAGTGGGTCCGCCCCTGCTCCCATTGCAACTGTGTATTGAAGTTATTATATAAATTTTTATAAATATAGAGAAAGTAAACCGGGTCGAATTCGAGTCATCCGGGTTGACATGCCAAACCCATACCCGACCCAGATTTTATCCAGGTCGGGTCGGGTCAACCTGTTTCCTACTTGACCCGGATTGGCCCCTACCCATACCCGGTTAAGGACGCCGGGTTTGGGTCAGATCGGGTCGGGTTGGGCTCATTTTGCCACCCCTAACTGTTTGGACCGAAATGTAGTGACCCTGTGCTATGAGGAATAAACACTATAGGGGTGTGAATAGTGTTCTATAGAATTATAAGGAATTTACGCCAAATAAAACCCTAATTAACCAACAAATGCGGAATGAAAGAAGTGATCAACAACGCAAGGAAGAATGCAATGCAAACATGCAATCTATCCTGGTTCGGTGCCACCCAAGTCTCCCCGACTTATTCACGACGCCCTACTCCAGCAACACCCGGATCCCCTCCGGATACTCTAGTAAAACCACTAGAGCTTTCCTTTAGCCCAATTGCGGAAACCCCACAAGTGCAATCGACCTACAATCGATGTCCGTGTATCCCACAATCCGGGAACACGCAAATACCTTAATCCCACAACCTGGAACTAAGCACACTCTCACAAACCGAGAGCAAAACCTAATCTTGACTCCCACAACTTGGGATCAAGCCAACCCTCTCAATAACCAAGAGTATACAACAATTTATATGTATAGAGAATGAAATGTAAAGCTCTTACCACAAAATCCTATACCTTGAGAAATACTTACCAATTTAAGGCAAGAATGGATTTTGAGGAAATAGTTAGCACAAAACCCTAGCTCCACCAAGATGGACATCAATAGATGGCTAGGGTGAAGTTGGTGACTTGGATTCAAGCTCTTAGCTTGAGTAGCTCACAAAGAATGAGAATCTCTCTTGAGGAATTAGGGCTCAAAGAGTAAGGGAGAGATTCTTGTGAGATGAGAGAGCTTGGAAATGGAGTTGAATGGCTCATCTCTTTGATGTGAAAATGTCTCTAAAATCAGCCTTGATTATCTGGTTTGAAGCAACTCAAACTTATATAGGAAGAGACAAAACGGTCACAAAAATCGTGGCAATAAATGCCCAACGGATCTATTTCTGAAGCTGCTTAATCGGTCTAAGGATCACTGACCGATTAGTTTTACAACTAGTCAGTTGGTGAACCTTCTTGGATCGACTAGAAGGTTGACAGCAAAGATAGTGAAATCAAGAGATAGAACTAGTCGGTCTAAGAAGAAACATCAACCGACTAGTTGGACAACTAGTCGATCGGTGAACCTTCTTGGACCGACTAATTGGTCAACAAATAGGCTTGAGTTTATTAGGATAACTAGTCGGTCTGAGAAGGATTTCCAACCGACTAGATCGTCATCTAGTCGATCGGTGAACCTTCTTGGACCGACTAAATGATCAACAGTGAATGGGCTAAGATTAGTAAGGATGTCTAGTCGGTTTAAGAAGGATTTTCAACTGATTAGATCGTCACCTAGTCGGTTGGTTTTTCTACTTGAACCAACTAAGATGCATAAGAAGCCATGAAAAGAAGCGATAAACTACGGGAAACTTTCTAATGGCATCTAAGGCAATCCTAGAGATAAGATATGATAGTTATGAAGATTTCTAGGCAAGTACTACTCAAGACTTAACATTCTATGAGATAAAGCTAGAAGACAATATAAATAACATGACGAACAGTCTTCAAAGCTTCAACATGGAGAATCCGAAACCCTTGACTTCATAAGCAACTCCTTGAGCTTCAACGAAGCTTCAGGAACAACGATCACGCGCTTTAAGAAGTCTTGGGATGTCGCTTGAGATGTACAAAAGTAGTTTGGCGACGATCTCCATAATTCTTCATGGTCTTGAGTCTTTTAGTTGAATGTCTCCAACGTCATAGTCTTTGATCCTCAAGGTGTCCTTTGAAGCTTTTGAATCATCCATTCCTATCTAATCTTTGGATTGAATATCCATTCATTTATTGATGCCATTGGCTTGATGTTTGAGGTAGCCTTTGAGTTCTTCAAGCCAATGCTTCACATTTGTTGATCTACCAAGTCCTCCACTTGAATCAACACGTGTAGTCACTTTTGAACTTCTTGAATCTAATTGGTGACTTTTTAGCTAACAGCAAACACATGAGTTAATCACAATGATTTGTGTTTGATCATCATCAAAATCAAGGTGGAGAGTCCAATACTCAACATTCTCTCCCTTTTTGATGATGACAAACCAAATATAAACAAAACAAATAATTGTGCATTAAATATACTTACTCTCCCCTGCAATGATGCCAATCAAATTAATATCAATAATCAATAGCATCATTCAACAGTTAATAGTGTGTGTATCATATGAGGTTGTGTATATATCGCATGAATGACCAGAAATAATATGTGTACACAATACAAATCATATAGGTGATACACATCATAAACATGAGCATGATTACCAATATATATAATGTAAACAATATAAACCAAGGTAATCACCAAATCTCCCCCTGAATCATATACATGAACGATCATACATAAAGTCTATATGATTCAAGTTATTTTTTAACACTCAACATTTAATAAGCACATCCTTTGTTTATTTCTCTCCCCCTTTGGCATTATCCAAAAGACATGGGGGTATAGAAACAACAAAAGCAAAAATTGAGTGGAAAACTAAAAAGTATATCTAATGAAAACTAGATAAGCTACCAATTTAAAACAAGATATCAAAATAAAGATATCAATTGCAAGAGCAAATATCCAACAACAACTCAACTACCCTCAATTATCACAAGAAGATAAGCAATAAGTATATGTGATAAAAGATTACAATAGATACTAATTGTAAATAGTAGTGTGAGCAGTGTTAGAAAAGTGACAATAGCATAATTAGCAGTAGCTACTAGCTATAAATATGATAAAGAATACAGATAACAATGCAAAAATCATGACATCACTTGTGAAAGAAAAACAAGTGATCAAATAGTGTCAAGTACACAAACAAACTCAATTATCACAAAATTTATAACATTAAGCATAATGTGATAGACTGTCCTTGAGCAAGGGCATGACATATGACATGAACATGATTAAATACATAATGGTGGAATCAAAATCATCACAATGATATAGATCAACAAATAATATCAATAAACTGATATCTAAGTCAAACATAAAAAAATACAACAAACATGACTATGGAAATTTTTAACCATGTGTACAAAGTAATGTTATGAAATAATAACACAAATTAAATATAATGGCATGTGATACCAATTGTAGTCATACCAAATCATTTCCAAAAGTAAGCATACCAAATCTAAGTGAAGTGTGCGATGTGGGCATACACAAATATATATATCATGCAAAAGTGTTATGCCAAAAAGAGATAGAAACATCATAAAACGTATGGCATACACAATTCTAGCACACTAGGATACTAATTGAAACAATATTCAAAAGAACCATAGTACTAGCATGCATTCCAGAATAGATACTCACATAATGAGTCAATGATAAGCATGAAATGCCATGAGCATAAGGAAGATAAGCACTATATCACAAGCTCAAAACTAGCATCAAGCAAGAGCATGTAAAGATGAAATCCAATATAAATAGTCTAACATAGTGTGCAAAGTAGGCAAATAATGTCAAGATCATGACATCACTCGAGAAGGAAACCAAGTGAACAAATAGAGACATGATCTCTCCAAGCTCAATTATCACAAAGGATTCAACATGAGGCATACTGTGACAAAACATCTTTTGAGCAAAGGCATGAAGATAGTCTACGTTCAAAGTCACAAGGTAGGACATAAACAAATAAAGTTATCATGAACATCGCATGCATGCATACTAATTATGCGAATAGAATAAAAAGCTTGTGTAAGCACAATATAATCGGAGGTAGCATCAAAGAAGTCATAGGGCATCAAGATATATTCATGGAAGAATATCTATGACAGAATATACATATCATCAAACACAATATAAAGCTTATATGATCGTGTATAGCACAAGTTATCTCTAACATCTCATAAAAATAGCATAAAATATGAGCATGAGATGAGAGATGACATAGTGAGAAATATAGCTTGAAGATCACTAACTAATATGAATGAGTGTTATGTCACTTGTGAAAATATCATACATGAAAGATTTAGCTATAGACATGAAAGATCTCTTGAATAAAATTATAGCTAAACATTAGTCATGAAGTAATTAAAATGACAAGTAACATACATTGATCACCCCAAATCATATCAATACGTCTCATAAAGATAATCATACAAACTATAAGAAAAGTATGAGATGTGTGATGATACAATGAACAAATATGTATAAAGATCCTAAATCATTAATCTTATTCATGGCATGAAAAAGATATGAACATCAATAAGCAACTAACCAATTCATTATATGAATGTTATAGCTACCATGGTACATGAGTCGTAATAAGACATATATGACATACATGAACAAGGTAGTCACATAAACATACAATCTTCATGAGGGTGTGACAAGAATGAGCTAATGAAGAAGTATGATATATTATACAAATCGAATATATTAAAATACCAATTGTAAACATGGTAGTCAAAACCAATATATTAAAATACCAATTGTACAAAACACATACTTACAACCATTTAGCTCTCCCTATATGTGTGCATCGCCAATGCACCATCCTTTCCTTTGAATTGATCCATCATTTGTAAACCAAGGAGTGTGTATAGTAGGCATCTTGCACAACAATCTGACAATTCAACAATTGGTGGTATCCAAAAACTTTTTGGATCCAATAGGTTAAGGAACAAAATCAAGTAGTCCAATAACCAATCATTTACCAATTGTAAATAACACTCATCAATAGAAATGCATGACATGCATTAATAGGAGTTATTATAATCACGAAAATCATACATATCAGGAATTAACAATTCTCAACCATTAGAAATTAGATACACATATACTAATAATTCCTATGCATATGATTTAGTCAAGCAACATTATTATGAATACACACATCTAATACAATAGTGTGTGCTAGAAAGATTCCTCGTTCAATATGCATTTGTGCATAAAATAAACATTCACTGCACAACACAAATTGAAGGAAGGCATGAAAAGTAATACCACAAAGAGTGTGTATGAAAAGCATAAAGTATTAATTTTCATAACCAAATTTCTCTTTCCTTTGGCATATCAACAAGATAGGAAGGTGCAAATTGATAATAAATCACCAAGGATCAGAGAAATCAACTAATCTATATGCACAAACATAATACGAATGAAATGCAATGACATATAGATGAACATAACATGATAGCAATCAAAACATGTCATACTCCCACACAATCATACAAACTATGCAAACTTGGGAGTAGTGGACGAACTCACACATATATATATGGGTACAAAAAGTAATCATACAAGCATGGTACCCAAGCAATGAAGTGCAATATGAGTGAGTAAGCAAGGTGGAAATCAAATAAAGACCGAGTTTGATTTTTATATATATAGTCGCATGAGAATATGTCATTCCTAATTTAAGATTCTATATGTGTGTTCATATCGTGCCTAGAAACATTCTTAGGAATCCAAAAGATAGTGATTTGGGGTTCTTAAGTAGAGGTTGTGTAGTGGCATGAGTAGGAAGTTGGGATGCACGCTTGTGAAGTGGAACATAAATATAAGCGTGTCCCGTGTGTGAAACATGCAAATGAGCATTAGTTCTAATCATGAAATTTTTTAAGCCACATGTTATAAATAATCCTCGAATAAACATATGCGTAAGGATTATGAATACACAATGCACATGAATCAAGAATTTGACACACATGACATACACAGACATGAATGACATACAAGACACATAATATGCAAACATAGGATATGCATGAGAGTCTCAAACACAAAGTGACATCTACATGCATCCAACACACATAGATACCAAATGTAAGAATATACTTACAACATTAAGCTCCCCCTACTTTGGTGCATCACTTAAGCACCATCAACTCCATTTGAATGAAAGTCTTTGCAAATCAAGGAGTTGGTAGAGTTGGTATTCTAATGTGGATTGAACCTAGAAAATATAATTTTGGTATCCAAAAACCTTTTTGGATCCTATGGGTTAGGTAACAAATTTAACAAACTAAATTCAAATTATTGTAACCCATATCCTAATGTAATCATACACAATATTAATGAAACATGTAATCATGTTACTAGATAAATATCTAACCATATACATGCATGTACTAAATGTACCAAAAGTAAATATGTATATTAATCCTAAAGCATGACATGCATCACATGCAACAAAACATAAATATGAACCAAAACATGTGTTGTATAAAAATATTAAATATTTTAGGCATGAAAATCATAAACACAATGATTTACTAATAAACATGCAATGGAAATCAAATTCAATATGAATTTACGTTTCTAACAAACATGAGCATCTAAGACCAAAATGCAAACAAAAGAGTAAATCAATTCTTAACACAAATTCTTTGGTACCCATAAAATGAATATAAACTTATGGTACCAAGTAATGAAGGGTCAATGGAAACTAACCCTTTGGAAACCAAGTCCAAGAGGACCGTGATTTCCCAACATAATCATCATTCAAAATAATTTCATGAATATAAGATTGCACATACATATCCTTAGCATGATTACTAGTGTTCTTAGGATCCCAAATAGTGTATGATTTGGGTATCCTCTTCCTAGTGGTTGCATGCACAAAAGCTTGATTTCTACGTGGTGCATGTGGCCTAGGAACATGAGATCTAGCAAGAGCATGAGGAAATGTGTATCGAACATTGTGTTGTGCTAAAGCATGATGATGGGCATATGGTCCATGGTGTGGTGTTGCATACATACGTGGATGAATATGAGGTGCGTATGCATGAGAATGATCATGAGAATAAGCAAGCATATGTGGATGTGATGTGTGATCATTAGCATGTGAAGGTGCATGAGCATGAGTATGTGCATGAGAGTGTCTCAAATGAGTGTTTGCACGTGCTCGTGGGTGTAGAGCATAAAAATCATCATTTGTATGAATGTGAGGAGTGGAGGCATTCCTACGAGTATTGGTGTACATGAATGCATGTCCCTTCCTTTGATGTCCACCTTTGGTCGGTTTCTTTGCAAAGGAGGGAGGAATAGGAGTGGTTGTGTCCTTAGTAGTAGAACTACACAAGTTGTTATAGACACCACTCGTGGATGCACTGGAGGATGGCCTCACAAAATCTATAGTTACTTCACTATAGGAGGTGCATGCATTAGATGCACTTGCCTTAGAATAACCAAGGCCAACACGATGGTTTGCTGGTAGTTGATTCTTTAGCAAATCATCCAAATTGTGCTTTCCCTTATTGAATCTCTCAACAATGGAGGACATGAGCTCATATTTCTTCGAAATTGAAGAAATAGTGGCATTCAAGGTGGATGTATGTGTGGTGAGCTCGTGCACTTGGGATTTGAGATCATCATTCTCAATGCCTAAACTAGTGTTTTGAGATTGAAGATTTTCAATCTCAAGATCGTTACTATCCACAATGAAAACACGATCAAGTTAAGATTTGAGGGACTTCACCTCATTTCTCAACATGCCATTTTGAGTAAGCAAACTTGCTTTCTCAATAGCGAGTGTCTCAACAATGGTGTCATTGTTTGAGTTGCTACATGTAGATGTGTTAGTGAGACTAGCAATCTTATTCTTAGCATCACAATATTTCTGTATAAGCTTTTGATGTTTATCAAATAATTGTCCAAATGCAATTCTAAGCTCATCCATTGTTAGCTCTTCATTGTCGCTATCACTTCCACTCGAATCACTTGATGTGTCACTAGAGGCACTGACGTGCGTTTATATTTCATATATTTACGCACGTTTTCTTCCGTGTTTTTCCGTATTTTACCGCCGTCTTTTATTTGTTTTCTCGTGTTTTCTTGTGTTTTCTTGTTTTCTTTCACTTTTCCGTGTTTTCTGTGTTTTGCAGGAGTTTACTGGCATTTGGGGCATAAAACGATGATATCATGTGTCCCCGGAGCAACGGGAGGAGTCACGCATGATCCAGGGGGTCAAACGACGAAGATTGCATCTTTCAGCATCTCACCCGGTCGGTTGGTCATCTCCAATCGATCGGGTGATGCATGCGTGCACCACCCGGGCGCAGCTTGGAGCTCACGAGAAGTCACCCGGTCGGTTCAGTGCCCGGGTCAAAAGCTCAAAGTCTCTGGAAATTCGAAGCTGATTGCCAACCGATCAGGTGACCTTCACCCGATCGGTTCACATGTAGCTGAATTTCAACAGCCAAGACTCTAAGATCCAACCGGTCTCCTCACCCGGTCCGCATCAAGATCCAACCGGTCGGCACCAAGATCCAACCGACCGCACCAAGTTCCAACCGACCGGTTCATACTGACCGGGTGAAACCCCCGCGTTGCGCTGTAATTTTGTGAAGCGGCTCACCCGACCGGTTGACTTGTCAACCGATCGGGTGATGTCGTTTTCTATAAATAGAACCCTAGATTTCCCAGATTCGGGAGTCGGTTATTTTTTACTGTTTTCTTCATTTTATGACGGCTATAATTTCCCAGTTTTTGTAAGTTTTCGGATCTTTGTAAAACTTTAGTATTATCTTAATTGCTTTACTACCATTGCATTTCTATTGTCTGATTATGATTTTGACGGTCCATTTTCATTTAGATCGCTTTTTAATGAATATTTGTGAGTAGTTCCCTAATCCGGGATTTTGGCGGAAACCCCTTCGGGGGCTCTTCCCGATGCGTCCATAGGGTTAGGAAATCGATAGGGATTAGGAATCTAACGGTTACTCGGGGTGTTTTATTGTCATCGGCAGGAAAAAGACATACTTTGACCGTTGGGCCAAGGGGGAATAAACTTGGCGGTTGACTCCCTAGCCATAGCTCACGCCCTTAGCATTGACGCCAAATCCTAGCGCGCGGGAGCGGCATGATGAGACGTTGGGAGTTATTGTTGCGAGCTTAGTGTTCCCGGAGTCGATCAGTGTTAATGGACACTGGAGTGCCCACTGATCGAACCCGGGAAGTCCGGCGTATCATCCTGGGCGCCGACTGGAATATCGGGCCCATGGGATGCCGGTACCACTTTTAGAGGCAACGTCTCACCATTAGACCCTAATTCTGATCGCCATCCTACCCGTAGGCCGTATCGGCGAGAGTCGCTCGTTGGGGTCGAAACCAGAGTCCCGGGTTTTTTCCTTCATATTGTCTATACCTTGCATTCTTTTACCGTGACAAACCCTCAATTGATCCGGGTTAGCTCGCCCATGGGTTGATTTTGATCCTCTTTGACACAAGCACATCCTCGCCTCCCTATGTTTGACCCCCAAGCCACACTACAACACCGTGCGCTTGCGGTTACAAATATCTAAACCTCCATCGGGTCCCCCGGCCATTTGCGGCTTGCAAACCGGGGGCACGTCAAGTTAATGGCGCCGTTGCCGGGGAGGCAACGTGCTTGTTATTTTTGGATTTCATGAACCCTCGTGTCTAGCTCACATCCCTACCTCACGATAATTTTCGCACTATACACTTTTCAATTTCACTTGTACATATTGTAGATAGTAATTGTATAGTACTAACTGACTGAATCGCCGAGCTACCGTCGCTACCTTCGGTTCCCGTTTATGCAACCCGTGCTTTTGACGTCTTTGCTATTTGTGCAGTTCTCTCTCTCTCTCCTTTCTTTTAGGTTCTTTGCCCCACGACAAGGATGTTGCATGCGGTTTCAGGAGACATCTGGGATCACTCACACCATATCCGCTGTTTGGCACGAAGCTTAGCAGAATCCATGAATACTTCGAATATACTATCCCTTCTGTCTGCCGCCGTGGAAAACCAGAGGAGATATCAAGATACACAGGAGCACCTTGCCACAGCAACTCTCTTTCCTCACGGTGAAGTAGCGTATATCGACATTCCTAGCCCCGAATTTAGCGAGGAAGAGTTGTTCGCGGAGTTTGGTCAGGAGAACCATCAGGCTGAGTCTGTGGACTACGTTGGACAGGAACCGATCTATTCCTTGCAAACTTCTATCGAGCATCCCGAATCTTTGGACAATGAGGAAGCTAGAAACAGTTGTGGGGAACCATCGACAGTTGAAACCTGTTTTCACTTAGAAGCTTTCTTCCTGGACAATTATTATGAGCTTGAAAGAGACACAATGCCTTCCTCGGTCGTTCCCATAATACCCTACGAGACTTTGCCATGCTGAACCGCAGCTGGGAGTGAGGTTCAGGATGCTGGCTTCCAAGAAATCCACGAAGAACTCCTTTCCCTTGAGGATTATCAGCTTGAGAAGTATGCGTCGGGGTCACACGAAGTTGATATGAAAGAGTTACCCCCGGGGCTAAAGTATGAATATTTGGGGGCTGGCTCGACCCTGCCGGTCATAGTGAACTCTTCACTGCCTGAAGACCAAATGACCAGACTTATTGGTGTTTTAAAAAGGTTTAAGGGAGTTTTCGGATATGCAATTGAAGATTTAAAAGGGATTAGCTTAGGCCTCTGCTCACACAGAATTCTGCTTGAAGATGAGCAAGCCTCCTCGATTGAGCCGCAGCGGAGGCTAAATCCCATAATGATGGAAGTTGTAAAAAAGGAGATTGTTAGGCTTCTACATGCCGGCATCATATACCCTATCTCCGATAGTCGCTGGGTTAGCCCGATGCACGTCGTACCCAAGAAAGGAGGAATGACGGTGGTTCGCAACGAGAAGAACGAGCTAATACCAACGAGGACCGTCACGGGGTACAGGATGTGCATTGACTATAGAAAGCTGAACAAGGCAACGAGAAAGGATCATTACCCTCTCCCCTTCATTGACCAGATGCTTGAGAGGCTGGCGAAGCATAACTATTTCTGTTTCATGGATGGGTACTCAGGTTTTCTTCAGATCCCTATTCATAGCGATGACCAGGAGAAGACCACTTTCACTTGCCCATTCGGGACATATGCCTATAGAAGAATGCCGTTCGGACTTCGTAACGCCCCTGCTACATTCCAAAGACTCATGTCAGCTATCTTATCCGACTACTCTTAGGACATCATGGAGGTTTTCATGGACGACTTCTCCGTCTATGGAACTAAGTTTGACTCGTGCCTCAATAATCTAACTAAAGTCCTGGAGAGATGTCAAGGAAAGGGATTAGTCCTAAACTGGGAGAAGTGCCACTTCATGGTCCAAGAAGGGGTTGTGCTGGGGCACGTCATCTCTTCGAGGGGAATCGAGGTTGATAAGGCTAAAGTTGAGGTAATTGAAAAGCTTCCACCACCGCTCAATCTTCGAGGAGTCCGTGGATTTCTAGGACATGAGGGATTTTATCGCCGCTTCATAAAAGACTTCTCGAAGATTTCCATGTCGCTGACCCAACTCCTCGTGAAGGACGTGCCTTTCGTCTTCAGCGAGGAGTGTATGGAGGCCTTTCACGCCCTGAAACAAGCTTTGATTTCCGCGCCCATAATACAGCCGCCGAACTGGAATCTACCCTTTGAGCTAAAGTGCGACGCTAGTGATTATGCGGTTGGTACCGTCTTGGGGCAGAGGAATGATAAAAATCTTCATGTCATATATTATACGAGCAAAACCCTTGATGCAGCCCAAATAAATTATACTACCACGGAAAAAGAATTGCTAACGGTCATTTACGCCATGGACAAGTTCCGGCAATATCTCGTTGGTGCCAAGGTGATCGTGCACACGGATCGTGCACACGGATCACCTGTCCAGGATGCCTACCCTCGATTTAAATGCTACGCCGATCGATGATTCGCTCCCTGACGAGCATCTTTTCGCTGTCTCTTCCTCCTGGACCCCTTGGTACGCCGACATCGCAAATTATCTGGCTTGTGCCATCGTCCCCCATAATGTGAGCTTTCAGCAGAAGAAGAAATTTTTCCATGAGGTCCGCAAATTTTATTGGGATGACCCCCACCTGTACAAAACTTGCAATGATGGGGTGATACGAAGATGCATCCCTGAAACTGAGGCGACCTCCATCATTTCCCACTGCCACGGTCAGCAATGTGGAGGGCATGCGAGCACCTACAAGACCACCGCAAAAATTCTCCAGAGCGGATTCTACTAGCCAACACTCTTCAAGGACACACATGCTTATGACCAGGCCTGTGATAAATGCCAATGGACGGGGAATATCTCCAAAAGGAATGAGATGCCTCAACACTACATCCTGGAGGTGGAAATCTTTGATGTATGGGGAGTGGACTTCATGTGACCGTTCCCTTCCTCTTCAGAGAACCAGTATATCTTGGTGGCTGTGGACTACGTGTCGAAATGGGTTGAAGTGATAGCCAGTCCAACCAATGATTCCAGAGTGGTGGCCAAATTCTTTAAAAGCAACATCTTCCCGTGGTTCGGTGTACCTCGCGTCCTGATCAGTGACAGAGGGAGCCACTTTATAGAGAAGAAATTCGAGGCTCTCTTAAAAAAATACGGGGTGCAACACCGGGTGGGGCGTGCCTACCACCCGCAGACCAGCGGTCAGGTGGAAGTCTCTAACCGGGAGATTAAAAGCATACTAGAAAAGACTGTGGCCAACTCTAGAAAGGATTAGTCATCAAAACTTACTGACGCGCTTTGGGCCTACAGGACGGCATTTAAAACTCCGATCTGCACGACCCCCTACCGGCTTGTCTATGGAAAAGCTTGCCATTTACCTATGAAATTGGAGCATAAGGCATTTTGGGCAATTAAGAATCTAAACATCGACGCTAAGGAGGTAGGTTGGCACCGGCAGTTACAACTCAACGAGCTCGACGAGATCAGGCTCAATGCCTATGAAAACGCCAAGATTTACAAAGAGAAGTTGAATAGGTGGCACGATAAGCGAATCTTGAAGAGAGAATTCAAAGAATGGGACTTAGTTCTCCTATTCAACTCAAAGCTGAAGCTCTTTCCTGGAAAGCTCAAGTCAAGGTGGTCGGGACCATTCCGCATCACCAAGGTGTTCCCGCATGGGTCTATTGAGATAATGGGAAGGGATGAGCCGTTTAAAGTCAACGAACAGCATCTGAAACATTATGCTGTAGGAGAACCTGAACTCTCTCCGGTCGGATTCTCAACGACCGACAACTCTTCCTCGAACCCTCCAGATCCTAATTGACCACCGCTTGAGGCGTCGAGCGTTCGACGTTAAACAAAAGCGCTTCATGGGAGGCAACCCATGCTCTAAATCTCTATCTCCAATTTTTGGAATTATTTCTAACTTTATTTTAAATATTTTTGATAAATAAATCCAGCCGCAAGAACTTCCGTTGAAGACTGAGGCCATGTGTGTATTTTTTGCAGGAAACAAGACCCCAACCGATCGGGGGAGTTTTTTGCATGAAACAAGACCCCAACCAATCGGGTGATAACTCACCCGATCGGTTGGGACGTATCAGCTAAATGGCCGAATCAGTTACCTAACGAACCGACCGGGTGAAGACAGCCGAGACCGGGTCACTGACCGTGTGGGTAGAGCTGAACTTTCGGGAAATTTGGAGATCGCATCAACCGATCGGTTGAGTAATATCGCGATCGGGTGAGTGGCCGGGTGAAATATCACATGTTCTCGGGATAGATTTGGGAAGTGGTCAACCGATCGGGTGACTATCCACCCGGTCGGTTCACCTGTAGCTGTTGGTCGACAGGAAATTTTCGAAATTCGTCCACCTGATCGGGTGAGAACTCAACCGATCGGTTCAGTTTCGCCCCTATAAATACCCCTACCGCACGATGACTGCCACCCGACCCCTAAAAATCCCCTTCACGCGATTATGCACCCTCCAACTGTCGAATCGACCTCCTCTATCCAACATACTGCCCCTAGATCCTCATCCCTACTGACGCCCATACTTCCCCACCCTCGCCACCTTGCCATCATCAACATTCCATCATCAAAACATCCAAACCCTAACCCTAGCCCCCAAAATTTTCGAAAATCCTGTTTCTTGTCAGATCAGCGAGCGACGGCTTCCCGAATTGTTTCCTCCTACTACGTGAGTCCCCCAGGAGCTTGATCTTGCTACATTGATGGGTAACACCTTTCCACTCTACACATCTCTTACCTTATCTGTAATGTCCTGAATTGGTGTTATACCTGCTTCACCTGCTTTATAATTATCATAGGCACGCTCCCACTTTCCTTTTCACCATCCACGTAGTCGCCATGTCTAGAAAAGGGAAAGAGATTGCCTCATCTTCACGCCATAATCCGCTTTACGGACCCTTTTCACCCTCTTTCCTTGGCATAAACCCTACGTCTGAGGAGCAATATGATCGTTTACAAGCCCTCCTTCATCGCCCTATCCGACCTACTCTTTTCGCGGACTTCCCCACCCTACAATCCCTTGGACTCTTTAGGGGCGTCTGTGCACTTTTTCATTTCATAGGTTGTGATTATCTTCTGCGGACACAGGCCAATACACACAGAAATCTCACGCTTGAATTCCTCAGTTCTCTCGAGGTGTCTGATCATGGCTTCACTTTCTGGGCCTTCAATTGCGATTTTTCCATGAGCTTCGTCCAGCTTAACAACAATCTACTCTTCCCCAACCCCGATCGCCCTATTGAATGGCCTACTCATGATCGATCTGACATTTTTTTCTCGCTTCCGGGCTGATGGTGTTTGGCAACGATTCACCCGATACACTTCCTTTCCGGTGGTAGCCCTCGCCTCCTACATCATACACCCTTGCTACTGTTTTGCTCACTGCTTCCTTGCCAACACCATTTTCGCTCGTGTTGATGTATTCGCGGTGTCTATCAATGAGCTGCTCTTTCTCTACGCCATGTCCCATGACCAGATTCATGGCGAAATCCCTTTCCCCTTAAACACCGCCCATTGGATCGTCCATGAGCTCTTATCCGTCAGCCGTGCCGCTTTTGGGTCTATCTGCTGCGGGGGTATTGTCACTCTTATTGTCAGCTTTGTCTTGAGGATGCCCTCCGACCTCCCTATTGTCCCGAGACGTAACCATATCGATCGCGACTACTTGATCTCTATCAGCATGCTTACTCCTTTTGGGGAGGATCGTGCAGCCTACATCTATAGTCCCGCCTGCACTCCT
Source organism: Scilla litardierei (assembly GCA_030789695.1). Lineage (NCBI taxonomy): Eukaryota > Viridiplantae > Streptophyta > Magnoliopsida > Asparagales > Asparagaceae > Scilla > Scilla litardierei. The sequence goes on from CM061141.1 coordinate 120,358,399, forward strand.
TTTGCCATCCTCCCACCCTCATCTTCGGAGTGTTTCCCCCTATGCCTTACACACCTGCCCTGGGAGTTCTACCCAGATCCTTGGTACGCTTCACTTGTCCACTTCCCGCCCATGTATCCTCCCGATTGGCACCCGTACGTCGGTCCACCCCGTCCAACCATCATCCACCACGATCCTCCGATGTATCCCGATCCTCCGGTTGTCCTGCCTGTTGTCCCCCTTCTCCTATTTGCACACCCTCTCCTTCGTCCTCGGAGGATTCCTTCTACCATTATTCACCACCCTCCTCGCCATCCCCTTACCATTCCACCGCCAGCGACTCCGATTAACTTCCCCCTTCCTTTATTTTGGTGTGTTGTCGTGTTTTGTTATTTTGTGTGTGCTTGTTTTATTTTTGTGTGTCGTGTCATTTTCTTTCTTTCCTTTTCTATTTTCATATCGCGTGGTTTGATTTTGATTTTTCTTTATTTTCTTTTTCGTATCTATGTTTTCCTTGTTTTTCATTTCTTTTTGTGTCGGTGCGTATTCCCCCCCCCCATTTTCATCGCCCTCCTGTACTCACTCTTATTGCATTGAGGGCAATGCAAACTTCAGCTTGGGGGAGTCGCACTTTGTGCGTCGTTTGAGTCTTTCTTTTTCGTTTTTGTGTCGTTTTCATCGTGTTTTTAATTTTTCTTTTCTTCTTTTTATCTCTTTCTCCTAGAGATGAGCCCTATGATGGATAATTGCCACAAAATCACACACACCTAGCATAGCATTGATAATCACACTCACTAACCCTAGGATATCGAGTCCTCTTGCATTTCACGCATCGTGGGTCCACTTAGCTTTTTGTGAGTCGTGTGTCGTGTCTAGCTGTTTGGTGTGCTTCTGCTTTGTGGTTTTGCTTTATATAACTGTCCAGGAATGACCCCTAGATTATCACGCTTCGATATGAATAATGCGGTATTTACTTCTCTTGCCTGTTTCTGAATGCATGATTATATATATATCATATGCTTCATTTCGCATGTGTCGGGATTCCACAATTAAAGACTAGGATGACCCATTTAGCCCAGGCTCTAATTAGCAAGAATAGTTTCCTTTGCCCAAGTGTTTAGATTCCGATTTCCGATTTTGTTTTACTTGGTGCAAATCCCCTCGTCGTGTACCGTTCTCCCACTTGGGAGAGTACACATGTATATACCCCAATATCCAAAAAATCCAAAAAAAAAGGAGAAAAGAAAAGAAATACCCAAAAAGAAGAGAAAAGAAAAGAAAGAGAAAAATTTTGTATAGCTAAAAAGCCAAAAAAAATACAAATGCCCAAAACCAAAAAAAATTCCCGTGTGAATATTTTCCTACTTGCCGAGAATAAAGGGAAGGCGAGAATTTGCACCGAGTGATCTACTCCACATCATCTCAACCCCCATCGTTTTCGAAAACACTTGGCTTAGGAACTTTTTAGATATTATCTAGGCTTTAGTGTGGTGATTTCCAAAACCCTAGTTGTGGAGTCCCTGGCGCATGATATGTTTCGATTCTCTCTCTATTCTCATGCATGCTTGAACTATATATTCACCGCTTTATTCAATTCGAATCGATATTTGGGTCATTTCCTAAATTTGTGTATATCGAGCTTTATCGCACATCGTAGATAGTGACACGGACTGCTAGCGCACGACCACACTCACTCGCGCTTCACCGCATGGGCCCACGGCACTTGTCTGGACTCGTACTCCTTGGTTTAGTGATGTGATTTGGTGTTTGATTGCTTGGTGTGTCGTTTTTTATTCTGTTGGCCCTGACAGGCGATCTAGGATATAGAGTTTTCTTTTCCTCTCCTTCTCTCTATTTTTCCCCTCCGAGCTCCTACTCTCACTCGTCTCCCTCGAGGACGAGGAAGAGTTCAGCTTGGGGGATTTTGATGTGCGTTTATATTTCATATATTTACGCACGTTTTCTTCCGTGTTTTTCTGTATTTTACCGCCGTCTTTTATTCGTTTTGTAGTGTTTTTTTGTGTTTTCTTGTTTTCTTTCACTTTTCCGTGTTTTCCGTGTTTTGCAGGAGTTTACTGGCATTTGGGGCATAAAACGATGATATCATGTGTCCCCGGAGCAACGGGAGGAGTCACGCGTGATCCAGGGGGTCAAACGACGAAGATTGCATCTTTCAGCCCCTCACCCGGTCGGTTGGTCATCTCCAACCGATCGGGTGATGCACGCGTGCACCACCCAGACGCAGCTTGGAGCTCACGAGAAGTCACCTGGTCGGTTCAGTGACCGGGTCAAAAGCTCAAAGTCTCTGGAAATTCGAAGCTGATTGCCAACCGATCGGATAACCTTCACTCGATCGGTTCACCTGTAGCTGAATTTCAACAGCCAAGACTCTAAGATCCAACCGGTCTCCTCACCCGGTCCGCATCAAGATCCAACCGGTCGGCACCAAGATCCAACCGACCGCACCAAGATCCAACCGACCGGTTCATACTGACCGGGTGAAACCCCCGCGTTCCGCTGTAATTTTGTGAAGCGGCTCACCCGACCGGTTGACTTGTCAACCGATCGGGTGATGTCGTTTTCTAGAAATAGAACCCTAGGTTTCCCAGATTCGGGAGTTGGTTATTTTTTACTGTTTTCTTCATTTTGTGACGGCTGTAATTTCCCAGTGTTTGTAAGTTTTTGGATCTTTGTAAAACTTTAGTATTATCTTAATTGCTTTACTACCATTGCATTTCTATTGTCTGATTATGATTTTGACGGTCCATTTTCATTTAGATCGCTTTTTAATGAATATTTGTGAGTAGTTCACTAATCCGGGATTTTGGCGGAAACCCCTTCGGGGGCTCTTCCCGATGCGTCCATAGGGTTAGGAAATCGATAGGGATTAGGAATCTAACGGTTACGCGGGGTGTTTTATTTTCATCGTCGGGAAAAAGACCGCCTTTGACCGTTGGGCCAAGGGGGAATAAACTTGGCGGTTGACTCCCTAGCCATAGCTCACGCCCTTAGCGTAGACGCCGAATCCTAGCGTGCGGGAGCGGCATGATGAGACGTTGGGAGTTATCGTTGCGAGTTTAGTGCTCCCGGAGTCGATCAGTGTTAATGGACACTGGAGTGGCCACTGATCGAACCCGGGAAGTCTGGCGTATCATCCTGGGCGTCGACCGGAATATCGGACCCATGGGATGCCGGTACCACTTTTAGAGGCAACGTCTCACCATTAGACCCTAATTCCGATCGCCATCCTACCCGTAGGCCGTATCGGCGAGAGTCGCTCGTTGGGGTCGAAACCAGAGTCCCAGGTTTTTTTCCTTCATATTGTCTATACCTTGCATTCTTTTACCGTGACAAACCCTCAATTGATCCGAGCTAGCTCGCCCATGGGGTGATTTTGATCCTCTTTGACACAAGCACATCCTCGCCTCCCTGTGTTCGACCCCCAAGCCACACTACAACACCGTGCGCTTGCGGTTACAAATATCTAAACCTCCACCGGGTCCCCCGGCCATTTGTGGCTTGCAAACCGGGGGCACGTCAATCACCCATAGTGGCATCCTCTCGTCCCATCAAACCCATGAATGAATCCCTTTCATCATTGGAGAAAGAACACTCTGAGGTGGACTCTTCTTGCTCTGCTAGCATGTGACATATTTGATATGCCGTTGTTGCCTTGGACACACGCATAAGAATATCATAAGCTAAAAAATCAAGCAAGATATTCATTACCTCTTCAAGTTTCTTCACCAATTCTTTTTGCTCATTTGTCCACTTATGTACGGAAGTGATAGGTGCGTGAAAGGGCTTCTCCACAAGCTTCCAATAATCCTCATCGATGGATTGAATACAGGCCTTCATCTTCACACACCAAAGTTGATAGTTGGGCCCAAGGAGATATGATGGAAAAGGGATTCGTGTGTTGTTATTGTTGGTTGCCATAGCTATTACCTTGCTCTGATACCAATTGTAGTGACACTGTGCTATGAGGAATAAACACTAGAGGGGGGGTGAATAGTGTTCTATAGAATTATAAGGAATTTACGCCAAATAAAACCCTAATTAACCAACAAATGCGGAATGAAAGAAGTGATCAACAACGCAAGGAAGAATGCAATGCAAACATGCAATCTATCATGGTTCGGTGCCACCCAAGTCTCCCCGACTTGTTCCCGGTGCCCTAATCCAGCAACACCCGGATCCCCTCCGGATACTCTAGTAAAACCACTAGAGCTTTCCTTTAGCCCACTTGCGGAAACCCCACAAGTGCAATCGACCTACAATCGATGTCCGTGTATCCCACAACCCGGGAACACGCAAATACCTTAATCCCACAACCTGGAACTAAGCACACTCTCACAAACCGAGTGCAAAACCTAATCTTGACTCCCACAACTTGGGACAAGCCAACCCTCTCAATTTATATGTTTAGAGAATGAAATGTAAAGCTCTTACCACAAAATCCTATGCCTTGAGAAATACTTACCAATTTGAATGGATTTTGAGGAAGTAGTTAGCACCAAACCCTAGCTCCACCAAGATGGACAGCAATACATGACTAGGGTGAAGTTGGTGACTTGGATTCAAGCTCTTAGCTTGAGTAGCTCACAAAGAATGAGAATCTCTCTTGAGGAATTAGAGCTCAAAGAGTAAGGGAGAGATTCTTATGAGATGAGAGAGCTTAGAAATGGAGTTGAATGGCTCTTCTCTTTGATGTGAAAATGTCTCTAAAATCAGCCTTGATTATCTAGTTTGAAGCAACTCAAACTTATATAGGAAGAGACAAACGGTCACAAAAATCGTGGCAATAAATGCCCAACGGATCTATTTCTGAAGCTGCTTAATCGGTCTAAGAAGGATCACTGACCGATTAGTTTTGCAACTAGTCGGTCGGTGAACCTTCTTGGACCGACTAGAAGGTTGACAGCAAAGATAGTGAAATCAAGAGATAGAACTAGTCGGTCTAAGAAGAAACATCAACCGACTAGTTGGACAACTAGTCGGTCGGTGAACCTTCTTAGACCGACTAATTGGTCAACAAATAGGCTTGAGTTTATTAGGATAACTAGTTGGTCTGAGAAGGATTTCCAACCGACTAGATCGTCATCTAGTCGGTCGGTGAACATTCTTGGACCGACTAAATGATCAACAGTGAATGGGCTGAGATTAGCAAGGATGTCTAGTTGGTTCAAGAAGGATTTCCAACCGATTAGATCGTCGTCTAGTCGGTTGGTTCTTCTACTTGAACCAACTAAGATGCATAAGAAGCCATGAAAAGAAGCGATAAACTACGGGAAACTTTCTAATGGCTTCTAAGGCAATCCTAGAGATAAGATATGATAGTTATGAAGATTTCTAGGCAAGTACTACTCAAGGCTTAACATTCTATGAGATGAAGCTAGAAGAAAATATAAAGAACATGACGAACCGTCTTCAAAGTTTCAACATGGAGAATCCGAAACCCTTGACTTCATAAGCAACTCCTTGAGCTTCAACGAAGCTTTAGGAACAACGATCACGCGCTTTAAGAAGTCTTGGGATGTCGCTTGAGATGTACAAAGTAGTTTGGCGACGATCTCCATAATTCTTCATGGTCTTGAGTCTTTTAGTTGAATGTCTCCAACGTCATAGTCTTTGATCCTCAAGGTGTCCTTTGAAGCTTTTGAATCATCCATTCCTATCTTCTCTTCGGATTGAATCTCCATTCATTTGTTGATGCCATTGGCTTGAGGTTTGAGGTAGCCTTTGAGTTCTTCAAGCCAATGCTTCACCTTTGTTGATCTACCAAGGCCTCCACTTGAATCAACACGTGTAGTCACTTTTGATCTTCTTGAATCTAATTGGTGACTTTTTAGCTAACTGCAAACACGTGAGTTAATCACAATGATTTGTGTTTGATCATCATCAAAATCAAGGTGGAGAGTCCAATACTCAACACGAAAGATTGGAGACCCGTTTGGAACATTGGAGAAGGCTTCAGCATGTATAATGGGCTTCGGTCTATTTTTGGAAAATGTGGGCCCGCTCGGACGTTTCATCCCACGATTGGGCGGCTTTGGCATGTTAAAGCCGAAGTGGGCAGAAGGTCTATTGAAGATGGTACTGACCTATAAGAGGAGTTCAATATAGACTATGATTCATAGAGACGGTCAGGGCTTGGACTTTTATAGACAGAAGTATCGTATGCATTACTTATATAAACTCGCATCATCTATGTTGTCAGATATATAATTTCAAATTAATACTTGCATCTATTATACCATTGATGGATGTTTTTGAATTAGGCTGCTGCTTAAAACAAAAGGGTTAGTAGAAAGACGGCTAGGAATGAATCTTGAAGAATTAATGGGTAGAATAAGAACCCTAATTCTCAAAATATGAAGCAAAACATGCCTAGTAAACCACATATAATCAAGAGAAGATAAATCGAAATATTAAAAATATGGATTCCCAAATTAGGCTCATATAAAATGAAAAATACTTATGTTAACAATTTCATGAAAATGTACATTTTTCAAAGACTATATATACGTAAATACTGAAAAATCAAAACCTAAACAAGTTTGGTTTTTAAATGAATAGAAGGTGCCACAAACCCTAAATGCAAACTCAAAGGTACCTTACATAAAAGATAGAATAAAATATAGAATATATGAAAAGTTGAATGAGTCTAAAATGAATATTTAATAAAGATTTAATCATATGAAAAGTTTCCAACAAATTAATTGTTCAAATCTGCTTATATTGCTTTCTATGTGTGATTAGTCGACTAATCACTATACACTAGTCGACTAACCCCAGTTTTGTCAGTTTTATATTCTGTTTCCAACAAGTTAGTCGACCAGAGTGAGACTGCTAGTTGACTAATACAACGCTAGTCGATTAACTGGCCTTCTTTAGATGGTTAATCAGTGAGAAATCTAACAGAAATCGAAGTTTAATATTTTGTATTTCCATCAATTTTTATTATTTCTTTTGGGTCTTACCCAAATCGGTAGACCTAAGTTTATGGGAGCTTTTAGGGCTAATCCCATGGACTTAACGCTTTTGGGTATCGATAAGTTTAGTGATTAATTTTCAGGTTCTACTGAAAGAGAAATGGATATTGGATAGCGGTTGTGTCAAGAACCTCACCAACAACCCGAAATTTCTTACTTCAATCCAAGAGAAATGCGAATGATTTGTCACTTTTGGAGACAATAAGAAAGAGAAAATAAACGGTATCGGAACCGTCAGTGAATTTCCTTAACCTCATATAGAAAATGTATTTCTAGTAGATGGGTTGAAACATAATTTTTATTAGTATAAGCCAACTTTGTAATAAAGATCATAAAGTAGTTTTTGACAAAAATGCTTACTTAATTTATGACACAGCGATGCAAAATATAATTTTAAAACAAAAAAAAGAAAAAATAATATTTATACTTTATCAATGGACTATTATGATTCAAATGTGTGCAGAGTTGCTTCAACAAATGACACACTTCTATGGCATTGCAGATTTGGTCATGTGAACATTAAAAATATTACTAAGATTTCTAAAATTGATTTAGTAGAAGGTTTACCTAAATTGAATTTTAAACTAGATCATTATGTGATGCATGCCAATATGGCAAAATGCATAAAAGCTCATTTAAGCATAAAGATGCAATTTCTACAAAGAGATCATTAATGGAACTTTTATATATATATCTATTTGGTCCTTCTAGGGTTGCATCACTTAAATAGTATCAAATATGCTTTTGTCATACTGAATGATTTTTAAAGATATTCTTGGGTATTGTTTTTAAAACGTAAAAAATGAAGGGTTTTTAAATTATATTTTTTGTAAACTTTTAAAATGATTTTTTAAATTTAATTTAAAATGATTTGTAAGATATTCTTGGATATTCTTGGGTATTCTTTTGTCATAGTGAATGATTTTTCAAAATTTTATTTTGGAAAATTATTTCTATTAGAACGGATCACAACAATGAGTTTGAAAATGAACTTTTTGAAAAATTTTGTGACACCTTATGATATGATTTTTCATGAATTTACTCATGATCTTTAATTTTTTTGATGAAACTTTGGATTTACTTGAAAATATTTCCAAAGATACAATTAGAATGCATGGCTCATGATTCTAAAAGATATTGGATATTAAGTCACCCCATTGAATTCAAATTTAACTCATTTTAAATTTTGAGAATTGCATGAATTAGATTCTTGAATTTACATTGAATTTTTATGACATAAGAAACACTATTTTGAAGTATTATCACCATTTTTTGATAATATCAAAGGGGGAGACTTAATAAGAAGACATAAAATATGATATAATATGTCTTAAGGTAGAAATAATTGGATTGGATATACATTTGGTATATAACTTGTAACATGTGGTATAAATTGAAATTTTATATTTTTGAGTAACTTGCTCTATATCTAATTACTTAATATTGTTCCATATATCATATTCCATGGACATCAAGTTCATTAAATTTGGTTTACTTTAGTCGACTAGAATATTACCGTTGGCCAAAACATGATTAATACATACTAACCATTTGTTACCGTTTTGAGGGTATTTTGGGTACCTCGTTTCACATAAATTTTCATCTATAAATAGTGAAAATTACTCAGGTGTTTTATATCAAGAATAATCATATTTTTGTGAGAAAGTTCTCTTTTTTGCTCAAAATCTCTCTTTACAGAAATCCTCTGTTTTGGCCTTCTTGTTCATTATTTTTCAATTGATTTCTAAGATCAGTTTCAACATCTTTTTGAGAGATCAAAATTTTTTATAGCCTCACAACTACACAATTTTATATTTTTGTGTAACTTGCGTTTGGATACGAATCCTGCAAACGGAAGACGAATAGCGGAGGCGGCACCATCAAAAGGCAGATGGCTACCCAATAATCCATATGCCGTGATCTTTCGGGGATACACCCCAATAGCACAATATCCAACCAAAACAAGTAATAGAAAAAGTAATAAAAGTAGGAAAGCAACAAATCAAGCGACACAGAGTTTACACTGATTCGGCCTACTAACGTCCTATGTCTAGCTTCCCGATGACGGTTTCCACTAATAAGATCAGAGAGAATTACATCGACTTCTTCAATCTTCTTCAACAAACGAGAGCACCAATAACTCCAAATGTGGAGTTCAAACTCTTCTCACAAACCTAATGGAGATCTCAAATCTCACCAAAAGAGAAGAAAACAAAAGCTCTCAACAAAAATCTCTCAACCCGTAAAGAGGGATAACAAGAAGAAGATTACAATGAATTTCACAAATAAATCTCAAGAAGTCCCTCACCAATACATGCCCCAAAGCTCCAAGATGCACGGGGAAGAAGAAACTTGATGACGGCACGCTCTCTCTCTAAAATAAACCATAAGAGGGGTTTAAATAGATTTATGGGTCGTGTGGAATCTTAGCCGTCCGATTAGATTAGGTTTTGTTGGACGCAATGATCTAGGAACTTTAGTTTGATGATGACAAACGTGTGCAAACTATTTACCGTGTGGGTTGAGTGTTTCAGGAACGGCGAACGTATGATTAACTCACGAAGGGAATTGGTCAATGTGCAAAGGAGAACAGGGAAGTACCAAGTTTTATTTATATACTTATATAAGTACTTTTTATGCTTGGTCATTGTTCAAGGCTATGTTTAATAATAAACCCTTTTTTGTTTTCAATCAACAAGCCAGGGCAAAGAAATAAAGACGGCCGACATTTTTTTTTGAGGAATCTCAAAGTTTTCCTCAAGCCGCAGCAACAAGGAACCAGGGTTATTAAAGAAGGGGCAATTTACAATCCCCAAGGTGCCGAAATTTGAGAGGAGGCTGCGCAAGTTCAAAAACACATTTTCCCCTGAGAAAATAAATACAACCCCAGAGCCGCAGGTTTCAAAAAAAAACAAGAGAGAGGCAAACAAAAACCCTAACCTAGTATTTCTAATTCCCCAAAGGAGCCGGCTGCAAAAAAATTTCTAAACAAAAAAAATATTTTAAAAAGCCTGCACCTGTTTTTTTTGGGCATCTTCATCAAATCAAGTCTCCAAAAGAATTCTCAAGAGTGGTGCCGCATGATGCAAAAATCCCAAGGCCATTAGCTTTTCAACTTCCCAGGATCAAAGGCCTTTGTTTTCTTCTCTCTGAACAATAAAAAAAAATCAATGTGAAGGCCAATCATCTGCATTTTTTTGGTCAAGAACCCACAGGCCGCATCTTTGAATCCAAGGAGCACTTTAAGTTTTTATTTTATTTTATGTGCTTTGCCTTTTTTTTTGTTTGCAGGACAGCATCACATAGGGGAGCACGGCTTGGAGTTATATTTTGAAGGGGACCAATCAAAAGGAGGGGCATCAGCAAGATTTTTGGGGGAGATCATCAACAGCCGTAATCTCTATCTCCCCATCAAAAGTTAGAGAGGCCGCAAGTTGGGTTTCGAGATAAAGAGGCTGCCGAAGTTAATTCCTCATAAAAGGGAAGCTCTTCAATCCTTATTTCTTTAAATCATCAGCACATCATATTTTTCCTCTTCCTAAAAGAATCCCCAAGTGCACTTTCATTCATCCTTTTTGGGGTGCCGAACTTTGTGAGAGCACAAAATTTCTGTACTCAAAATCTTAGCAAATCTGTGTGCTTGTGCCAAAGTTTTTTGTGCAAGATTTGTGTGGGCCGATTTTTTTTGTGTGCAAAATTTTGTGTTTGTGCCGAACTTGTGTGTGCAGAAGTTTTGTGGAAGAGTTTTTTTTTATTGTGCCAATTTTTTTGTGTGTGTGCAGGCCGCGACTTGTAGAAGAGCACAAGACCCCTGTGTATGACCAAGCCGCAACTTACAAGTACTCAATCGTCGAATCCGCAAGTTTCCAAGAGAAGTGAGGAGTCACAACTTGAGTTGTAAGACGAAATTACGACATCACGTCAGATTCAGATCTGACCTACGCCAAATGACAAAGACGACTACACCTATACACTGAGCATTTCTGAACTCTATTATTATATTTTTGTGTGTGTAGTGGTAGCGATCTTTGTAGGGGAAACATTACCTTCAGTGTTACTTTTTGAGGACCTGACGACTGTGTGAGTCGTCACGGAGTGAGAGCATCTGACTAGATTGATAGTGTAGAGCACATGGTGTGCGTACGAGCTAGGTGAGAGTAGATTTGAGATCTTGACTCATTGTAGCTGTACAGGTTTACATATCTATCTAGTATTTGCTTTCGGGGGCTGGAGTAGGTCGTGGGGACGACCGAACCAGGGTAAATCTGTGTGTATTCTGTGATTGCTATTTTATTGCCATGTCTGTGTTTATAACTGCGTGGGATTGTTCGTGGGTTGCACGAATATTTTTATTAGCCTATTCACCCCCCTCTAGGCTACGATCCAGATCCAACAGGTTTTAGATCAAAACATTAACCTATACTTGAATTTGTAAGTCTACTGGCGGCATGACCGTACTGCAGTTCATGCTGTTGTCCGTGCTGAAAAACTGCTCTCTATTTTCAATGTATGCAGGCGGAATGGCCGTGCTGTCGTCCGTGCTGAAAAACTGCTCTCTGTTTTCAGTGCACAAATGAGACACGGCTGTGCTGAGCTCTGCATGTCCGTGTAAGTCCCAAAAACCTAATTTGAAGCTCCAAAAACAACAAACTCTACCATGCTTCAAATTTTCTCCAACGAACCTTGTCATCAAAGGCTCTTCACGGCTCTACCCAGATTCCAGACCTCTCTATCTGATCAAGGAAACACCAACATGTCATCGAGAGCCGCGTCCTTCTGCGCATCAATACACTAAGAGACCTTTCGAGCCCAAACTCCTCTTAAGCTCGAAGAATTGAACCATGCTCGCCACCCTACCTATGACGATCTTTTTCTTAGAGGTTAACACTGCAAACTAATGCGTCATCATCGATTGAACTGACTCCAAACATGTGGCTCCCAAAGTAACCAAAGCCATTCCAAGGTCGCACTCCACTATAGTTGCCTAAGTTGATTCATCTCTACTCTCCGAGGAAGCACCGGGCACCGCCTTCCCCAAACATGAAGTGAGAGCAACATCTTCATCCGGCTTCGATGACCTCAACTCACCGCCATTGGATTTAACTCTCCAATAGGACTTCACCTCAGCACCACCACGATCTCTATAAGATCCACTACTCCTAGGAATCTCTGAGTCGCTGGGTCTACGCACTCCAGAGGATCCTTTGGACGAACCGCGTCTCGTCCACCTTGCGCCATGTCGACCTTGCGACTGCGTGAGTGCACATCAATGTGATGCAACTGCTCTACAACAAATACTCAACTCCTTCTTGTACTCACCAACGCATCCTCCTGAAGACTGCAACTCTACCCTGAAGCCACCAGCTTCTTTGTAGACATCTGAGCTACACACTGAGTTGAACCATGATGGGATGTACTATGTACTCCATCTCCCGACGATCTCTCACTGCACACTATAGCTATCCCATCCTTCAACCGACCATGCTTCTCTGTCACGACGTCCCTATGAGTTCCAAACGCTCCTCCACTAAAGCTCTCTGGTGCACCAGACTTCTGACTCACCATCGTCTAACCCTGAAGCCTATAAAGGTTGCCAAACTTCCTTGCCGTCATCACAAAACGACTTCATCTGGACACTCGTAGTCACTCTCTCTTGAGCACAACACCCCACAACTGTCAAAGCTCCACGTGAAATCAAATTTTGCTACAAATCTGGTACATTCCTAACACCCGTAAGTGTTTGAATGGCTCCATCTTCCATCTTGAACTTGTGCTGACCCCCACCACTCTAGACATTGCTCAGTTCCCCATGTATACGTCTGGTCTATCTCTAGGAGTATATGTCACAAAATGACTCTGCAGTAGAGTCATGTGGGAATCACACCATGAATCAAGAATCCATGAAGCCTAATTGTCTTCCAAAGAAGACACATCTAATATTTCTCCATTATCACCATTAATGCATGCACCTCCAATAGCTGCTACTGGCTGAGCAGACTCGTTACCCTTAGCCCTCAATAGTGGGCACTTGTTTTTTCAGTGTCCAGTCTTCTTACAATAATGGCACGGCTGGTCGTTACAAACTTGACACTTGGACTTGGGTCTCCCAAACTTGGAGCTAGATTTGGACCGTCCACCTTGACGACCCCCAAAGAGAGCCACATCCTAACCATCAGCGCTCGTGTCGCCCCTCGATACCTTCTTTCTAAGCTCTTGCAATCTTAGAGCTGCCTCGACCTCTTCCAAAGAGATTTTGTCCTTCTCTTGTGTCATGGTCTCAACGAAGTGTGAGTACTCCTCAGGTAGAGAACACAGAAGTGAAATTTCTTGGTAATCATCACTTACATTCTCTTCCACAGCCTGTAAAACTAATATCAACTAATTCAATTGATCAAGATGATCTTGTAACGATACCCACCGGTTTCATCTTGAGCATGAATAACTTTGTAACAAATACAGTCTTTCCGTGAGTGACTTAGTCAGGCACAAAGATTCAAACCTTTTCCATAACACCTCTGTAGTCTCCTCTTTCTCAACCATGCAAAAGATCTTATCTGATAGGGCCATCTGAATAGCACTGTGTACTTTCATCTCTAGCTCTGATCTCATATAGTCTGTGATAGATTCTGGAATAGATTTTTTGTCAAAGACTATCTTGTAAAGCCCTTCGTGCATGAGCGTAACCTTCACCATCATGCACCAAAGAGTGAAGCTATTCTTTCCTGTAAACTTCTCGATCTTGTACCCAGATATTGAATATATCTCCGTCATTGTGTAACTTTCGACAACTTGAATGCTTTGATATCACTTGTTGCGATACAAATCCTGCAAACAAACAGAAGACGAACAGCGGAAGACGAACAGTGGAAGCGGCCCCTTCAAAATACGGATAGTTACCTAACAATCTCTACGTTGAGATTTTTCAGAGATACAACACAATAGCAAAATATCCAAACAAAACAAGTTATACAAAAAGTAACAATAACAGGGAAGCAACAAATCAAGCAACACAGAGTTTACCCTGGTTCGGCCCACTAACGGCATACGTCCAGCTTCCCGATGACGGTTTCTACTAATTTGATCAGAGAGAATTACACCGACTTCTTTAATCTTCTTCAACAAACGAGAGCACCAATAACTCCAAGCATGGAGTTCAAACTCTTTTTACAAACACAATCGAAGTCTCAAATCTCACTAAAAGAGAAGAAAAAGCTCACCAAAATCCCTCAACCTGAAAAGAGGGATAACAAGAAAAAGATTACAATGAATTTCACAAATAAATCTCAAGAAGTCACTCACCAATACATGCCCCAAAGCTCCGGGACGCGTGAGGAAGAAGAAACTTGATGACGACACACGATCTCTCTAAAATAAACCCTAAGTGGGGTTTAAATAGCTCCATGGGTCATATAGAATCTCAGTCATCTGATTAGATTAGGTTTTAGATCAAAAACCTAACTTAGATCTCGAATTTGGGCCGTCTACAAGCGGCGTGGCCGTGATTCCATCCGTGCTGCTGTCCGTACTGAAAAACTGCTCTATGTGTTTAGTGTACGCAGGCAGCACGGCCGTGCTGCCGTCCGTGCTGAAAAATTGCTCTTTGTTTTCAGTGCACACAAGTGACACGGCCGTACCGAGCTCTGCTCGATCATGTCAGGCCCAAAAAACCAATTTTGAAGCACAAAAAACAACTTGCTCTATATCGAATTACTTAATATTGTTCCATATATCATATTCAATGCACATCAAGTTGATTAAAATTGGTATAGTACATCCATGGTATATAACTAAGATTATATTGAATTTTCCTTACTTTTGCACTCATTTAGCATGGGAAATGATACATATGATACTTTAATGAATATGCGTATTACTAACTTGTACTGATGTAGGGAGAGCCTTAATATATTTATCTTAACCATATGCATCTTTACTGGTAGAGTACATATTTTTTTCATATTTTATATATTATATATATGTTTGAAATCATCAAAAATAGGGAGAATGTTTAGCATAAAAAATAGGGAGAATGTTGAGCATTGAGTCACCCTAATGTTGGTTTTAATGATAAGAAAACATGTGCTAATGATCTACGAGTGCAGGTTTAAGTATTAAGGAGGTCAGAGCTTAGTGAATTTAGCCAACACATAAGGAGTATAGCTTTTAAAGAATCAAGACAAGAATATGGAAATTAAAGGATTACATCAAGAAGCTTCAAAGAAAATGTAAATTTTGATGTAAATTTTTTTCTTTAGATTCTGTGTTAAAGCCTTGTTGAAGATCTCTCACACACACACTTAGAACATCATAGAAAAAATTTGAAATTTTTTTGAAAAGTTTTTAAAATATTTTCCTAAGTTTTCGTAGTCAAAGACGTGTTTTTCAAGCCTATTAGTTGACCAATTTCAAGGACTATTCGACTAATAAACCTAGAAACTAATGCTTGTCAGAATGTTGGAACCAGTCGACTACAGTTCAAGTATTAGTCGCCTAACCAATGGACTAGTCGACTAATACGATAACATAATGGACTAATTGACTAACCAAGACTTAGCAGTTTCTGACCTGACTGTCTAGTTGACTAGGTCTTCCAAGTTGTCGACTAGTTGGGCCACTAGTTGACTAATTGGTCTATGTTAGTTGACTAGAATATTATTGTTGGCCAAAATGAGATTAACACAAATAAGCCTTTGCTGCCGTTTGAGGGTATTTTGGATAATCCGTTTCACTTGAATTTTCCATCTATACATAATGAAGATTTCTCAGGTGTTTTATATCAAGAAAAATCATATTTCTGGGAGAAAATTCTCTTTTGTGTTCAAAAGCTCTCTTTACATAAACCATCTCTTTTGGCCTTCTTGTCATTATTTTTCAATTGATTTCTTGGCCGATTTTTTCTCATCACTAAGCTCAGTTTTCAACATTTTTTGAGAGGTCAGAAGTTTTTTAGGCTCACTACTACACACACACACTTCAATGAAAGGTATATGTAAATTTGTAATGCCGAAAAATGATTGTAAATATTTCCTTCTTTTGGTTGTTAAAAGGAGGTGTTCTCTCTAGTGTAAAGATCTTTTCATATTCGAGTTTGTTTGAGTGGTTGATCCATACACCGGGGTGCGTTATAGTGAATATTTTGAATAAGTCTTCCGGTTTTAGAAGTTAGTAGTGAAAATCTTAAGTGGGACTTGGGGACTGGATGTAGGTCAAGTTTGACCGAAACATGATATATATTTGTGTTTGCTTTGCTTGCGCTCTTGATTTATATTCTTGCAAGTTACTAATATTCCGATGTTCATATTACTTGCAAGTTCTTATATTTGTTGATTAAGATTCATTTAAAGTAACACTATTTGAATTCTTAGACAGAAAGTTAAACAAGTTTATATTAATTGTATTAAACAAAAGATGTTGATAAATAAGTAATTAGGTCTCTATTTATTGACCTAAGTTTTTTAAGTCAGATATGGTTTTATTTATGATTTATGGTTTCATTAATATCATTAGTTGTAGACCACATCCTAATCTTTCATGTTCTAATATGTTATCTGAACACATGCTTCATGTTGTAACCTAATTCCTGAGCGTTCTATCCTATCGTCTCCCTTAATAAACTAATTAGAAATCTGTTTATGGGTGTGTTCTCACCAAAGAATCATTGACTGTCCACCGAATGGTCAACAAGGTCAAGGGATTGGATGTGATCCCTTGGTCACGCCTAGCACACGTGTACTCTGCGCGAGTCGAAGATGGAGTCAAGGACGAGCGTTGATCCTTGGTTGAAGCGAAGCTGAGGGGTGGCCTCTGCTACGTTCGATGGGCTCGGCCTCGGTATGGCGGGCAACGAGGGATAGCCTCGGCGCCTTACTTGGAGCTCGGTCTCTGCTTGCCACACCCGCCAACCGCGAGAGTGGTCGTCGGGTGTCGAGGGGTAGCCTCGGCGCCTCGGTCGGCTCCTTCCTGAATAGATGAGAAACTCGTCAGGGTGGCCGGACCTTGGTCTCGGTCGTATCCCCTCCGATGCCTAAGTCACATTAGGGTCCGAAACGTGCTCAGCGGGGAAGGTTCGACTCGAAAAGAGATCGATGCCCTAACCCGTGGCGCGAGCAGGGGGAGGGAGATGTAACGGAGGAAAAACCAAGGTCGTTGATGGAATACCTCAGATTAGTATACCTGGGGTTTGATCCCTTGCTCCGTTGTCCCTCCGATCCTTTTATAGGGTCCTCGCCGTGATTGCCCCCCGTCCACGCCGTCACGCCGTCCGCCCCCACTCGCGTCCTCGAGATCCGTCCCCACGATGTCGCCTACCAGTGTCAGGGGGGAGCCCATTGTGGATTATGGGCATTCAGGCCTTACGCTCCGGGGGAGTGGTTTCTTCTGGGGATCGTGGGCTGGCCACGAGCGTGTCGAACCGTGGATGGTTCGGGTTCTCGGGGGCATCATTGATCGGGCCGTGTTTTCTTCGTGGCCTCATCCGACGGGGCCCAATCTCGCTAGCAGGCTTCTTGTCCACCGCTGGATCTTGGGCTTTCAGCCTTTCGGTTTCTCCAAAATAGTCGTATCAATTGCCCCCATCGTCCGAGCCGTTCAGGTTTGGCCGGTTCAGTTCGGGCGATGTGACTGTTTGGGATTTGACAAGCGCGTCAGTCGAGGCTAGCTCATTAAATGGGGGTCATTATGACGCGGCCCGTTTGATCTTCTCTCGACGCGGGTTTTGAAATGCCGTCGACCCTCTGATGCTGCCACGTGCCCCTCTCCAGACGGTTTGTATTCCTTGATTGCTCCGCATATAAGATGTCGACTTCCCAGACTTCAATCCTTCGCGCTCTTCTGTTCTCGATTTCGCAAGCTCCCTCTTTCCGTCATCCTTCTCCTTGCAACTCTTTCTCAAGGTAACCCCCTTCTCCTCTTTTGTACCATGGATACGCTTAGAATAGGCAGGTTGGCGTCGGGACCTAGGATCCTCCGACGCCTGGGCCTGGCAATGCCCGACCTTCGGGGCCCGGAGCCTCTTCGATGGCTTATCCTGTTCGGGATAAGGGGAAAAGAAAAATTTTCGCGGACCCCGTTGGCTACGACGTGGCTCAGGCCGTTGAGAGATATAATGTTCCCCCGGTGGTCCTTAGGTCGCCGTCCAAGGTGACTTTCCCGGTGGTCACGGAAATCTGGGAGAGGTATTTGTGTCATCCGTACGACGTCCGGGTCTCCTTTTACGACGAGTGGATTTGATTTCCACGGGGTAACGAGGTCGGCGTCTACGTCGAGAGTTTTCGACTGGGCCTCCGTTTCCCCCTTCATTCCTTTATCCTCCAGGTCATGGAGCGCCTGATGGTGTCCCTGTGTTAGTTGACTCCATATTCCGTCGCGGTGCTGACCGGGTCCATCATGCTTTGCCGTATCCATGGTTTAGAGCCGTCCCTCCCCCTCCTCTTTTATTACTACCGGGTGCAGACGGTCGGCCAAAGGTCGTGGCAGCACCTCCGGGCTCACGCGGGGAGGGAATGTCTGCTCGGTCTCCCCCACTGGGTGGGGGACTGGAGCTCGAACTACGTCTTTGTCGTCTTTCCTGAGGACGCCGAGATATTGACAGGTTGGGGAGGGCTACGTCAGTACGACTTGACGTTGACCCTCTCCGAGGCCGACCAAGCAGTTGTTCGGATGTTGTCCTCTCTTTCTTTAGAGGAGAAGTCGGTCTGGCCTCTGCTGGATGACCTGCTTCTCAAAACCGTTCTATGGTCCCCCGGTATGCTCTTCCCTTCTTTCTATACCCCCTTTGCTTACCCTGATTTTCTCTTCTTCTGCAGATATGGCCGGGCGCGAATTCACCCGTAACGTCAATGAACTCATCCGGAGGGGCTCGAGCCGAAACCGAGGGAACCCATCGGGTCAGGCACCCCGTCGCACTGTCGATGAAGAGTTGCGGCAGGCCGACCCGGCCGTGGGTAGAGTGGAGCCCACGGTAGTGGTGACTCCCCCCCTTGGCCATGGAGAACCTTCTCGAAGGTGAGGCTTTGGGAGCCGAACTTCCCCGCCCCGCCCCTGCCGAGGGGAGAGAGACAGGAGCCGATCCATCTCCCCGGGCGCCCTTGGGGGGTCGCGGTGCAGGGCATAAGCGTTCCCCTCCTACCCCCGCCGGACCCAGCGAGAGGAAGAGGCGGAAGGAGGGTGTGGAGACCCGCGCCCCGGCGGTCCCCGTGGTTCCGCCGGCCTCCGGCGAGGCCTTCCCGCTGACCCTGGTGACTACTGCCACCGTCTCGGTGGGGGCCGACGGTATGTTGGCGAACGCCTTGACGGGCCCTGAAGTGGCCTTCGGGGACTCGGTGTTCGTCGATCGGGCTGTGGCCATCCAGTTGGCGCGCGGCTCGGTCCTCCCTAGGGACCGATCTCTCTTGGAGAGAGCACCCACCGACAAGATGTCGGATTCCTTAGTCTGGCAGCTTCAACAAGTTCGACTGCTTTGCTTTTCTCAAGATCGTCTCTCGACCTTTCTTCATATAACTCCTTCCTTTGTGCAGGCCACCACGATGGCTGTTGAGGCGCAGCGCAGGGCCGTTCGGATGAGGGAGTTGGAGGAGTCCGCCGCCCGGGACCGCGCAAGGGCTGGGACAGCCGAATTGGCCGTCCAAAAGGCGCGCATGGAAGTTCGGCACCTCCGACTCCGGGTGGACGAGCTTGCCGGTCACGTGATGGACCTCCGGGGGAGCTGGACGATGCTCAGAGGTCGGCCCAAGAGGCGGAAGAGGCGTTTCTCCAGGAGAGGAGCGATCTCCGGAGCGAGCTGGCGGACTTGCGCCAGATGACCAGGTTCGTCGATGAGGTGGAGAGGGGTGCTGGCGGGGTCCTGGGGGAAAGGATCACGGAGGTCCTTAGGGAGGCCTTCAGCTCCTACGAGTACCTTCTTGCCCCTCGGATCATTGACGTCGTCCGGGACTCCTTCTATCGGTTTGTGGAGCACGCCCGGTAGCCACTCCCGCCCGACGATCCCCCGCGCTCCGAGCAGGGCGAGGCGCCAGAGGATGCCTCCTCCCATGCCCAGGGGCCTTAGGCCTTTGTATCTTGTCCCCCCTTTTTTCCTTTTTTGGGCATGTAATTTTCAACGATTTTATTTATGTAGCTTTGTCGCTGGGGGTTCTCCGCCTTGCGGGGACCGTAAGCCTTTTTGGCTCTTTACTATGTTTTGCCATAGGCTTTCATTTACCCGCAACATTCTGTTCGCTTAAATGGTCGCCTCACACGCGGCTGGGCTGCTCCCCGTCTCGCAGTCAGTCGGATCGGCTGGTCAGCGAGGGAGGCTGCCCCTTGGCTTAAGACCCGTCGAGTCCCTCGTCTGCGGGGGAGTCGCCCCCAGCCTTCCAAGCGGGTTTACAGATTGGCCCGTTAGGGGAGTCGCCCCCAGCCTTACAACCGATTGGTTTGGTCTGGGGCCTCCGGTCTGGAAGCTGTCCTCTGGGAGAGGAGACCGAGTTCCCAATCGTGATTTGAGACTGCCATTCAGCTAAATGCGGAAAAAGAGGTTGCGTTTGTACCAGTAAGATCCTTTTTCCTTCCCATGGCCCAGTACATTTGGAGGAAAGACAAAAAACATGAGGAGTCTTGGGCAGGACTGCCCTCGCCCGGCAAGGTCGTGTCCGTCGGTCCCGTCCGCTCACTCGATGATGCGCAGGGGCGCCTGGACTACGTTTACCTTCTTCCCTTTGTCCGGCTGCCTGGATGTCCCCTCGCCTGGAGAGAGATCGACTGTGAAGTTCTTCAAGTGACCCCGACTCATTAGCTTCTCTATATCTTTCTTCAAATGCCAGCAGTCGTCGGTGTCGTGGCCGTTGTCCTTGTGATATTTGTAATATTTTTCTTCGTCTTTCCCACCTCTTTTCATCCTCGGAGGAGACTTCCGCTCCGCTGGGACCGATCTTCGTAGCCTTGGCGATCGTCCCATCGGTGCCTAGATGAATATGATCGTCTAGTCGAGGCGGTCACCGACTTCTCCTCAGATTGCTCGAAGCCCCTCTTGCTTCTCTCGCGAAACGAGGTTGGGATGGGAGACCGTGCTGGGTCGAAGCCCGGCATAGTGAATCGCCGCTCCAGGTTGGGCCCTCCGTTCCCGTGGTCGGTGACCACGGTGGACCGCATAGGTTGGTGGCCCCCTCCCCAGCGGTGGGCCTCGCTCAGCTCATCTCCCTGGATGGGCGTGTCACCGACGAGTTGTTGAATCGTTGCGGCCAACGTCCGGATGTTGGCGTTGGTCTCCTGAGCGAAGGTGCGGAGCTGCTCTTGGGTGACCGATCAGGACTCGTCTGTCCCCTCGGTGGTGTGGCTGAGCGGATTTTAGGGGGGAATGTATTCTCCCTCCTCCTAGATGGGGGCATGCGCCCCGCTCCATTGCAAATGGTTTACATTTCGGTGGTTCGATGTGGGCTTGCCTCGGTTCCCACAGACGGCGCTAGATGTTTACGGGTGTTTTCTCACCACAGAATCGTTGACCGTCCACCGAACGGTCAACGAGGTCAAGGGATTGGATGTGATCCCTTGGTCACGCCTAGCACACGTGTACTCTGCGCGAGTCGAAGATGGAGTCGAAGGCGAGCGTCGATCCTTGGTTGAAGCGGAGCTGAGGGGTGGCCTCTGCTCCGTTCGATGGGCTCGGCCTCGGTATGGCAGGCGACGAGGGGTAGCCTCGGCGCCTTACTTGGAGCTCGGTCTCTTGTTGCCACACCCGCCAACCGCGAGAGTGGTCGTCGGGTGCCGAGTGGTAGCCTCGGCGCCTCGGTCGACTCCTTCCTGAATAGACGAGAAACTCGTCAGGATGGCCGGACCTTGGTTCCGGCCGTATCCCCTCTGATGCCTAAGTCAGATTAGGGTCTGAAATGTGCTCGGCGGGGTAGGTTCGACTCGAGAAGAGATCGATGCCCTGACCCGTGGCGCGAGCAGGGGGAGGGAGATGTAACAGAGGAAAAACCAAGGTCGTTGATGGAATACCTCAGATTAGTATACCTGCGGTTCGATCCCTTGCTCCGTTGTCCCTCCAATCCTTTTATAGGGTCCTCGCCGTGATTGCCCCCCGTCCACGCCGTCACGCCGTCCGCCCCCACTCGCGTCCTCGAGATCCGTCCCCACGATGTCGCCTGCCAGCGTCATGGGGGAGCCGATTGTGGATTATGGGCATTCAGGCCTTACGCTCCGGGGGAGTGGTTTCTTCCGGGGATCGTGGGCTGGCCACAAGCATGTCGAACCGTGAATGGTTCGGGTTCTCGGGGGCCTCATTGATCGGGCCGCATTTTCTTCGTGGGCCTCATCCGGCGGGGCCCAATCTCGCTAGCAGGCTTCTTGTCCACCGCTGGATCTTGGGCTTCTAGTCTTTGGATTTCTCCAAAATAGGCGTATCAAAATCAGATGGTGACGGCGGACCGTCATATCCGATCATCTCCTGTATTGACCTGACTTGGATACAAATTGTGATTCTATTTTCCATTGCAAAGTTCCCATCTTGAGATGCGGGAGGGAGTGTCAAGAATAATAGCCACATCTTGGAAAAATTAGAAAGTAGATGATGTCCATAAATTAGTAATTGGGAATCTGCTTTGTGGTTAGATATGATTTTAGTTACGGTTTGTGCTTTCACCAATATCATTACTTGTGTTCCACTTCCAGTCTATCATGTTCCAACAGACAGGATGGCCTAGTGCAATCAGGCATGAATAAGCTTCGATGGGTAGGATTTGATGTTGGTTTTCAAAAGAGCCAACTACAATTTGAAAGCTGAGACAAAACAAGAGTTTGAAATGATCTGATACCATATTTGAAAGTTCAGACAAGACAAGCAAATCTAAATTCATTTGTTGAGACTGATCAATGTATCCATGTGTTCAAGAACAAGGGTTCCATTAAACGGTGGACCAAAGAAATTTGTTTGCCAGAATCTTGTTTGGTTTGAACATCTTTGTTGAGACCTACGGTCAACAGATGACAGTTGCAAGCTGGATGAGTGCTAGAAGGTGGGAACCCTAAGCACAGAGTAGTTAAATGCACTACTTCCATTTATGTTCACCAGTCTCGCTATGTCATTCATTTCTTTCCTCAAGTTAGACATTCACCCTTCTTCTCACGCCTATAAAGACGCTGCGCCTGCGCCTGCATCATCTCGTAAGCTCACAGTTGAGACTTAGATGATGATGGCAGGCTACACTTGTCAACGTCCACAGCATCTGCAGCTCGTGCAATGCGTTGCATGTCTTGTGATGTTTAGTGCAGTCGGCATATGCCAAGGCTCCGCGCTCTCCATAGATTACTACAAGAACTCATGCCCAGACTTGGAAGCCATTGTTAAGTACGCGCTTCTCCCGATCTTTGTCTCCGACCCTCGGTCGCCCTCGGCGTTTCTACGGCTCCTCTTCCATGATTGCCAAGTTCAGGTTAGCACACATTCAGTTCCCCAAGCGTGTAACATCATGGAATTATGCAACATTTTTCAGTTACATGTATCTCCAATTCTTGGCAGGGTTGTGATGCATACATACTTTTGGATTCTGATTACAGCCAAGGGATCACTTCAGAGATGTTGTCCTACAAAAGCTTTGGAATAAGGAACAGGGACTCAGTTGCCAAGATAAAGTCCGTTGTCGAAGCACTCTGTCCTGCACAAGTCTCATGTGCTGATATATTAGCCCTGGCAGCCAGAGAGGCAGTGGCGTACGCCGGCGGGCCTCGCATTTTGATCCTGCTCGGCCGGAAGGACTCGACGACGAGCAGCAACCTGCGTGCCGATGCCGAGCTCGCTTCCCCGAGCTTAGGAGTGGATGGTGCTCTGGTGATGTTCATGGCTATGGGGATGAATGTTGAGGAAACTGTGGCAATATTGGGTAAGTAACACTGTTATATTAATTTAGTCTGGTCATGTTTGCCTCAAAAGTCATGGATTCTTCTTTTTTGGTTTGACAATTTTGGATCGCACAACCAACAGCATTAATTGAGCATTGTCTCTGCCTGATATAAATTTATTAAGGGTAAAAATAAAACCTCTCCCACTATCATTTACCGTCTGATTGCCTGTAAAAGGATAACAATTTACTGGACGACCCTAACAAAACATAAGAAAAGCTCCACATTAAATCTACAGCAGTTGGTATCAATGAATCATAAAAAGCATGTGATACATTTCTTCGTCTTCTGTCAAACTGACAATAGACAAACCAATAATGCCCCTGATTCGTGATCAATTTGGGCTGTTCATTTACAGGAGCCCACACCATTGGGACCGGTCATTGTATCAACATAGCACCAAGGCTGTACAACTCGAACACGAATCGTAACGGGAGGATGGACTCGGGGTTTGAAGCGTTTCTGAGGATCAAGTGCCCTACCGAAGTTCCAATGACCAATGCCACCTTCATAGCCAGTGACCTCACTACTTTGCTGTTTGACAACCAGTACTACAAGGACGTCGTTCGCGGCCGAGGGCTGTTTGCAGTCGATTCCGCCATCTCGGAGGACCCTCGCACCGCGCCGTTCGTGGGACGGTTTGCGGAGGACCAGGGCTACTTCTTTCGGGTCTTCTCCTCGGCCTTCTTTAAGCTCTCTTCTGTGGTGAATCCCGTTGGTGGGCAGGTCAGAAGGCAATGCAGCAGGGTTAATGCCAACTGAATTGAATATCGTTGATTGACAGACTAGCTAGCTTAGTGTAAACATCGAGTAGTTGTATAGTTCAAATATAATCGAAGCCTTGAACTGATGTGTGTGTGCAACTTGCTGTGATAAGCTTGCCTCTGTGATGTCCCCTTCTCAAATCAATCTATGTTATTGTCTGGGGAATTTCATCTCTGGCTCAAGTAGAACATTTGTACAAACACACAAATTGTGAATTTAGTAGCCACCTGACTTGGACCCGTCTGCAGGACTGAAACCCAATCCGGATCCGACCTGAAAG
This sequence comes from Scilla litardierei, assembly GCA_030789695.1. Taxonomy (NCBI): domain Eukaryota; kingdom Viridiplantae; phylum Streptophyta; class Magnoliopsida; order Asparagales; family Asparagaceae; genus Scilla; species Scilla litardierei. Next base: position 120,383,290 of record CM061141.1, read on the forward strand.
GGTAGGCGGCTTTGGTTTCTACAAAACCCTAGCAGTGGGGCCCCTTTCCAAGATGGTTAGCCTTGCCGGTTCGGACCGGGAGCTAGGGTTCCCACTCTATTTCACCCTTGTGGGCCACATGATTTCAATCAACTATGAGAAGCAATTACTTAGAAAGGATGTTTGAGGCTGGACTTAGAGTCTATAAACATGGTCTTGATCTCCTCCGCTCTAGATCTCCTCCAAATTATTAGGAGTTAGCTCTTGAGCCTGCTACATGGTGGACTCACGAGAAAGATGTATTTTTTAAATTTCTTTTCCGTCAAGCAAATGAATTTCCTTCAAGCATTGCTGTAGTCGCCATCAAGTCGATCCTAAAAGCGTATCAAGTGATATATTACTGTACCAACCCAATGATCATTCAGCTGATTATTTGAGCCGACAAGCCGAGTAAAGCCCACAGCATTGCCACAACAGCCAGAGACCATCGCATGAGGCAAACCCTCTTTTCATTTAAGGCGACAGATGAGCTGACCGTTGGGCTCCCTCATCAATACCGCTGTTAAGCTTGTTATCAATAAGTGCATTCAATGACTGACTGTTCAGCTCGTTATCAATGGAAACGGCTCGGACCAAAGGTATTAAAGCGCCATAAAGTCTCGGACGTTACCCTCTAACATTCGCTGCCTATAAGTAGTCTCTCGAACAACGAGAGAGGGGACGAATTCTCAGATATTCTCATTATCTGACAACCACCAAAGTCAGGTGCTCCAATCTTGGTATCTGCTCCACCTCAACTTTACCTTTCCTCCATAGCTCAGTGTGATAATGATCGGTGGGTCTCCCAACAGATCAGCTATAGTTACACTGAGCCTCCTTGCATCATCTAACTTAAGCATCGGAGGAGATTAGGTCGGACCCCAGATCTTACGTACCTTTCCTAACGAGCTTCTTGTGTTGCAGAATGCTGAAGGCAGCACATACATAGCTCGAATAGAACTCTGACAGCTCGGAATGAGGACTGTTCAGCACGATGTTAGCCCACCCAATACCAGTCAGTTGTCATCGTCACCCTATGCTAGCTTCTGCAACCGAATCATCCTCCGACAACATCAGTGGTGAGAAAACTCCTGTAAACATGTGGCATCATCTATGGGAACCGAGTCGGCATCATCGTACTTCTTCATTTACACAGATGATAACTCGACCAACCAGTCAAGGGCCCTAAAAGGCCAATTACCGCATGGGTAGCAGATGGTACGACGCACCCATGGATTCCAGTTCTTCCACTCATGGGATTTGAGTCACAATTAATGACTTTGGAGTAGTTCCATGCATTTTCATGTGAGGCGAGCGTCAACATTAAAATGCTGACGGCCGTGATAGAATGATTGGCAGGTTCGCAGCCCCAGCCAACCGAGAGCCCGCCAATCTTTCCAACTCCTTCTCAGCAGCACCCGTTAGTGTCACTCTCCATGCAGTGGGCCAAGAAATATAAAGACTCACACTAAGGAGATGGACCAATCTAACCAACATTTCCAAAATTAATCAAACATGATAATTGTAGAAAACTGTTATCCTCATCAACGGCGCCAAAAACTTGACACACGTAAAATATTGTACTACTCCCAAGTATAGGAGGTCGTCAAGTAGTAAATCCTAGTGATCACAGGGTCGAATCACGGGGACAAGTCGTTCCATAAATATACAAATTTAATTAATTATAGAAGGATAATCACGAGACTAATACTGTCTCAAACTACAAAATTGGTGGTATAAATAAGTGGTGTGAGTGGTGATATAGGATGCCTAAAGTAGGTTTTCCTATTGCGGAGAAAGGGGTAGGAGGATTTGCATGTGATGTGTGTTCACCTAGGGTTCTTGCGAATGTGATTACAAAGTCGCTCATGTGACTTTTTGGGTTGCACACGAGGGTTTGTAACTCAATCCTACATCCAGGCCAAGGCATAGGGATCCGAAAGTCTATCAATCAAGCGCAATGAGATTTAGCATCTTAAGTAGTCAATGGATTCATGGGTTTATATCCTATTGCTAGGTAATGCCTCACATCACACCACCCTAACCATTCTAGGGCCCCTTGACAGGTCTTATGCATATAAGCAATGCCTCACATCACGTCATTCTCGGATTCCTCGACGGATAATGCAAATGCACATAGATTACACCTTGCGGTGCATTATCCTAATGGGATTCCTCATGGGTAGTTCATGTGCACGTAGGAGATGCCTCGCGGCATTCCATCCTCATTGAACCCATTGACGGGTAATGCATTTCGATACAACGTAAATGTCCATAGATTCAATAACATAAACAATAAGTGGTTCAATAGACAATGGAAATAACAAATCACAATGCCCTAAATTATTCACAACACATACAAAGAAAGTTCTAATTCAACCAAGAAAAGAAATGTTATTGTTACAAAACATCATCCAATCAATATTACAATGCAATAAAACAAAAATACACAAGAGACAGAAAGAGAGGAATCAAATTTGCATTATTGACAAAGAAGATGAAGCCCCAATCTCTCTACTCCAAGCCCAAACTAATCGCTTCCGGATATACACCTGGGAAACAATTATAGTTTTACCGCAAGCGCACGTTATAGTGGCGAGCGGGTATCGAACACGAGGAGGTGGTGTTGGCTCCAATCTATCCTAGGTTGGTTCGACTACGAATGTTTATTGGTGGAGATGGTTATGATGCGATGTAATGACAATGGTATGGATGTCGGTGTCGGTGATAAAGATGTTGGATAAATATCGATTCAAATTCAATATAATAAAAGTGCATAGGGCTAGGGAATCCCCACTACGGATCGTCATGCATCTCTATGAATCGCGAATCTCAATGTTGCAAGACTTGGATTGAGGTGAACTAGTCGTAACTAATAGAGAACCAAGCTCACGCTCTCGCGCTATTGCCGATCTATAGCAACCTAGATTAGGGCCCAGTCTCGTGCAAACCCTAACCTAAGCCACTAGCATTAGGATCGACATCATCATTCAATCGCACCTCGAGCCCACTCTCGTGCAAACTTGAGTTACGATCTAGATTATGATAGCTCGTATTCGTCCAATCTCTTGCAAACGAATATGGGTATAGATTTATAATGAAAATGCTAGCTTTAGTCAAATCTCTTGCAAACCAAGTCTAGTGAATCTTGATTTTAAATCTATATCGAATATCTAGGCCTTCCCATCGATCGAAATCCAATCTCTTGCAAACTCCATATCGATAGAAATTCCTAGCTATTCATGATAAATCAACCACAACCTAACCTTCTAACAATTCTAGCAACACAAAAATTCATTCATCCCAAATCTGACATGAGATCCATAGGGTTCATCCCCTTCCCTAGAACAACGATCAACCAAGCATAGCAACAATGATATAGAAATCAATAAGAGACATTGCTCGCATACAAAAAGATATCAAATCAAAGATTCAAATAAGAAGAATGAAGATACTTAGCTTTGATGAAGAACTTCAATCCAATTACAAGCTTTTAGATACAAGAGGGGGCCTAGGGCATGGCCTAACCTCTAAAATAGTCTCCAAGAAAACAAAATGGAACCCCCTATAATGACGGCTACAAATCCTATATATAGTCCCCTCAAAACCCTAGCAAATAACCCTAAAACCCCTCTGAAATTCATGCCAAAGTCAGCTCTGGCCGCAACTTAAGTTCTTGGCATGCGCTGACTCGGCCGAGTGAGATTCTCACTCTGGCCGAGTAGCAATTCCAGCACTGCTTCGTCAACTTGCAGAAATTCTCCAGATTTCATCCGACCTCCGATTGGCGCATTCTTAGCAGCGTTGGAACCGTCATGAAGTCTACTATCCATAAAAAAATATGAGAAAAATACTTTGCCTGTTGGAATGATAGCAGATTTCAAAAGAGTGAGAGGTTGTCTGAAAATCTGGGCGCTCGTGTCACTCGGGCGAGTAGAATTCCTCACTCGGTTGAGTGGACTTCCTACTCGGCCGAGTAGAGTCTTCTGCTGTACTCCAAAAATTCCAGAGAGTCTGCTTTGATTTCCTTCAGAAGTTCTGACTTACTCGGGCGAGTGTAGTTCTCTACTCGGCCGAGTGAAATTAACCATTCGGCCGAGTGCATTGCGGCACAAAGTATCTTCGTATCAGTCATACGCGGCCGAGTACGCTTCTTCACTCGACCGAGTGGCCTGTTTCTGGAGTTAACTCTTCTCCTCCTCCTCTCCTCTTCGCTTCTATCCATGTTCTTCTTCTCTCGCTCATCATCTAGCGTCGTTAGCTCCTTAATATGGCCATGAGCGATGCTCCGGCACACGTGCAAATACCTAAAGCTCATTTTTGCTCCCAATCGCTCCATATTTCCTGAAATCCGACAAAAACAAGAAATAGTGAAAAGTAATGCAATATCATCGAATAATCGTGAAAATCGCTATATGAGCAATCGAAATGGCGTGAAAACATGCAGAAAAAAGGTGTAAAATATGGACCGATCAAAATTCCCCAAGCTTGCCTCTTACTCGTCCTCGAGGAAGATAAGTAGAGAGACGAACTCGGGAAATGAAAACAAAGGAAATGAAATGAAAGAAAAAGAATACGAAGTGGAAGGGGTCGCTAGATTATTCTCTCAGATCTCAAGCCATAAGCTACACATCACGATAACTCGAAAAATACGAATCACATGCTATAAAGATTTCGTATCTTACTTAAACATGGTACTTGCAAGATTTTAAGAACAACAAAAAGGACTCTCTAAATTCATACAATCAATCATATCCACATCATCCATTTCATAGAATTTAATATACAAATGGTGGCGATGCACTTTTCAATCAAGAGTTATAACAGAAGCATATAAGAATCGCACCAAGCATGCAATAGAGAATGGAATAAGAGACACGTCATTCACATTTTCATATCAATTCATAAGAAATCTTCATAGCTAAAGTAATTCGCTAAGTCTCAGTGTTATCAAACTTTCCCATTCGTGCACCTCTCCACTCTAAGCACTCACTCATATGGTCAATTGAATTCATCCCCCAAGCTTAGCTTGAGGCATCGCATCTAAAGAAATATGATAGTGGAAAATGGGAATTTTTTAACTTGGTTTTTCCAAGTATTTTGTGGCTCCAATAATGAGATAGAGAAATATTTTTCTTTTTCTTTTTGAACTTTTTGTTTCTAATTTTTCTTTTTGGATTTTTGTAGGAGCTATATGATTTGTATTTTTGGTTTTTGGCTCCTTTTTTTGGCTTTTTGTACTTTTTGAGCTAACCTTTTCTTTTGTAGTGATTTTTGGGAAATAGATGTGATATAAGTAGCTTTAAGAGGTGAACTCAAGTGACATGTAGAGAATAAAAAGATATATGTGGAGAAGGAAATGGTGTAACGCTCGGTTCACTCTAAGATGTGCACAAATGGTTAAATAAGATAATACATCAACTAAACTCATATGTAAGCATGGATATTCTCAATCATTTCAATAAATAGTGAAATCAAGCAGTAAAGAGTACAATCATATCAAGCAGTCAATAGAAGGTGAATAAGACAATAAGGCAGATGCTTCTGTTATACAATTGATGCGTGAATCTTGGTGCATTTCCAACAAAAGCATACTAAACACTAGTCCATACATTAAGCTTCAATTAATATCATGCATTCATATAGAGGAATCATCAAAAGAATATATAAGCAAGCACATGGATAGCAGGACTATGAGATACTCTAAGTAGCATGGTAAGGAATAATTAGCATCCTGATGGTTGCTAAAGCAGAGATATCATCATAAGGAACATATCTAGCAAAAGAACGAAAAGAAAATATAGAAATAAAAAATAAAAGAATGGAAAGAAAAGAAAATCAAGCACACAACATGATGCATGAACACACATAAAAGGAAAATAAGATGGAAAAATTAAAAAGATGAGACAAAAATTTTGAAAAATTCTAAAAACCCTAAAAATAGAGTAAAAGTGCAACTAAATGGCATGGAAATGCACTCTCCCAAGCTTAAACTTCACATTGTCCTCAATGTGATCATAATGGAAGAATATGAAGAACAACAATAATAATGAGGGGAATAAAAAATGATGAAATGAATGACATGAAATCCTAATTCAACTATATGCAAATACAATGATGCATGAGAGCGCCATCCCCCAAGCTTATACCAAACAATCCTATTCAAATGACTTGATCAAAAATGTCACGACTTTGCTAAGCGAGCTCAAGTCAAACGAATAAGAAAGTGAGTATCCACTTGAAAGAAATGCCCGATGGTGGTGAGCAAAAAGTTGGCACATATCGAAATATGGAGGTGATAGCAATTAATATATATAATGGGTTTGGGGTGTAAAAGATTTTTGTTTGCCATCATGAGGTGATATTTATTCAAGCAAATCTATACGGTCCTCTTGCTGTCGAGAGGATTCGTGTTTATTAAAAGTATAAAATTTTACGCTATTGCTACACTACTAGATTGATATCACCTATAGAAAAAGGCGGATCCAGTATCTTTGCTGGTGCAGGCAACTACTCCAACTGCTCCTTTCGTGGCTCCGCCAAGCGCGTGTGTCCACGAACACCAACGAACTCCAGAAATGCATTCTCCAGCATTCCCATAAGGACTCCACCTGTATCCTGCAGAGAATAGGATGCATCAGTACACTACAAAAATTTCACCCTCATAATAAAAGTATTCCAAAGAGGATCGTCTATAGAAATATATGAAATAAATAATGGTGGACGATACTTCCCTGGAAATAATTCAATATCCTCTTGTGCTGTGATAGCTATATCCGTGGTGTCCTCTCTCAGCTGCTCAGGTAACTCTGGATCATTGGTGTGGACCTCCTTGACAGGTTCATTTAGATATGACACATCCAAGCATACCTCCGATCCATAATCGTACATGTTCTGCAAAAGGTATGACGTGTCAAAAATATCTGAATGAAAATAAATGTCAAATGGAATACATGAGTCAGAAATGGAATGGATAAAAATATCTCCCTGAGTGGGAGCAGTAACCTCTGTGGGATAGTCCTCGTCGTCAGTGGAAGGATGAGGTGGCTGCAGAAGCTCTAATGGAGGGGGTAATGCTCGGGATCCTCATGAATTACCGTGTACTCGTCCCGATGCACGACCTCCTCATCCCGATGCATGACCTCCTCGTCGATAAGCTCTGGCTCCGTGTGTAAGGCCTCCTCAAGAGCATGCTTTAGCTCTACGAGGTAAATAACCTCAATGTCTTCTCCATCTGAATCATCTCCGTCCATCCACTCATCGTATGGACTAGCTGTATCGGTGGGTGGGGGAGTGACGACGGTGCAACCTGGCTCTGCAGCAACACGTCCCGAGTGTCTCATCGCAGTTCTCTCATCAGAAGTGGCTGCATCCGTGCCTGGTACCGTTGTCTCATCAGAGGTGGAGGCATCAATGTCCTCAGCCTGCTGTCCAAGAATCTCATCTAGGTACGCATAAAAATGTGTGGTCCATATAATCACAGCCTCAGCGGAAGGTTGAGGTGGATGCAAAAGCTCAACTGCAGTTGGGCAAGACTCTGGATTTATCTGAATGAAGTCACCCTCGTCCCAAAGTGCTGCCTCCTCAATGTAATGCTCTGGCTCTGCATGTGACGCCTCCTCGTCAATATGCTCTGGTTCGACAGGGTGATCTTTTGCCTTTTCATCAACTATCAATGTAGGCTCTCTCTGGTATAGTGATGCTGGCTGCTCATGTGTGTCAACTTGTGGGGATGTATCATGTAGAGGAGAATGCCCGCAAGTAATCCAAAAATATAGTCCATCCCCCTCAAGACTGACATGGACGCCCTCCTCTATTTTTCCTGTAGCGGAAACATGGTTCATAACAAAATCTGCAAATCGTCGCTCAAATGCATCACCTGATGTAAAGCTCTCTGAACCTGTGAACCTCACTGACTCCAAGAGGCCCTCCAATAAGTTCTGAAATGTTTCCTCCTCTGGTAGCTTATATGACTCAAATTCACCATCAACCTGTCATGCAAGAATTCCATCTAGGAGTGTATCAAAATCCGTGGTCTACATTGTATAATCCATAACACCTGATCAACAAAGATAAATACCTGGAGAAAAATATCAGTGGCACAAAGGAAAATAGAAATGATAATAATGGTGGCAGGGGTGAAAATTTCCTTTTGTTAAATTTTTTTCGTAGTCTAATCAAACTAATTGTGATAAATTGGCACCCAACATGAAACACCTCCCCGGCAACGGCGCCAAAAACTTGATCGCTCCCAAATATACACCCGGGAAACAAATGTAGTTTTACTGCACGCGCACGGTGTAGCGGTGAGCAGGTATCGAACACGAGGAGGTGGTGTTGGCTTCAATCTATCCTAGGTTGGTTCGACTACGAATGTTTATTGGTGGAGATGGTTATGATGTGATGTAATGACAATGGTGATGGATGTCGGTGTCGGTGATAAAGATGTTGGATAAATATCGATTCAAATTCAATATAATAAAAGTGCATAGGGCTAGGAAATTCCTACTACGGATCGTCATGCATATCTGTGAATCAAGAATATCATTGTTGCAAGACTTGGATTGAGGTGAACTAGTTGTAACTAAATAGAGAACCAAGCTCACGCTCTCGTGCTATTACCGGTCTATAGCAACCTAGATTAGGACCCGCTCTCGTGCTATTGCTGGTCTATAGCAACCTAGATTAGGGCCCACTCTCGTGCAAACCCTAACCTAAGCCACTAGCATTAGGATCGGCATCATCGTTCAATCGCACCGCGAGCCCACTCTCGTGCAAACTCGAGTTACGATCTACATTGTGATAGCTCGTATTCGTCCAATCTATTGCAAACGAATATAAGTATAGATTTATAATGAAAATTCTAGCTTGGGTCCAATCTCTTGCAAACCAAGTCTAGTGAATCTCGATTTTAAATTTATATCGAATATCTAGGCCTTCCCATTGATCGGAATCCAATCTCTTGCAAACTCCATATCGATAGAAATTCCTAGCTATCCGTGATAAATCAATCACAACCTAACCTTCTAACAATTCTAGCAACACAGAAATTCATTCATCATAAATCTGACATGAGATCCATAGGGTTCATCCCCTTCCCTAGAACAACGATCAACCAAGCATAGCAATAACGATATAGAAATCAATAAGAGACATTGCTTGCATACAAAAAGATATCAAATCAAAGATTCAAATAACAAGAACGAAGATACTTAGCTTTGATAAAGAACTTCAATCCAATTACAAGCTTTTAGATACAAGAGGGGGCCTAGGGCATGGCCTAACCTCTAAAATAGTCTCCAAGAAAATAAAATGGAACCCCCCTCTAATGATGGCGACAAATCCTATATATAGTCCCCTCAAAACCCTAGCAAATAACCCTAGAAACCCTCTGAAATTCGTGCCCAAAGTCAGCTCTGGCCACAACTTAAGTTCTTGGCCCGCGCTGACTCGGCCGCGTGAGATTCTCACTCTGGCCGGGTAGCAATTCCAGCACTGCATCGTCAACTTGCCAAAATTCTCCAGATTTCATCCGACCTCCAATTGGCGCATCCTTAGCGGCGTTGGAACCGTCATGAAGTATCATATCCATAAAAAATATGAGAAAAAAATACTTTGCTTGCTGGAATGATAGCAGATTTCAAAAGAGTGAGAGGTTGTCTGAAAATTTGGGCACTCGTGTCACTCGGCCGAGTAGAATTCCTCACTCGGTCAAGTGGACTTCCTACTCGGCCGAGTAGGGTCTTCTGCTGTACTCCCAAAATTCCAGAGTGTCTGCTTTGATTTCCTTCAGAAGTTCTGACTCACTCGGGCGAGTGGAGTTCTCTACTCGGTCGAGTGAAATTAACCATTCAGCCGAATGCATTGCGGCACAAATTATCTTAGTATCAGTCATACGCAGCCGAGTAAGCTTCTTCACTTGGCCGAGTGGGCTGTGTTACTCGGCCGAGTGGCCTGTTTCTGGAGTTAACTCTTCTCCTCCTCGTCTCATCTTTGCTTCTATCGATCTTCTTCTTCTCCCGCTCATCATCCAGCGTCGTTAGCTCCTTAATATGGCCATGAGCGATGCTTCGGCACGCGTGCAAATACCTAAAGCTCATTTTATCTCCCAATCGCTCCATATTTCCTAAAATCCGACCAAAACAAGAAATAGTGAAAAGTAATGCAATATCATCGAATAATCGTGAAAATCGCAATATGAGCAATCAAAATGACGTGAAAACATGTAGAAAAAAGGTGTAAAATATGGATCGATCACAAACCCGTGCAAGATGTCTCCTAGTTTAAGGGTCATCTAAAGATAATCGAAATAAATCCCTAAGCTCTCTCTTTATACTACCATAATCCCCTAATCTCCTCCATTGATTGCTCGAATCGACGGCTCAAAATGATTCAGGTTCAGCTAAAATTTCCCCAGAATTCGACAAGAAGAAGCCGTTAGACACATGGAGAAGGATCTCATGTTGTCTGGTTCTACTGAGTTGGTGCTCGAGCTGCCCGGACATCTAGTATTGGCCGACCAGATGTCTGGTTGCTTGGTGACTCCCACTTTAGGCATCATCAACCAGACGTCTACTTTGATGATCTCAGGTGTCTGGCAAGGCAGTCAGATGTATGGTCATCCTCTTCCAGGCGTCTGTGGCACTGTTTGTAATTTTCTTCCATCTCTCTGTTTTCTATGTCACACTTTTCCTCGACTGTTCGACTGTCTAAAATACACTTCCTAGCCATCTGAAGAAATATTAAGATGTTTGGTAGATGTGCATCAGACGGCTAGCGAGTCAGAGAGTTTTGCCATTTCAAATTAGATGTGCCAGACGCTTGGTGTTGATGGGCCAGACGTCTGGTCATGCATTAGGCTATCTTCTTTCAAGAGTTCTAGAAGGTGCTCCCGATCTCCGAAAAATCTGTAAAAATCGTCGTTGGAATCACTAGAGCATCATCTTCACTATAAAATATGCGAAGACAGAAATAAACAACAAAAATGATGTTTGGTGTGTAACGAGTGATATGCTCTGATATTTCAAGATATTCATAATATGCTGGTATCAGAGTTAAAATAGATATGATTCATGCACAAAATGCAACCAAAATATGGGGAAAACATGCAATATTTTCTCAGAATTACACACCCAACTAGTTTTTTGCTAGTCACTAGCAAAATAAGCGATCTTTTTTAGAATAAACTATAATCATATATATGAAAATATCATCACATGACCATGGAAAAACGAAAGATATCACTTTTCAATATAATCCGATTTCATATATGAATAAGTGCAAATTCCGTGAAATTTTCTCTTTCCAACATCCAATTAGCGAAATATAAATCGATGATATGCAATTACCATGAGTAGGGCAAAATTTCATATCCTAGTTTCATGAATCTCCTTTGGATGTTGGCATTCACAATTGTTTCATCTTTCCATAACTCATGGGCTTTGACAAGCTAAATCATGATAATTCTTTTTCTTCTTCATTTTTGTATGAAAGCTTAGAATGGTCCATGTAGCGAGTGTTGGGTCAATGACTCCCAAATCAGACGATTTTAGGGCATGTGGCCAAGAAGGACCACTTGGACATACTAAATCAAACCACCTAAGTTTCACTTATTCCTTTATGCACTCTTCCAAATACTGTCATTCGACGTGAATTTCTAATGTTTCTTATGGCACGAAGACACGGCTACTCAACAAAAGCTGAAAGAACGATGCATTTTTATTCATTTTTTATTTTCAATTTTTATATCATGACTTAGCAAATCAAATCCATTCATTAGTACTAGATTCAACAAATGCTACTAGCCAAATCCATGAAGTTTGTTAACTATTCAAGTCAAATTGCCTACAAATGAAACATGCATCTCATGAATTTATATAAACTAATATAAAGTTGTTTCGAGACTCAAATCAAGGAAATCATGCACTTATATCATAAATGACATATTATAATACCAGATTATAAGAAAAGCTAAGGTAAATCATGTCATAATCACATCAAATTTTTTTGAACATAAGTGTTTTAAAAAAGTTCACACAAGTATGCACAAGAGACTAAGCAATAAGCTAGTGGCTCGTTTGGAGGTAAATAAGATATGCAGGCAACATGATTGGCGATGTCTCAAAATTTTTTTCCAAGCAAAACTAAGCAAAAGCATTTAAAACTACATGCTAATCCAATACTCTCTCCCAACTTAAAGACAAACATTGACATCAATGTTGAGAGAGTATATGATTATTCAAAGCAAAAGCATGTGAAAAAGTAAAACACACTACTCAAGTAGTAAAATATAAGAAACTTATTGATTTATCTACACTACTATTGAAGTGAACACACCGTGATCAAAATGTGGGTCTCGAATCTCTAACAATGGAGTTAGCTTCTCTATCAGCTACTTTCCCTCATTCGTCTGTGGCTTCGGAGCTATGCCATTACCGGTGCTCTTAGATCCCAGCAACATAGCTTACAGCATCTCCGTAGAAAGTCCTCTTATGTTCGATGGGAGACGAGCCGTGTCAATCCAAGTATGATATCCATGCCAAGCACCAAAAGAATTCCAATATGGGTCGTCATAAGAAATAAAAGAATTTAAGTCATGGCGACAATTTGAATCTAAAGTATAAGGAATTGAAATTTGAGATTCAACAATGTAGGACATGGGTTGTTGGGAACTTTTCTTAAATGTGATGCAATGCATTGGCTCGTACTCTGCCTCAGGAGGGGCCGGGAAGTGGCTGAGGGGGCAAATCTGGAATCTCAATAGCATGTGATATCTTTCTTTATCTTCTGTCAAACTGACAATATCTAATCATCACTGCCACTAAGAAAAACTAATAATGCTTCTAATTCGTGATCAATTTGGTTTTCTTATTTACAGGAGCCCACACTATTGTGTATCAACATAGCACCAAGGCTATACAACTCAAACACGAATCATAACTGGAGGATAGACTCAGGATTTGAAGCATTTCTGAGGATCAAGTGCCGTACTGAAGTTCCAATTGATAACAATATTAGTGGTTAAACTGTTAAGTTATTTGTGGTTTGAATTAGTCATATTAGTTGTAACCACTTCTACCCATTAAGGATTGAATATCTCCTGAATGGTTGAATCATCTTGTATATATATTCACTTCCATCTATTAATAAAAGCAAGCAAGTGTTTATCCATTTATGGTATCAAAGCTACAACGTTCCTTGGCCTACACAAAAATCACAAAACCTGTTTATCACCATGGCAGCAGACTTCCCTTCTCAACTTCCCAATCCATATGAAATACAACCCTTCACCATTGTTCATCTCTCCAATATCATAAAACTCTCCCCGACAAATTATATCACTTGGAAGCTTCAGATCTAGACCACTTTTGAGGGCCATGATTGACTTTACTCATCCCATTCCGGCGGCCACCATCACCAGTTCAGCCGACCCACCTCAATCGATCCCAAATCCAACGTACCTCTCGTGGAAATGCCAAGATCGCCTCCTCTACGGTGCCATTCTTGGCACCCTCTCCTCTTCGGTCGCCTCCTTGGTGACCCAAACTCAGTGTACACACGAAATTTGGGATCTCATACAGTGCATCTTTGCGAAAGCCTCTCGTGGGCATTCAAACAATTAAAGGGGAAGCTCCGGACTACTTAAAAGGGCTCCCTCACCATCACCGACTACATGCACTCCTTGAAGGGCATTGCCGATCTTCTTGCCTCGATTAGCAACTCGGTTCACTCCAAAGACCTCACCGACTATGTGTTACGGGGTCTTGATGAAGGTTACAAACTCGTGATCGACAGTGTCAATGCCCGGGACACCCCGATCTCCTTTGAAGAGTTTCATGAGAAGCTAATCTAATGCGAGATTGCTGTCAAGGTGGAGCAGCAGCCCAGCCTGGGTCTTGCGACGGCACTAACTACTCAGTCTCGCCCCGCCCGTTAACGACCATGCTTCGGCCCTGCTTCCGTCTCTTCCTGGTCGTCACCCGGTTCGGCTTCCAATCTGTCTCCTATCCCGCCCACTCGCCTTGCATCCCAAACCCCCCAAGCCATTCCTTGGCCGGGGTTAGTGGTGCAAGACCCAGGGCCATGTGCTCACCCAATGTCTGAAGGGTTTTGGCAGACCCTGGCTCAAATCTGTATCCGTCCTAAGTCAGACTGACAACAGAGGGAAAATAAAAGCACAGTGGAAAAACATAAACATGCTAAACATTTTAGCAAACCCTAAGGCGAGCCAAAACCTCGCCAAGAACTATGCCAACTTGGAGTGGATCTGACCACCCCAAGAGAGATCTAGCCTACTGCAACATTATTAAAATTATTCTAAAAAGCTACTAAATAATATACCCGGAATCTTGGCCTTGGGTCAGGCAAGATGTACCGCACCACCTTCTTGCGCTCCTCGTAGCCGAGCCGCCTCGTGCCTTCGAACCGATCTACCCGAGCCGCCTCCGAGCTGTTCAGTTGCCGAAGAAAGTTTCACTTGAGCAGACCCGCGTCTTAGACATCTGGATCCAATCCAAACCTCCTCATAGTCTTGCCATGACCTGACAGGAGGATAGGAGGAGAAAGAGGAGAGGAATTTAAGTTCACGATCGAGCGTGCTCAAAAATCAGAATCTTCTCGAATCGATCGCTTGGTGTGTTTTTCAACGAAGAGAGTGCACTCCTATTTATATAGGGAGTCGGCTCCTCTCTTTTCGTCACGAGCAATGTGGGACAAAACAAAATAAGAGGGATTTAATTTTGGTTAATGAAGTTTAGTAAGCATTTCACAAAGGCCAACTTCAACCAATTAATTCTCCCTCACCATTGAGCTTTAGAGACGATACAAGTTATCATTGCGAAGGGCTTCGAATGGTGAACACGTAGGAACAAACGACGACGAATTTCGACTTCGTTTGGCCCCTCAAACAATTGCCCAAAGATGGGCAAAAAGTCAATTTTCGTAGCCGTGAAAAGGGTTTCCAAAAACCCTAATTAAACTTAAGTTGCGGGCGCACATGCTAAGCTTCACGGGCGCGCCCGCCAAGGCATATGGGCACGCCCGAGGTGCGCGTGCGGCCCGCTGTGTTGAGTATTGGACTTCTCCCTACTTGGTGTTAATGATGAGCAAACATAAATACTTGTGACTAATCCCCTATTTTGCAGTTAATCCATTGCCGAAGCTTATTATGAAGATCAACTAGCAATGGATGACTCACAAACGTCATTGAAGGCAAATGACATGGATTGGATGATCGTAGATGATGATTGAAGCTCCGTAAAGACCTCAAGCTCATACAATGGAAAGAAGAGATTATTCGTCAATGTAATGTTTCTTTTATCTCTTCTAGTATGTAGCTTAGAAGTAGAACTTTGATGGAGCACTCACACACATCTACATTCAGTCATAGGACTTCATTAGATCAATTGTCCTTTGATCCCAATTCAATTCTCTTTTGTTTGTGCTAGGATTGTTTATAACAGCCGACTGCTGAACAGTTTACAGTCGACTGTCTCAAAAACAGTCGACTGTGTTTTGTTCTACAGTCGCATGTTATGCACAGACTATTACAATATAGTTTTGGGCCTTCTCTGATTATTTTGCACAGGCTACTGATGAACAATTCACAGGCGCCTGTCCAAATGACAGTCGACTGTGTTTTGTAAATCAGTCGCCTGTCTATCCTTGACCAAACTTTATTTTGATCTGACTTTTACAGCCAGTCTACTAATGCTGTATACACAGTCGACTGTCTATTGGATCAGTTGACTGTCTATGCTGCAACAGTCGCCTGTCTGTAAGTCATTTCTTTGACTCAGCTTTCTGGAAATTTCTCTTGCTTTTGACAGTCGTCTATTTAAGGTTTTACAGTCGCCTGTTCTGATTAACAGTCGACTGTATTACTTGAATCAGTCGTCTGTCCTATGTCGTGTGAGATTTACCGTATTTGTCTAACTTACCCATCTCTCGGACAGTCACCTGTCGAAGAAATTACAGTCGCCTGTTGGTTTAACAGACGACTGTCTTTGCTTCATCAGTCGACTGTCCACGTGGTAAGTTACCATTATGATTTCTCACCTACCCTTGCTGACTGTGCAACAGTCAACAGTCGACTGTCGCGAGTTCAGATTTTATCCGTTGAGATTTTTCTCACGAATTTCAATTGGGTTTTTGCCTAAACTGTTTTGTGGATTTGAGAAAACTATAAATAGAGCTTCTACTGTTCCATTGGAAGGTTACTCATTCATTGCAAAATCTCTCAAGCTTTTATTTTCAAAAGATCAAAGCTCTCAAATCCAAAGCCCTAAGTATTTCCAAATCTTGTTCTCTTGCTCTCCAACCTAGAACCAAAGAGTGATCATCTAGGCAATTGGTGCAGTCAAGAGAAATGGCTTTCTCCTCTCTTCCAAGAGAGTTCTTCAACACACATCACACTCCTCCTTCAAGTTAAACTTCAAGGCATAGGTGATTGTAAGTGTTGTTTTCATTATTTCATAATATTTGTTATTTGAGTTGTGCTCTCGGTTTGAGAGTGGTTTTGCTTGCTTCCTGGTTGTGGGAGTCAAGGACATCGATTGTATTCGATTGCACTTGTAGAGTTGCTACAAGTGGGCTTTAAGGAAACCTCAAGTTAGGGTTCTAACTTGAGTATCCGGTGGTATCCGGGTGGTAGGGACGTAGGATTACCGGGAACAAGTCGGGAGTTGACTTGGGTAATCCGAACCCTTGAAACATCTCTGCGTTTGCGTGTGTTTCATTTTGGGTTGTTTTTCTATTCCGCACTATTTGTTGGATTGCATTTTATTTGGCGTAAATTCCTTTTAAATTTGCATAAACACTATTCAACCCCCCTTCTAGTGTTTTCCCTATAGACAGGGTCCTTACACGCTGAACAACAGGCGCGCCTGCTGAACACAGCGGGCGCACGGCCTGCTGGTTCAGCGGGCCGCGCCCTTTCTCCTTGCGGGTGGACCTGCTTGCCCAAGTGGGTCTAAACCACTCTTGCATTTGACTGTTTTTGTGTTCCTGGGCTTATTTGAGCTCAGTTTTCGACGCGGTTTGAACCTGCGATTAGACCGTGACGATCTCGTTATCTAGGTAACCTTTCCGACGCGTTTATTTATAACGATCTGTTTTCATCAAGACAACTATATACATATTTAAACTATTTTCAAATGTTTTTAAAAAACTATTTTATAATGGTTTGTCAGGAGTTTTACGATTTCAAAAATTTCTTATAAAAATATTTTGAGATATCAGACTAGTCATGAAATATTTTAGTAAGTTCGAGTTTCATCAAATACTCAAAACAATTCTGATAAAAATTCATTTTTAGTTATTACCGTTTAGGATTAATGAATTTATTTTCTATTCAAACATCTTCAAAACGTTTTCAAACTTTTACAGTATCCTTCTATGATAAATTAGAGCTTCCCACATTAATTTCGTAATTTTCTGACGTCAAATCAATAGAGAACCTGTAACCCCGCTTCCTAAACGTTTTGGCCTAAAACACGTATCTCCGTAGCCGAAACCTTGAAACGGATCTCGTATTCGCGATTCTCGCGACGATACGATCTCGTGGGTATGTTTTCGTAATTTTTCGGACATGTTTACTAGTAGGGGCAAAATCGTAATTTCGTTACAATTTTTTCTGCTACCGTCACTAATTACCCTAGCTAAATTACTAATTACCTATCCTAATTACTTACGTAACCCATCCACAAACACAACCCACGTTTATTTCGTTTGCCCCTTCCGTCAACACCTTCCCAACCCCCCATAATTATGATATTAATTGCAAACTTAATATTTCAATATGTTGTAAACCTTATTTAATCCCCTCCTAATTATTTCCCTCAGCCCATAACACATGCATATATATATATATATATATATATATATATATATATATATATATATATATATATATATATATATATATATATATATTCTCTCTCTATTCGAAAAACCCAACCACCGCTCAGCCGCTCCGAGCTCTGCAGCTCACCCCCTGACAGCACCCTCATTCGACTATTTTCCTGACTCACGGCGACGCCTCGCTCCCCGCTCGACGGGCAACCACTACCCAGCTCACGCCTCGCTGCCGTGCTTTGTCGTCGACTGCCGCCGTAAGCTCCCCACGCCACGCCGTCCACGAAGCTTCCTCCCGACTGCCAACGCCTCTCACCGCCCCGCCTTTCCGCCTCCTATCAACACCACCTCGCCGCCGCCTCCCACTTCCAGAGCTCCCCCGGCCCTCCTCCCCTGTTTTACGACAGAGCCAGCCCCACGCCGTTGCTCCGACGTCCGCTCGCTTACCCACGGTGCTCCGCCCCGCCTCCACACCGACTTCCCCACGAAACCCGACCAGCTCCGTCCTGCCTCCGACGCCTAACAACCGGCATCCCCCTCCTCTTTGCTCAAGCAGCCCGAGGCACCACCGAACGCCGCTTCGCTAAGCTTCGCCACTGCCCCACGGTGACCAGAGCTCCGCCCCGCCCGTCCGATGCTGCGCCACACAACAGCGCCATCTCCGACGTCTCCCTCCTCTCCCTCTCGCTCAAGCACGACGACGGCGACAGCACCTCCCGCATCCCCTCCGAACAGCAGCTCCGCCGCCCCTCTGCTCGTCGCTGACGCCCTCGCCGGACCCGCCTCCGCCGTTCACCGGTCGCCACTGCCCCGAACATCGACAGTGCCGCCCGCCACGCTTCCGACCCCCATGCACAGCGTAAGTGAAACGAAAACGAACGGAGGTCTAAAAATGTATTTATTAAACTGTATTTTTATACGAATACGCGTATTTGCATATTTTTGTAATTAAATAATAATGATTTAATAGTATATAATTCGTAACTTAAAATATAGGGCCCAAAAAAATGTGGGACTAAGCCCAGAAAATCAGAAATGACATTCTGGACCCAATGGCACTAGTTCATCTCAATCAGATGAGTAGTTTTTCCAAAATTAATTTTTAAGCCTAAATCTTAAATACGTTATTTTCTCTTAAAAATCCATAACTTGTTATTTTCACATACACCAATACGTGATAAAAATATATGTTAAAGAACTCTTTGATACGGTCCTTTTGACACCTCACTTGCAACATTCCGATGCAGATTGCATCTAGAATAAATTGTTGAATAATTACGTTACTAATTGAAAAATAGTTTTAAAATTGTTTTTGGGCTTTTAAAAATTCTAAAAATTACTATAAGCTTTAGAAAAATATTTTTTCCTACTGTAAAATCATTTTCATCATATCTAGCCTATAGAAAAATTTAGAACGATTTTCGACAACGTTTCAACCAGTTTAGAAAATCAGAACAATCGAATTATTTAAATAGAAATGCCGCGTTCTTTAACTGAGTATTTTTGTGATTGCAGGTACAAATTCTCGTACACCGGCTCCTCTAGCTCCAACCTCGTCTTGCCACGAAGAGCTCGATAATGCAAGTCACGACTAATTCTAAAATTAGAAAATTAGTTAGTGTCCCCGTATGACCTTAGGAACACTACATATAGCCTTAGAAGGGCTACTTGACTTGAACTGAACTAAAGACCTAATCTAATAAGGAAGTAATCAACTACAGATTATTTTGCCAACTTTCAACTTTGGTGGTTGAAGCATACAATCATCAACTTGGATAAATTGTGTGCCAAACAACACTACTACATGCTCGAAGCATGGAATCAGTATCACTATTTTTGGACTTGTCTTTATCCTCAGTTCGCTTTAGCATAGTCTTCTTTGGAATGAGTTACTACTCTCTGGTTTTCAATAAGAAAGTCAACGATTTTTTTGGTTTGACTAGTAACATGTGGAACATCTTGTGGAATACCTTGTGGAATATCGTGTGGAACATCTCGTGGAACATCATGAAAGGAACATGTACGTAGAACACTTGATACTTCACTGGGGTTTTGGGGTAACTCATAGTTGAGAGAGTGCGGGAGTGACTGGAGTTCAATCTTCCCGTCCCGCTGCCTGTGTTTCGGCATCCCGTCCCGCTGCCTGTGTTTCGGCAAAATACATGTACCGTGCCTGTGTTTTTGGCATTCGTCTGGGTCGCGCCCAGACAAGAGATGGACTTGATGGTCACATATTGTAATCTCCGACTTGAGTTACATAGTGTAGTTACTTTTGCATAGTCACTTTTACTTTACGCATTACAGTCACCGTTACTTTACACGTCCCATGCACGTTACTTACTACACTTGTGTAGTCACAGTACTTACTTGTCGTACTTTTAGCTGCAGTAGTGCGTTTCACTTATTCAGCCTGCTTTACACTCGCACTACCACCGTACATTTGTTCTCTACTTTCAGTTTTGTTTACTTTTACTACCCAGTTGTGTACAGTTGTTGTTCAGTACTTTACTTTTCACTCTGGTCTACATGTACATAGTTACTTTTGTCATACTTATGCACTGCTTCTTTTCAATATTTAGAATTGTTGTGACTTACCTACGGTTCCATCTCCGTGGCACCGCAGACGACGTAAATATGGAGGTAGATGCTCTTGAGCTAATAGCGCCAGGATTCAACCATGAGATCGCAGCTTCCGGAGTTATTTTCAGTTGTGTACTTTTCTTCTTTCATGTATATTTGTTGGGACATTTTGTACAGTATGGATTGTAATAATTAGAAACTATTTGAGTATTTTTGTATATCTCTGCATCGTGGCTATTTTAGTTTCACTGGTAACCTGCAGGACCTGTGCAAATATCAAATAAGTAACGGGCCCCCTGAAAGCGGGTCGTTACAGGTTTGGTGGCCCACACAGGTCCGCGCTAACTACCTCGTGAACAATATAGCAAGATCAGTGTGTACACTAGAAAATACTCAAATTAAACTCTCGAGTACAGGATGTATCGAGTGTTCACCAGTATTGGATATACGGGTGAAGTGTTCTTATTACCCAGCTTCCTTGATCTTCATTGATCCTCATCACTTCCTTTGAACTCTTAACCCCTTGCTTAGGAACTCGTGTTCCATTCTTGGTTATACCCTCCCTAATAACCTCTTTTGCTAGCAGTTATAGTAATTTTTCATATATTGAACTATCTACCCACTTCATCATCTTTCCTTCCGTTGATGATGGCACGCATATAAATGATAAGCTTCCTTCAATGGACCATGATCCGGTCAATGTGCTTTGGCTAAGTTTGTTGGATCACCCTTGCTAGACTTGGTATAAGTGATCCTGGCTTAGTCACTTCCATGGCAGTGTTCCGCTGGACCGCAAGGACGTGAATCATGCTTATGTAACGCCATCGATCTTCATCACTATCACCCTTTCGTTAATGATGGCCTTCTGAGCATTCTACTAATTCTTCCTAATCGCGTTTAGTTCGTCTGAACTCTAGCTACGTCTATTTTAAGGTGGATAGCGTTCGATTTTCGATCACCAGAAGTTCGAGTTCGAAAACGGAAGCGAATTGAAGGACGCCCAAAAGTATTTGAGGATTTGAGACGAGCCAAACCCGACGTGCAAGTGTAGGCTGTTACGTCTTCTTGAGGTTGTATTTCAACTCTAACCCCTACTTTCATCTTGTGCCCAATTCTCGAAGAGTTAAACCTCTTTTCCATCTACCATTCCCCCCTCTTTATTTCCTTTGTCCGCTTCCTCTCCTCGAACCCCGGTCCTGCTTAACCTAGCCTACCCTACCGACGACTTCGGTGCCCCCTTTTTAAAAACCCCTCCTCTCCTTCTTCACCAAGCCATCCTGTGGTTTTCCCTACGCCGTATCGACCCCACTCCTCCTCCCGGCCTCTCCCCCAAGTGAGCTCGACCCATCTCACCTCCAGTTCCTCCGACCTCACCTGAAGCTCCACCGCTCCACCCGATTCCAATGGCCCCACCACATCAAGCAGTTGCAGCCCTTACCGCCATGGATCGACAGCCGTAGATGGCCCTTCGACGATCTGTTTTGGGATTGTTGGCCTTGGCGACGACCCTCGTCGCCACCCTCGCTACCGCTGTGTGGATGAGATCTTGGGAAGCCGTGATCCTTGGGCTTTTCTTGAGCTCTCTGCCCTGTGTCTCACCCATGTTGAGATCCCATTTAGGTTTTCTCTTGCGTCTACTCCTTTTGGTTTGCGGGAAAGTGTGTTTTTGGTTGTTTACTTGTTAGGTGATGTTGGGTGTTGCGAATGTCAAGTATTGGTCTACGGAAGGAGTAATGGCGATGATTATTGGCATGATATTGGCCTTGGGTGTTGAAGTTGGATGTAGGCCTTGTGCTTGTCTCTGGATGAGAGCTTGGATCTTGCCTTATTATGGGATATTATGGAGACTGATGGAAGGAATGCTAGCAGTGAATACTGACTTTGGGTGTTGTGTTGGATCCTGTCAAAACAACGTTAGGATCGATAAATGAAGTTGAGACTTACGCTTGCGTACGCGGTACGGTAATCTCGGAACTTCGCCCTCAGATTCGCCACAACGGTTGATACTTCGTCACGGAGGATCGAAGCAGAGTTTCACCGCCTAAATCTCTAACTAGAAGAGGATTTTAATGGAAGGGAGAAGAAGAACAAAAGATGCCTTATGCAAACTTATGGCATGGAAAGTGTGAATAAATGCCTTACCCTTGGGTCCTATTTATAGGCTTTAGGGGTGGTTATTGTAGGAAATAACCAATTATAAGCTTATTAGCCTATATTAGCACATTCATTTATCTTCTTCTTTATCCACTTATCAAGTGCCATTTTGCACTTATAAAGTGGCTTTTTTCACTTATCGAGTGGCTTTTTCCACTTATCGAGTGGTCCTTTTCACACGAGAAAAGGTTCCCTTCGCGCACGCCTTCGTGCACGTGACATCTGAGGTCCATATACCCTCATACATCCCCTCATGGGTGTATTTATGTCGTCCATATCCAACATCTCCCACTCACACTTGAGGGGATTGTAAGAAAACTTATATTCCTCTAACTCTTCTGTTTGTCATACCGAGAAATAGGCCGTGTGACCGTCATGCGCATAGAGCCCGCTGTTGTGCACTTGTTAGAGATACACAACACTCCTCGAGGTGCAAAGTTGAGTAGATCAACGCATGCTTTACCCTAGATTATTTCTTCATATTTCTTATAATTTATATTCAACAATTGAATCCCATCTGGATTGCAATTGGCTGGCCAGCTTTGAATCTTCAAAGTCCAAATGTGAATGTGAAATTAATCTTCCTCTTCTTGTGATCCTTTCGATCTTGACTTGACTTGCTTTTCTAACATGCCCTGCCGGACCGAATTAACCATAGTCCATAAGTAACATGCTAAGATAGCAATCACCCGGTCAAATCTAAAGGAACCAATTAGAGTCCATAAGGGTAATGAATTAAGACCCATGTGGTCTTTGGGTCTCACATAATAGTAAACTAATTTACTATTCTAACCCAATGGTCAAAAAATGCATACGTAGTATGAATACGTATTACAACATCGCTCCTTTCCCAGGGAGTGTATGTCTCAATGATGTTGTAAGGATGATGATCAGACACCACAATGTCTGACTTTGAGTCCCTTTTTCTACTCAAATAATCATTTGGACTCACATCCCGCATTTAGACAGATAGGATTTCAAAAATCCTTTTAGATCTTCTGTAAGCATCCATATGATGCAGATCTTTCATGCGACCATTTTGTTTAAGTCATGACTCTAAATCATCCGTCTGATGATTTTGACTTTAAACAGGTCTCATCTCTATTCTATCCGTCTGATAGAATAAGGCGGTTGCTCATGTGAGAGAGCCAACCTCAATCTGTCCGACATACTAGAATTCAGCTGAGATTTCAAAAATGTACACAAACATTTCTCAAGAGATTCATATGCAATGTTTGAAAAAGAACTTATTCTTTTATTAAATTTGATCTTTCTCATACATGGGAATATATATTGGTACAACTCAGCTCTTACGCAATCCTTGGGATGATAAGTGTTTATAAAACACATTTCTGGGGATCGCTTTCGTAAGCGGATCCTCTATCATCTCATGCGTAGATATGTACCTTATGTCTACCTTCTTGGTTTTATCATAGTCTTTTGCAAATTTGTATCGGATATCAATGTGTTTGATCTTACAAGACACATTATCCTCTTAACCGCTTTCCAATGTACTTGCCCTGGATTGGATTGGTAACAGCTTACCATTTCCAACGGTAAAACAGATGTCCGGTCTCGTACACACCATAGCGTACATAAGACTATCAACTGCACTGGAATATGGAACTTTTTCCATAATTTCCTTATCCTTTTGGTTCTTTGGACACGATTCCAGATATAAATTATCGCGTATGCTTATATGAATATCAATGGACTTGCAGTCCTGCATATCAAAGCGTTCTAGAACCTTCTTTATATAAGTCTCCTGAGAGAGAAAGAAGTTTCTTCGAACGATTCCTTGAAATCTTAACTCCAAGGATATATGCGGCTTTTCCTATGCCTTTCATCTCAAATACTGATGAAAGCCAAGCCTTGATACTCATCACAAAGCCTTTGTCATTTCCGGCTATTAAAATGTCATCTACATATAGAGACATGATAATATACTTGCTTTTAATCCTCTTGATATATACTCAGTTATCTTCATCAAGCATGGTAAAACAATTTGATAACTTTATGAAATCATATATACCATTGCCTCGATGATTGTTTAAGACCATATATGGACTTATGAAGTTTACAAACCTTATGTTCGTTTCCTTCTTTTACAAACCCTGTTGGTTGTTCCATATAAATCTCATCGTCCAATTCTCCATTGAGAAAGGCAATCTTTACATCCATCTGATGTAATTAGAGGTCTAAGCAAGCTACCACTGCCAGAATTAGGCGAATCGAGGTAAAAAGCACAACAAGTGAGAAAGTCTCTTCGTAGTCTATCCTTTCTTGTTACGTAAAACCTTTCGCGACAAGGCGAGCTTTATATCTGTCAATAGAGCCATCAGCCTTATGCTTGATCTTGAGAACCCATTTGTTCCCAATAGCTCTACGTCCTCTGGGTAAGTCAACTAAGTCCCAGACTTGGTTAACTTTCATGGATTCTAACTCCTCTTGCATCGCTTCCATCCATTTGTCTTTTAGCAGGGCAAGATACGGCCTATTTGAAAGTAGCAGGCTCGTCATCTTCTTGTAGTAAAGTCATAAAGGTTTGCGGAAATCCATCCTCAAATCTTAGAGGAGCCAACCTTGTACGACTACTACGTCGTATTTGAGATTCTTTAAGTCCTTGTTGACTCGAAATTAGATCAATTCTAATATCACTCCCACTTGGAATGTCGTTAGAATTGCTCCCACTAGGATCATTATTCACGTATGGAATAGGATAATCGTCATTTGTACAATCCATTGGTGAAGGTTGAAACATATTTTCGTTTTCACCAAGAATTCTCCCACTCGAATGAGGTAATCCTTCTTGATCATAAATCTCAAATTGAGATAAGTCCTGACTTATCTCGCCCTGTCTTGGAAACTCGTTTTCCAAGAAAGTGACATCCCTCAACTCAAACTCAATTAGCCCACCATTGTCTTCCTGACTAACAAAAACATAACCTTTGGAGTTTTCTGCGTATCGTATAAAGATACATTTCCTTCCCCTTGGCCCAAGTTTGCCATACTTATGGGAGGAAATATGTCCGTAGGATGCACAACCCCAAGGTTTCAAAATGTTTAAGTCAGGAGACCTTTGGTTCCACAACTCATAAGGAGTGGAGCTAACTGATTTCGAGGGTACGCGGTTTAAAATGAAAGCGGCCGTCAATAATGCATCACCCCAAAAGGTGATTGGCAAGTTAGCTTGCGCCATCATTGAACGGACCATTTCCATTAAAGTCCTATTTCTCCTTTCTGCAACACCGTTTTGTTGAGGAGTATAAGGCATATTTACCTGATGTACTATGCCTTTTTCATCACAAAGTTCCTTAAAACTTGTTGATTGATATTCACCGCCCCTATCAGTTTGCACGACCTTAATCTTGCGATCTAATTGATTCTCCACTAAACTCATATAGTTTTTAAAGCACGTTTAGTGCTTCACTTTTGTGGGATATCAAATAGATATGACCAAATCGGGTGAAATCATCAATAAAAGTGATGAAATAGGACTTCACGCGTCTTGTCTTGACATTCATCGGACCACATATGTCCGAATGGATAAGCTGTAATGGAACCTCGGCCCTTGTGCCGGTTCCAAACGGCTTGCGACAAGATTTCCTCACAAGGCAATGTTCGCAGGTCGACATTTCGACCTTTGCAACATTGGATAGAAGGCCACGTTTGGCAAGTCTATCCATACGCGTTGGTCCAATATGACCAAGCCTTGCGTGCCAACAAATTATATTAGACTCATTAGTCAAAGAATTTGTCACAAGGAAATTTTCATTACATGAGGAATCATACATTGTACTTATTACAATAAATCCTTTGAAAACATACCCCGTGCCAATTAAGGAATTATTACAAAATAGGTCCATATTACAATCATGAAGGAACCAACTATAACCAAGACCCATTAAATTGACCACAGTTTTAATATTCCTTTGAATATATGGAATGAAGAGAACATCATGAAGTAGGAGAGTGCGGTTGTTGTCCAAGACTAGCTTGCGAGTCCCAACGCCTTTCACTTCAACACGTGTGTTGTTTCCTACATTGATCCACTTCATTTCTTGGGGTATCCGATGATACTCCACGAAGGACCGTCTGTCCCTTGCTATGTGGTCGGTGGCACCTGAATCAATTATCCAAAAATGGATTAGATTTCACAAGAAATATTGAACTAGAAACACATATGTAACTAGTATATTTACAAGTTACATCGTCACCTCCACTCGTACACGAACGAGCATAGTGACCGAGCTTGTTGCACTTGAAGCACTTGATCCTCTTCAAGTCTTTCTTCTTGTGCCATTTCTTGTGCCCACCCTTATGTTTGGGTTTCTTGGTAGACTCAGGTTGCTTATTACGTTCATTGGTAGACTTCGAACGATCTTTCCTTTTCTTTCCCCCTTGAGAGGAACTAGCAACCATGTGCACTTCTGCACTTGGCTTGGCAGCCGCAAGCCGCTCTTCCTCTAATTCGAGGTGCTTAGAAACATCGCTGAAAGTCTTGATGCTCTCATTGTGAGTGAGATGCATCTTCATTTGGTCCCACCTATTTGGTAGGGAATGTATGACTGCTTGGATTTGTTGCTCATCAGTGAGCACATGACCTGCGTCCTTTAACTCCGAGATAAGATTCGCCATATGTCGCAGATGTTTTCCCATGGAATGATCTGGACGTTTCTTATATGAATCGAATCTTATAGTTAAGGCGCGAAATTTGGACACCGATGTGTCACCGAACTTCTCTTCTAGCTTGGACCATATGTCCATGGCTAAGTCATGCTCTCGGAAGATGCGCATTATGTCATCCATACTGCTCAATAATGTAATGCGGGCTATCTTATTCTTCCGAGATCAAGCATCAAAAGCTTCCTTGTCTCGTCTGTGTTGGGCCGTAGTGCCCAACTCGGGTTCAATCATTACGTTATTTAGAGTTTCGAGCACTTCTTGCTCCTCTAAAATGTATTGTATCTTGATGGACCAAAGTTTGTAATTATCACCGTTGAGTTTTTCACCTCTGTTTAACTCAGCGACGATATTCTTTGAAGTGGAAGACATTTAACTTTTAAAATGCTGCAAAAGACACAAAACCGAAGGTTTGATCAAAACATTGCATAAAAATTCTTAAAATATAACTCCCACTTGAAATGATAATAGAATATCCCATTTGGATAGTTCTAAAAATTCAAATCCCACTTGGAATTATATTATATTTGATAAGTTACTTTCGAAAAATATTGAAGATGTTGTTTTAGAATCGAAAAGGTCTCTATGATTCCAATCACCATCTAGAACAACCTTCAATATTCCCCCATCACTTATCAAAAAATAGTACTCTTATAGTACTAGCAACGGAAAAACGAGATTGAAAACGTATTTTTCAGATATAATTCCCACTTGAAATGATAATAGAATATCCCATATGGATAGTTCTAAAATCAACTCCCACTTGGAATGATATTCATAATTTGATAAGTTACTTTCGAAAAATATTGAAGATGTTACTCTAGAAGCGGAAAAGTCACTACGTTTCCAATCACCATCTAGAGCAACTTTCAATATTTCCCAATCACTTTATCAAATAATCGTACTCTTATAGTACTTCGCAGCGGAAAAGCGTTTTTTGAAAACGTATTTTTCAAAACGTATGAAAACGTATTTTTCAAAAATATATTTCAACATAGTACCCTTATGATACTAGTGAAATATTCGGCAATCCCTGGCCATTGTTGCGTTTAAGCCGTTGCCGTGCCAAGGTCGGATCCTCCCCTTTAGGAGATTTTTCTGCAAGCCATTGTCGCCAACTCCCGTATGGATCCAGGCGTTCCCCCCTTATTGGAGAATTTTGCCGCAGAGGACTGCCGTCGGCCCCGTATGGGCTAGGCTTGTAAGTTGCCGGGGCCGAAACCATTGTCAAGGCCTCTGGCTAAATTGGTCGACCAATAATCCCGAATTGGTCGACCAATACCGACCAATTAGTTATTTGGCACCCCCTTGGCCAGGGCCTCTGCCCTGGACGTGGCTGGCCAAGGGCCGGCCAAGGGCCTCTGCCCTGGCCGGCCAGGGGCCCTGGCCCCTCGGCCAGGGCCTCTGCCTTGGCCGAGGCCAGCCAGGGCCGGCCAGGGCCGGCCAGGCCGGCCCCTGGCCTTGGCCGAGGCCGGCCAGGGCCCCCTGGCCCTGGCCTGGCCTTGGCCACGGCTAGGGCTCCCTGGCCCTGGCCGGGGCCGGCCATGGCCGGCCATGGCCTGGCCGGGGCCGGGGCCGGCCGGCCATGGCCTGGCCGGGGCCGGGGCCGGCCGGCCATGGCCTATTAGCCTAGGCCGGTCATGGCCCTTAGGCCATGGCCGGTCTCCCCCCTTGCATGGGGTGGCCGCATGCACTCCTCCCCTTCGACGGGGTGGTCGTGGTGGGTTTTGGCCGTAGCCAACCCCCTCCGCATGAGGAGGGGGGATGCGTTGCCTCCATAGCCCATTTGGCCATGGTGATCATGCACCAAAAGTCATCTTCTCCGATGTAGATAACTACCATCATCTTCCTCGATGAAGCACCCGTTCGTCGATGAAGCACCCGTTCGTCGAGAAAGTAGTTATTCTCTAATGGCCGTGTGCCAAAAAATGAAAAATAACACACTTTAAAGTTCGTAAACTACGCGCTCCACATGAAGAGAGTTCACATTCCCTATGAATGGAGACTCGGCATCCATGAAGAGTGCGAGCTTGACGACGTGAACGGTCGGTTCTTCCCGTCACGGAGAGTTCCTGCCATATCCGTAATGGTAGGAGACCCTAACGTGAAAAGAACAACTGCTGCGTTCTCTCCGTCACGAAGCGTTCCTACCATATCCGTAATGGTAGGATACCCATTCGTGAAAAAGACAACGCCTCGTTCATCGGTTCGACGGGGCGGCGGTTTGTCCGGGCGAACCCGTATGGCTCTAATACCAATGTTGGATCCTGTCAAAACAACGTTAGGATTGATAAATGAAGTTGAGACTTACGCTTGCGTACGCGGCACGGTAATCTCGGAACTTCACCCTCGGATTCGCCACAACGGTCGATACTTCGTCACGGAGGATCGAAGCAGAGTTTCACCGCCTAAATCTCTAACTAGAAGAGGATTTTAATGGAAGGGAGAAGAAGAACATAAGATTATTAGCCTATATTAGCACATTCATTTATCTTCTTCTTTATCCACTTATCAAGTGCCATTTTGCACTTATAAAGTGGCTTTTTCCACTTATCGAGTGGCTTTTTCCACTTATCGAGTGGTCCTTTTCACACGAGAAAAGGTTCCCTTCGCGCACGCCTTCGTGCACGCGACATCTGAGGTCCATATACCCTCATACATCCCCTCATGGGTGTATTTATGTCGTCCATATCCAACATGTTGGCCTTGCACTTACCTTTGGGCGTTGGTTAGGACGTTAGCATGTGATTGGGCATTATGGAGATTGATGTTATTGGTGCTCGGTTGGAAAGTACGAGTACCCGTGGATTAGTCGTTACATGCTATATTACGAATGACGTCTTTGGCTAGACCCAGTTAGTTATCAGTAGCACGAATAAACTTTATAGTCTTCCATTTTATGTTGTTTAAATAGCTTGCTACTGGCTTATCATCTCAGGTTACAAGTTCGAACAGATGTTGTCATCATAATAGCCCTCATTTTCAGGTAATGTTATTATCTCATGTTAATTTTGGGAAGTCAGAGTAACTATGGTGATGACACTAGGTTTCGAAACTAGTTACGGAAGCTATGGTGATATATTCATACATAACATCTCTTGTTTTCTTGATGCTATGATATCACATTATATTTCATGTTATTTACAACCAAATTTACTAGATTACTATCTCCTCTATCATTTATTTGCTTGAGCTTCTTCATAACATCAATTATTTGTTTCAGAAAGATCTTTTAAATTCCGAGGACGGAATTATTTTAAGGATGGTAGAATGTAACGGTCTGTTTTCATCAAGACAACTATTTACATATTTAACCTATTTTCAAATTTTTTAAAAAACTATTTTATAATGGTTTGTCAGGAGTTTTACGATTTCAAAAATTTCTAATAAAAATAGTTTGAGATATCATACTAGTCATGAAATATTTTAGTAAGTTCGAGTTTCATCACATACTCAAAACAATTCTGATAAAAATTCAGTTTCAGTTATTATCGTTTTGGCTTAATGAATTTATTTTCTATTTAAACATCTTCAAAACGTTTTCAAACGTTTACAGTATCCTTCTATGATTAATTAGGGCTTCCCACATTAATTTCGTAATGTTCTGAAGTCAAATCAATAGAGAACCCGCAAACCCGCTTCCTAAATGTTTTGGCCTAAAACACTATCTCCGTATCCCAAACCCTGAAACGGATCTCATATTCGCGATTCTCGCGACGATACGATCTCGTGGGTATGTTTTCGTAATTTTTCGGCCATGTTTACTAGTAGGAGCAAAATCATAACTTAGTTACAATTTTTACTGCTACCGGCACTAATTACCCTAGCTAAATTACTAATTACCTATCCTAATTACTTACGTAACCATCCACAAACCAACCTACGTTTATTTCGTTTGCCCCTTCCGTCAACACCTTCCCAACCCCCCATAATTATGATATTAATTGCAAACTTAATATTTTAATATGTTGTAAACCTTATTAAATCCCCTTCTAATTCTTTCCCTCAGCTCGTAACACATGCAAGCTCAGCTCTCTCTCTCTCCCTCCCTCCCTCCCTACCCCCGTTCATCCTCTCTCTCTCTCTGTTCTCTTTTCATTCGAAAAACCCAACCCCCGCTCAGCGGCACAACCCACGACCACCGCTCCGAGCTCTGCAGCTCACCCCGACAGCACCCTCATCCGACTATTTCCCCGACTCACGGCGACGCCTCGCTACCCGCTCGACGGGCAACCACTGCCCAGCTCACGCCTCGCTGCCGTGCTTTGCCGTCGACTGCCGCCGTAAGCTCCCCACGCCACGTCGTCCACGAAGATTCCTCCCGACTACCAACGCCTCTCACCGCCCCGCCTTTCCGCCTTCCATCGACACCACCCCGCCTCCGCCGTTCACCGGTCGCCACCGCCCCGAACGCCGACAGCACCGCCCGCCACGCTTCCGACCCCCATGCACAGCGTAAGTGAAACGAAAATGAACGGAGGTCTAAAAACGTATTTATTAAACCGTTTTTTATACGAATATGTGTATTTGCGTATTTTGTAATTAAATAATAAGGATTTAATAGTATATAATTCGTAACTTAAAATATAGGGCCCAAAAAATGAGGGACTAAGCCCAGAAAATCAAAAATGACATTCTAGACCCAATGGCACTAGTTTCATCTCAATCAGACGAGTACTTTTTCCAAAATTAATTTTTAAGCCTAAATCTTAAATACGTTATTTTCTCTTAAAAATCCATAACTTGTTATTTTCACGTACACCGATACGTGATAAAAATATATGTTAAAGAACTCTTTGATACGGTCGTTTTGACACCTCACTTGTAACATTCCGATGCAGATTGCATCTAGAATAAATTGTTGAATAATTACGTTAGTAATTGAAAAATAGTTTTAAAATTGTTTTTGGGCTTTTAAAAATTCTAAAAATTACTATAAGCTTTAGAAAAATATGTTCTCCTACTGTAAAATCATTTTCATCATATCTAGCATATAGAAAAATTTAGAACGATTTTCGACAACGTTTCAACCAGTTTAGAAAATCAGAACGATCGAATTATTTAAATAGAAATGTCGCGTTCTTTAACAGAGTATGTTTGTGATTGCATGTACAAATTCTCGTACACCAGCTCCTCTAGCTCCAACCTTGTCTTGCTACGACGAGCTCGATAATGTAAGTCACGACTAATTCTAAAATTAGAAAATTAGTTAGTGACCCCGTATGAACTTATGAACACTACTAATAGCCTTAGAAAGGCTACTTGACTTGAACTGAACTAAAGACCTAATCTAATAAGGAAGTAATCAACTACAGATTACTTTGCCAACTTTCAACTTTGGTGGTTGAAGCATACAATCATCAACTTGGATAAATTGTGTGCCAAACAACACTACAACATGCTCGAAGCATGGAATCAGTATCACCGTTTTTGGACTTGTCTTTATCCTCAGTTCGCTTTGGCACAGTCTGTTTTGGAATGAGTTACTACTGTCTGGTTTTCAATAAGAAAGTCAACCAGTTGTCTTGGTTTGACTAGTAACATGTGGAACATCTTGTGGACTACCTTGTGGAATATCGTGTGGAACAACTCGTGGAACATCATGAAAGGAACTTGTACATAGAACACTTGACACTTCACTGGGGTTTTGGGGTAAGTCATAGTTGAGAGAGTGCGGGAGTGACTGGAGTTCAATCTTCCCGTCCCGCTGCCTGTGTTTCGGCATCCTGTCCCGCTGCCTGAGTTTCGGCAAAATACATGTACCGTGCCTGTGTTTTTGGCATTCGCCTGGGTCATGCACATGCAAGAGATGGACTTGATGGTCACATATTGTACTCTCTGACTTGAGTCACGCAGTGTAGTTACTTTTGCATAGTCACTTTTACTTTACGCACTTCTGCACCGTCACCTTTACCTTACACGTCCTATGCACGTTACTTACTACACTTGTGCAGTCACAGTACTTACTTGTCGTACTTTTAGCTACATCAGTAGTGCGTTTCACTTATTCAGCCTACTTTACACTCGCACTACCACCGTACAGTTGTTCTCTCCTTTCAGTTTTGTTTACTTTTACTACCCAGTTGTGTACAGTTGTTGTTCAGTACTTTACTTTTCACTCTGGTCTGCTTGTACGTAGTTACTTTTGTCATACTTATGCACTGCTTCTTTTCTATATTTAGAATTTTTGTGACTTACCTCCGGTTCCATCTCCGTGGCACCACAGACGACGTACATATGGAGGTAGATGCTCTTGAGCTAATAGCGCCAGGATTCAACCATAAGATCGCAGCTTTCGGAGTTATTTTCAGTTGTGCACTTTTCTTCTTTCATGTATATTTGTTGGGACATTTTGTACAGTATGGATTGTAATATTAGACACTATTTGAGTATTTTTGTACATCTCTGCATCGTGGCTATTTTAGTTTCACTGGTAACCTGCAGGACCTGTGCAAATATCAAATAAGTAACGGGCCCCCTGAAAGCGGGTCGTTACAGGTTTCGTGGCCCACACAGGTCCACGCTAACTACCTCGTGAACAATTATAGCAAGATCAGTGTCTACAATATAAAATACTCAAATTGAACTCTCGAGTACAGGATGTCTCGAGTGTTCACCAATATTAGATATACGGGTGAAGTGTTCTTATTACCCAGCTTCCTTGATCTTCCTTGATCCTCATCACTTCCTTTGAACTCTTAACCCCTTGCTTAGAAACTCGTGTTCCATTCTTGGTTATACCCTCCCTAATAACCTCTTTTGCTATCAGTTATAGTGATTTTTCATATATTGAACTATCTACCCACTTCATCATATTTCCTTTCGTTGATGATGGCACGCATATAAATGATAATCTTCCTTCAATGGGCCATGATCCGGTCAATGTGCTTGGCTAAGTTTGTTGGACCACCCTTGCTAGACTTGAGGTAAGTGATCCTGTCTTAGTCACTTCCCTGGTCGTGTTCCACTGGACCACAAGGACGTGAATCATGCTTATGTAACGAAATCGATCTTCATCACTTTCACCCTTTCGTTAATTATGGCCTTCTGATCATTCTACTAATTCTTCCTAATCGCGTTTAGTTCGCCTGAACTCTAGCTACGTCTATTTTAAGGAGGGTAGCGTTCGATTTTCGATCACCAGAAGTTCGAGTTCGAAAACGGGAGCGAATTGAAGGACGCCCAAAAGTATTTTAGGATTTGAGACGAGCCAAACCCGATGTGCAAGTGTAGTCTGTTACGTCTTCTTGAGGTCGTATTTCAATTCTAACCCCTACTTTCATCTTGTGCCCGATTCTCCATGAGTTAAACCTCTTTTCCATCTACCATTTCCCCCTCTTTATTTCCTTTGTCCGCTTCCTCTCCTCGAACCCCGGTCCCGCTTAAACTAGACTACCCTACCAACGACTTCGGTGCCCCTTTTTTAAAAAACCCCTCCTCTCCTTCTTCACCAAGCCATCCCGTGGTTTTCCCTCTGCCGTATCGACTCCCACTCCTCCTCCCGGCCTCTCACCCAAGCGAGCTCGACCCATCTCACCTCCAGTTCATCCGGCCTCACCCGAAGCTCCACCGCTCCACCCGATTCCAGTGGCCCCGCCACATCAAGCAGTCGCAACCCTCACCGTCATGGATCGACAGCCGTAGATGGCCTTCGACGATCTGTTTTGGGATTGTTGGCCTTGGCGACGACCCTCGTCGCCACCCTCGCTACCGTTGTGTGGCTGAGATCTTGGGAAGCCGTGATCCTTGGGCTTTTCTTGAGCTCTCTGCCATGTGTCTCAACCATGTTGAGATCCCGTTTAGGTTTCCTCTTGTGTCTCCTCCTTTTGGTTTGCGGGAAAGTGTGTTTTTGGTTGTTTACTTGTTAGGTGATGTTGGGTGTTGCGAATGTCAAGTATTGGTCTACGGAAGGAGTAATGGCGATGATTATTGGCATGATATTGGCCTTGGGTGTCGAAGTTGGATGTAGGCCTTGTGCTTGGCTCTGGATGAGAGCTTGGATCTTGCCTTATTATGTCAAGTATTGGTCTACGGAAGGAGTAATGGCGATGATTATTGGCATGATATTGGCCTTGGGTGTCGAAGTTGGATGTAGGCCTTGTGCTTGGCTCTGGATGAGAGCTTGGATCTTGCCTTATTATGGGATATTATGGAGACTGATGGAAGGAATGCTAGCAGTGAATACTGACTTTGGGCGTTGGCCTTGTACTTACATTTGGGCGTTGGTTTGGGCGTTAGCATGTGGTTGGGCATTATGGAGATTGATGTTATTGGTGCTCGGTTGGAAAGTACGAGTACCCGTGGATTAGTCGTTACATGCTATATTACGAACGACGTCTTTGGCTAGACCCAGTTAGTCATCAGTAGCACGAATAAACTTTATAGTCTTCCGTTTTATGTTGTTTAAATAGCTTGCTACTGGCTTATCACCTCAGGTTCCAAGTTCGAACAGATATTGTCATCATAATAGCCCTCATTTTCATGTGATGTTATTATCTCATATTAATTTTGGGAAGTCAGAGTAACTATGGTGATGACACTAGGTTTCGAAACTAGTTACGGAAGCTATGGTGATATATTCATATATAACATCTCTTGTTTTCTTGAAGCTATGATATCATATTATATTTCATGTTATTTACAACCTAATTTACTAGATTACTATCTTCTCTATCATTTATTTGCTTGAGCTTCTTCATAACATCAATTATTTGTTTCAGAAAGATCTTTTAAATTCCGAGGACGGAATTATTTTAAGGATGGTAGAATGTAACGGTCTATTTTCATCAAGACAACTATTTACATATTTAACCTATTTTCAATTTTTTTTAAAAAACTATTTTATAATGGTTTGTCAGGAGTTTTACGATTTCAAAATTTTCTTATAAAAATATTTTGAGATATCAGACTAGTCATGAAATATTTTAGTAAGTTCGAGTTTCATCAAATACTCAAAACAATTCTGGTAAAAATTCATTTTCAGTTATTACCATTTTGGCTTAATGAATTTATTTTCTATTCAAACATCTTCAAAACATTTTCAAACTTTTACAGTATCCTTCTATGATTAATTAGGGCTTCCCCCCATTAATTTCGTAATGGTCTGAAGTCAAATCAATAGAGAACCCGCAAACCCGCTTCCTAAACATTTTGGCCTAAAATACTATCTCCGTAGCCCAAACCCTGAAATGGATCTCGTATTCGCGATTCTTGCGATGATACGATCCCGTGGGTATGTTTCCGTAATTTTTCGGACACGTTTACTAGTAGAGGCAAAATCGCAACAATTTTTACTGCTACCGGCACTAATTACCCTAGCTAAATTACTAATTACCCATCCTAATTACTTACGTAACCATCCACAAACCAACCCACGTTTATTTCGTTTGCCCCTTCCGTCAACACCTTCCCAACCCCCCATAATTATGATATTAATTGCAAACATAATAGTTTAATATGTTGTAAACCTTATTTAATCCCCTCCTAATTCTTTCCCTCAGCTCGTAACACATGCAAGCTCAGCTCTCTCTCTCTCTCTCTCTCTCTCTCTCTCTCTCTCTCTCTCTCTCTCTCTCTCTCTCTCTCTCTCTCTCTCTCTCTCTCTCTCTCTCTCTCTCTCCCTCCCTCCCTCCTCCTCTCTCTCCCTCCTTCTTTTTTCATTCGAAAAACCCAACCCCCGCTCAGCGGCGCAACCCACGCCCGCCGAT
The DNA here is from genome assembly GCA_030789695.1 of Scilla litardierei. NCBI lineage: Eukaryota > Viridiplantae > Streptophyta > Magnoliopsida > Asparagales > Asparagaceae > Scilla > Scilla litardierei. The sequence continues at coordinate 120,420,285 of CM061141.1, forward strand.
CCGAGCTCTGTAGCTCACCCCGACATCACCCTCATCCGACTATTTCCCTGACTCACGGCGACGCCTTGCTCCCCACTCGACGGGCAACCACTGCCCAGCTGACGCCTCGCTGCCGTGCTTTGCCGGCGACTGCCGTCGTAAGCTCCCCACGCCACGCCAACCACGAAGCTTCCTCCTGACTGCCAACGCCTCTCACCGCCCCGCCTTTCCGCCTCCCATCGACACCACTGATCGCTCCTGAATGTAACCCAAAAAGGGCGACCGTGTAGTTTTACCGCAAGCGCACGGTGTAGCGGCGAGCGGGTTATCAAACACAGGGAGGACGAATGAAAGTGCCTGCTCCAGACAACCTGGCTATAGGAACAGAAAAGAGGGAATTTGCCTTTGGTGATCCTGTCACAATCGTCAGACAAAGTACAGAGATATCAAATCAAATAAAGACGCCTAGGGAATGGGGAATCCCCGCTACTCACCGTATCTCGTCAATGTGATTCCTTGGTATAACAATTGCTAGGGTAGAATTTCGGATGAACTAGTTGCAACTGAATGTAAAACCTAGCTCACGCTCTCGCGCTGTTGCCGGTCTATAGCTAACCTAGGTTTGGGTCCAATCTCTTGCAAACCCTAGCCTAGGCGAGCTAGCATTAGGATCAACATCATTGTTCAATCGCGCCCCGAGCCCACTCTCGTGTAAACTCGGGCCGCGACCTAGGTTGGGATAGTTCCTACCCGTCCAATCTCTTGCAAACGGGTATCGGCATGGAATTGCAACCAAGAACCCTAGTATCGGTCCAATCTCTTGCAAACCGATACTACAGAAACTCAATTTCAACCCAATTCGGATTTCTAGGGTTTCCTATCGAATTGGGATCCAATCTCTTGCAAATCCCAATCGGTATGAACTCCTAGCTATCCGTAGTAAATCGATCCCAAACTAACCCTAATAGCAATTCTAGCAATATTTCTACCAAATTATCACAAATCTGAAATTGGGCTCGTAGGGTTCATCCCCACGCCCCAAGGCGTATAGACTACTCACAATTCATATCATAATTGCAAAAATAATCAATAGAAATAACAATAGAGTTCATCACAATATTCAAATAAGCAATAAAAATGAGATTTTAATGGAGAGGGAGACAAACCAATAGAGTTCTTCAAGAATCCAACAAAAATAAACTTTTCTCTCCTCTCCAATCACAAGAATCAAAGGCTAAAAAGTTTAATCTAAAAAGCTACAAAAAGAAAAGGAAAAGCTCCCTAACCTAGGCTAAAAACTGGGGTTAAATACCCCCCAAAATCGTCCAAAAAACTGTGACCAAAATGCCCATGCGTAGCCTGAAAATCGCAATTTACGCTACAGGCAGCACGGCTCACTCGACCGAGTGACAAAAGTCGCTCGGCCGAGTAAGAAACCCTGAGAATTTCCACTAAGTCTGGGTCTTCGGGGGTCTTCACTTCGGGGGTCGCTCGGCCGAGTGAGTTGTCGTCACTCAGCCGATGGCTTCTCTTCACTCGGGCGGTGGGCAATTACCACTCGGCCGAGTGGGTCTTCTGAAGCTCAGGCAGACGAAAAACAGTAAGTTGGCTCTTTTTGATGGGCGTCGTCTGAGTGCCACTCGGGCGGACGTGGTTCCGTCACTCGGCCGATGTGGCTTCTGATGCTCGACCGAGTGCACACATGAAGCGTGTCCGATCTGGTCGGCCGAGCGGGGTCTCGATGGTCGGCCGAGTGACTCCTTCACTCGGCCGAGTGAGACACCAAAAATGCCCAAACAGCTTGTTTTTGCCTCCTCGTCGCTCCTACGATGTTCTTTCTTCTTCCGCTCCTCTCCAATAGTAGAATACCCCTCGGGGAAGTCATCGGTGACACTCTGGAGTAGGTGTATCTCGGGATCACTCCAAATCGCTCCAAATCTCCTGAAATACGACAAAAACAACAAATCGTGAAAAGCATCGCAATATTGTCGATATATCGTGAAAAATGTGATTCGAGCGATCTAAATGGCATGCAATAATACGGAAAAAAGGTGTAAAATAAGGAGCGATCAAAATCCCCAAGCTTACCTCTTACTCGTCCTCGAGGAAGATAAGTAAAAGGCGAACCCGGTGGATTCAGAAAACGAAAACGACGAAAAACGAAAAACGAAAAACGAAAAAAGAAAACGAAAAACGAAGAACGAAGAACGAAGAAGAAAGCGAAGAGGGAAGCTGCTAGATTATTTTCTCAGCACGTGGGTTTTGCTTACTCATATAGCTTGCACCGAATGTAAAACACATGTCAAAGAATTTTATTTCGATATCATAGTATAATGGTGCAAATAGAAATATAAAACCCAAGAATATTGATATATCATGAAAAAAACGGAATAATTTTAGAATTAACATCGTCTGAATCATTTAAAGCGGTATACAATATCGCAGATCACACACTTTTCAATTGAATGCTTTCTATGAGGAGTATAAGAATATCACGCAATAGAATAGAAAGAATAGAAAAGCATGGATTTCATGAAATGAGTGCTAGGCATAGATTTCTGGATTTCGTGAAGCTAAAACAATCTCACCGAGTATAGAATATTACTTAGCCTAGGTTGCCGTGCAACGTCAAGTAGTCACTCTCTCACACATCATTGGATTCCCTCCCCCAAGCTTATCTATAAGCGTGGTGGCACAAAAAACAATATTTACATCCCCATTTTTATGAAGCTCCAAATGTAATCAAGGTAAAAAAACAAAAAGAGAGAAGAAAGATAGAAAACATTAGATGGGATCATTTATTTGAGATTTTTTTCTCTTTTCTTTCCCTTTTTTTCTTTCTTTTTCTCTTGTTTTTTTTCAAATAGCATATATACACAATGATCCCAAATCATAGAGAAATAAGGATATACAAGAATTTTTCTTTTTCTTTCTTTGGTTTTGGGAAATTTGGAGCTAGGAATTAATAGCGGGGGAAATGCCATATATTAGAATCGCTAAGGGGAGATTCACCAATGATTTTAAAATAGAGAATTGATGTTCAAGATTTGTGGAGAAAGAAATAAATATGCCTCTCAGTTCACTTTATAAGACGTGCACGACAACTTCAGCAGGGTAATCTAATCTACTCAGTTTCGATCACAAAAAAGCTAACTAATCCAGATTTATCATAGCTAATATCATTCAATCATCCTGAAGTGAAACGTACAAATCATGCAAATAGAAGTGATATAGGAAAGGAAAACGGTACTCCAGATATAAGCATTCAATGCGTGAATCTTGGTGTGTTTTCTGCGATAGCATACATATGAACATTCAGACTCAGCTAATAATAAAATTTCATCCATTTTCATGCGGAAAAAGTGTGGGTTACTATCTCTAAATGCAAGGCAAATCACAGCATATGATATCAGAAATAAAATCTAAGACATGACAAATATAGCATGCATATAGAGAAAGCTAACTCCACGTCGTCGTCATCACAGAAAAGTCATCTCTAGCATGAGATGAAAAAGAAATAAAGATAAAGAGGGAAAATAAAACTATTTACAATGCAGCACACGAAGAAAATAAGAAAAACGTGATGCATGGTAAAATAAAAGAAAAAATGATGAAAATAAGGGCAAAAGCGGAAAATGGCGTGAAAAAACTAAAAATAAAGGTGGTAAATCGAAAAGAACGTGAGAACTCACTCCCCCAAGCTAAAGTGCACAGTGTCCTCAATGTGCGAAGTGTGGCACATCGAGAGACATGTAAAGTGAGGGGAAGGTGAGGATGCATGCATGATAAAAAAGAAAATAATAAAAAATAAAAATAACGAAATGAAAATATGATGCGGACATGATGCATGCAGATACATGAGTGATCCAGATATAAAAGTGTGACACCAAAAAAAAACTCCCTCTATCCCAAAAAAGATATATAAAGATATGAACAAAATGTGGATCCAAAATCAGTGAGGGGAGGGGGGTGGGCAAAAAAAATCATCAGGACCCAGGAGAAACGGGCAGCACAACGGCAAAAAGGATCAATGGCATCAAGGGTGCCTAAGAGGGTGGGGCTGCACCGTCTCCGTCCTGAGGCGGAGGTGGTGGTGGTGGTGGGTGGGGGACAGGCTGCTGAGCGGGTGTGGGTGTGGGTGTGGAAGTAGGCTGGGTGTGTGTGGTAGTGGGGGTGGGTACCTGCTGGGTGGGTGTGGGCACGCGAGGAAGCCGCTCGAGAACCTGGGTGAGGCAATAGTGAATGTGCGGAAGAAGGTCGAAGCGGCGAGCCATATCGGTGACGGTGGCGGACAGGGTCCTAAGGTCACCTCTGAGGCCACTCACCGCCCCCTCGAGAGCACGAATGCTCTGAAGTACAGTGTCGGGGGGAGATGGTGCAGAGGGACGCACCTGTCTGTGCTGTGCAGGATGGGGCTGGCATACTCGGGTGGCGTAGGTGATGGGCTCAGCAGGCATGTGGAGGAAAGGTGCTGTGCTCGCAAGTGTGGGCCTGGCCTCAGTGCGAGGCTGGGCAGGACGGTAAGAAGTGGAGGCAACAGCAACGGAAGTGGAGTATAAAAGTGGCAACGATGCGGCCAGAGAGGTCGGTGACACAGACATGTGGACAGACGCCACGACACTCTCAGAAAAAACGGCCGCGGTGGGGACAGAGGTGGTGACCACGGTCTCCACGGCAGCAGCAAAAGAGGGATCTCCGCTCTCAACTATGGTTGGTGGGTGCTCGGGAAGTGCAGAGGAAACGGGCTCAACGGACAGAGGGCCAGCTGTGGTGGTAGTGTAGGTAGCGGAGGTGGGCTCAGCAAGGGTGCTCCCGACACCGACAGAAGTGTGGACAGAGGTGTCGGGAGCATCAGAAATATCAGGGATAGGCTGAGGGGCCACGGGGTCAACAGGTGCAGCGGGCTCAGCAGGTGCAGTGGGGGCAGCGGGTGCAGCGTGGGCAGCGTGGGCCTGCTCAGCCTCCTCGGCCTCAAGCACGTAGGCGGCGGGGATCAGGAGATCCATCGCCGGAAGCCAGTCCACCTGTGCCGGTGCAATCTGAGTCCGTGCTGGGCTCGAAAGGATCATGTAATCCGCACCATATGGACCGTGCAACCAAACCCAGTGCCGCTGACTGTGCGGACACATCATCTTCATCCGGGCCATGACGTCTATGGACAGTGAAGTGGGGCCCGGTGCTCGTCGCAGGTCATCTGGAAAGTCCTCGCCGGTCATCAGGGCGAGCAAGGTGATCAGACCGTCGCAGCATATCGGTGAGCGAGCGCCCACCGATACGATGATGCGATCTAAATACCAGCTCGCGATATCAATCACCACAGCGGGGACCAAATCGTCGCTATCCCTAGCTAGAGCTCTGGGCGCGTCATCGCGTAGAGCATATAAAGCTCCGGTGTGGACATCGTCCCAGGCTCATACCTCGCTAAAAAGGTAGTCGCCATAAGGCGCTAAGCTATGCGGAGGCAGGGATGGACGATGGCCGAGGCCTTGGCCCTACTAGGGTCGAAGGCAGCATGAAGACCCGTAATCCGGGCCCAGAAAGCACCGGCATCGAAGGAAGGTGGGGGGATGTGAGTGGGGGTGTAACCACGGTCGGCCCCAGGGACATCGGGCCACGAGAAGAAAGCTCTCATCATACCGAGAGTGACCTGGCACTCCCGGTCCATGAACCTAAACGAGCATCCCTCGTCGGTTCGGGCGATCGAACTAAGCTCCTCAAGTGTCGGATGGATAAACGTGTCCGCCGACACCTGGAGGAAATCTCGCCAGCCCACGTTGTCATACAACGTGAGCATCCCCTCGAGTACCCCCAGGCGTCCTAGGTCTGCAAGGTGCGCGAACCTGGAGGGTACGATCGAGCGCTGGGAAATGCGCTCGAAGGCGACGCGGTGTGCATCGTCCCGGAACGTAATCCCCAGCGGCCCGATAAGTGGAGCCGGAGGTGGTGGCTGTGGGTCGGCAGGGAGTGGATGTGCGGGGTGAATGGGCTCTGTAGGCTGTGCGGGGTGTGCGGGGTCTGCAGGCTGTGCGGGGTGTGCGGGGTGTGCGGGGTCTGCAGGCTGTGCGGGGTGTGCGGGGTCTGCAGGCTGTTCGGGGTGAACGGGGTGTGGTGGTGTAGGAGGAGGAGAGTCCTCCACCTCGTGGGAGGGGCCGGGCTCCTCCGACCGCTTCCGCTTGGCGGAAGCTCTCCTCGACCGAGGCCGTGTCCAGGGCGGCATGTGGGCCCCGGGTGCTCACCAAAGACGTGAAAAATGCGGCGTGCGTAAAATAAAGGAAAGAGTATACCGCGACACGCCGCGAGAGCAAAGTAATGGAAGCGTGCGAAGACGACGCCTCCACGTAGCCCAAAACGATCCCCGGAAGCTCCCCTGGGCTCCCCTAAGCTCCCCAATATACCCTGCACATCAAACGAAGATATCAACGAGTAATATTCAAAATGTATGGGGGGTTAGGGGTATAATAGATAGAAATTGAATTTAATTTGGGTTTGGGGTTCGTTAGACACATGGATCATCGAAAAATACGCAAAAGAGGAGAAATAGGCAGAAAATCGGGGGTACCGGAGCTCGGCCGGCGAGATGGTCGCCGGCGGCGACTCGGGCGAGGCGGAGGAGCGGTCGGCCGGCGGTGGTAGGCCGAGCACGGTGGTGGGGCGAGCGGTCGAGCGAGTGAGGGGTCGAGAAAACGAAGGGTCGGGGCGATCGGGCGGTTTTGGGAATTTTTCGTTTCGAAAACAGCGTCGTCCCGCTCCCCCTTTTATAGGAAAAGTTACGACTTGGCCGAGTGACTAAGTCGCTCGGCCGAGTGAACGCAACGAAAATATGTTGAAAAATTCCTCCCCTCTCATGACTCGGCCGAGTGGCCTTGCCACCCTCGGCCGAGTGGAGAAAGTCCATTCGGCCGAGTGGCTCAAGCTACTCGGCAAGACTCGCCCTAGGAGCGTATCAGTTTTACTCGGCCGAGTGAATATATATACTCGGCCGAGTGGCAATTATACTGAAATCAAGAAAAGAAACAGAGAGTTGGGTACATCAGACTTCCCTCGTTTGTGAGCCGCTCGGGCGGACGAACTTATGTGCTTGGCCGAGTGACTCGGCCGAGTGAACCCTGTTTTATGCTGTTTGGCTTCGTTTGGGCTCTAAACTCTGTTTTTCTTCCTCCAGTCGATTTCATCTTCCTCCTAAGCATCGAGCGCCTTCCTGGAGCGCTCCTCGTCGCCTTGTTCATCCTCCTATTGATAGGTACCTCGTTCACCTCTCCTGCCAAAGAAAAATAGGACCAGTTATCACGAAATTTTTGGGCGAACGACTCAAAACACTAATAATTTCTAAAACAAAAATAAAAGAAAAGTAAAAATAAAGCGATAACCGTCGGGTTGCCTCCCAACAAGCGTTCGTTTAAGGTCGTGAGCTCGATCCCCTTTGATTTTCAATTAATGCGGGATATTGGGTGCATATGAGATGCACCCGTCAAATTTCCCAGGGAGAACGCTTGGATTCGGAAGTTGAGGCGGCATGTTCTCCCTCAGTGATCTCTCGTCTCGGGTAGTGTTGGGGGGTGGCTCCCCCAAGCTAGCGCTTGCTCCGGTCCTCGGCTTCACCGGTGACACCGATTTCCGTATCGACGGAGTTTTCTTCGGAGACTTCAATTTTGAGAGCTTGCAGAGCTCTCGTATCCTCACGACATCAGCGTCGCCTTCATCAATTTCAATGGAGAAGTCGGGGGAATGCTCCATCTTATCTTCTTGGCCTAAATCCGGCCCTTCCTCAAAATCTTCTTTGAATAGAGCGCCGATCGAATGGGGGATCGCCTCCTCAATAACCTCGTCAAGGAGGTGTGAAAGATCATCCGGCCGTCCCTTAAATAGATATATTCTATTGATTTCTCCCATCGGGACCCCCTCAGAATAATGCTTGAGCCTCTGACCATTTACTTTGAATGTGGCTCCGTCCTTGCTTTCCAACTCGAAAGCCCCTCCCGGTTGTATGTGCGTGATAGTGAAAGGTCCGGACCAACGTGACCTCAACTTGCCGGGAAATAGTCGGAGCCGGGAATTATAGAGCAAGACCTTGTCTCCTACTTTGAAGTCTGTAACGGTTATGCGGGCATCGTGGAGAATCTTGGTCCTTTCTTTGTAAATTCTTGAGCTCTCGTAGGCGTCTCTCCTTATCTCATCGAGTTCGTTGATGTCCAAGAGTCGCCTCACCACCGCACTCTTGTAGTCATGATTAAGGGTCTTGATGGCCCAATATGCGCGGTGTTCCAACTCTATCGACAAGTGGCAAGCTTTCCCATAAACAAGCCAGAAAGGTGTGGTGCCGATGGGAGTACGAAAGGCCGTGCGATATGCCCATAGAGCATCGTTTAACTTCATTGACCAATCCTTTCTAGATCAATCCACGGTCTTCTCAAGAATTTGCTTGATCTCTCTATTTGAGACCTCCACTTGGCCGCTTGTTTGGGGGTGATACGCCATGCCAACTCTATGGTTTACCCCGTATTTCTTTAACATAGCTTCAAACTTGTTTTCTATGAAATGGCTCCCCCCGTCGCTTATCAAGGTACGAGGCACTCCGAAGCGTGGGAAGATGTTCTGCCTAAAGAACTTAGAGACGACCCTTGCATCATTAGTAGGGGTAGCGATTGCTTCCACCAATTTGGAGACATAGTCAACGGCCAATAGGATGTATTTGTTACCATTTCTCGACGGAAATGGTCCCATGAAGTCTACTCCCCAACAATCAAAAAGCTCAATTTCTTGGATGGGCCTCATATGCATCTCATTGCGTTTGGAGATATTCCCGGTCCGTTGGCATCTATCGCACCCCTTTACAAAGTCGTGGGTGTCTCTGAACATTGTTGGCCAGAAGAATCCGCTCTGCAAAATCTTAGCGGTTGTCTTAGAGGCGGCTTGATGTCCTCCGCATGGCAGACCGTGGCAATGCAAAATGATAGATGTTGCCTCCTCTTTAGAAACACACCTTTGAATAAAACTATCTTTGCATATTTTGAAGAGGTATGGATCTTCCCAAAAATAGCTACGGACCTCATGCAAAAATCTCCTCTTTTGATGCGCGGGCATCCCATTCGGTTTAATTCCACAAGCCAAGTAGTTGACGAAGTCCGCGTACCAAGGTACTTCTCCGGGCCTTATAGCGTATGTCGGGATTTCAACGATGGCGTCGAGGAAAGGAATGTTGAGGCTTACCCCCCTTAAATACTCGAGAAACTTTGCTAGCCGTTTATCCATTTTTTGCTCTAGCAAGCCTCTGGGGGAATGGGACCGGTGGCATAAATCGCCTCTCTTCAATCAATTGCTCCGCTCTAGATTTCTCTTTTTCTTGCGGCTCTTTCTCCGGCTCAATTTCAATGACCGGTTCAATTGGCTCTACATTCTCCTCCACGGGCTCTTCGGTTGGAATCATTACTGGAGTGGTATCCTTCCCGCCTCTAGTTGTAACCGCAACCACGGCATTGATGTGGCCGGTGGCGCCCCGTGGGTTTTGCTCGGGTTGAGCCAGCAATTGTTGAGTATTTCGATTGAGCAACGCCAATTGCTCCGAGATTTGGGCTACAACGGTTGTAAGGGAGACTTGGCCCGTCTTCAAGGAAGCATTGATCTTCTTTTGCTCGACCATAAACTCCTCCACCTTAGCTTCAAATTCGGATCGGTGTTGAGCTTGTGGAGGGTTTGGATTTTTCCACCCTTGATTGTATCCGGGCGGCCTATAGGGTGGAACTTGTTGCTTCGGTGGGAAATTTTGTTGTGGAGGCCCCCTCGGTGGATAATGTTGTTGTTGTTGTTGCGGTGGTGGTCGAGCTTGTTGAGGTAGTTGTTACGGTGGCTTCAACGCTCCTTCATTGTTGGCATAGGAGAAACCGGGATGGTTTCTAGTGGCCGGATTGGCCCAATATCCTTGGTTCCCCGCGACGTATTGAACTTGCTCCAAAGACCCCTCTCCTTGTTCTCCTCCCAAATACATAGCCTTCGATTGGTCTTGCCAATCACACATTTGATTCGTTGGTGCGGATGTGGAAGGGGTTCCTTGGGGCTCCGTGATATACTTCTCCAGTCTCTCCACCACCTTGTGGAGAGAATCAAACTTGTTGGTGAGCTCCGCTACGGCCTTTTCCTCATAGATGCTAGATGGCTTCAAGGAGGACGTAGAGTGTCCTCGCTCATCGCCCCATTGTTGATTGTTTAAGGCCATCTTCTCAATTAGGGCCGTAGCTTCGTCGGGAGTCTTCGATAGGATGGCGCCATTTGCCGCCGCATCAATAATCTGCTTGGTCCCCGGTTGGAGACCATTGTAGAAGCTATGGACGAGCTCCCAATCTTCGATGCTATGGTGGGGGCATTGATGCTGCAGATCTTTGAAATGCTCCCAAGCCTCGTAGAGTGTCTCTTGGGGTCCTTGCTTGAAGGACATTAGAGCACTCCTAATCTTTACCGTCTTGGAGGGCGGATAGAACTTGTCAATGAATGCACTTGCCAACTCGTCCCATGTGGTAAAGACTCCCTCAGCTTGCGTCCTCAACCAATAAAGAGCTTTATCCTTTAATGTGAAGGGGAAGAGGCGCAGTCTGATGGCATCGATGGAGACCCCCGTCATCTGAAACATGGCGCACTTCGACAAAAATAGCTGGATGTGGTAGTGAGGATTTTCATGGGCATTCCCATGAAATGGATCCTGTTGCATCAGAACCACTAGTCCGGTCTTCAGCTCAAAATTCTTGTCGGCCGCCAACTCCGACATGGCAATGGACGAGGTCGTAGAAGAGGTCTTAGGCCGAAGCCTACCACGAATGGAAATGATCCTCGCCATTCTTGCCGCCAATTGTTCCGTAGTTTCCGGGTTGGTCATAAACCTCCCTTCCGGATCTTGTCTCCTCTCCGCTCTGATTCTCCGCACAGTACGTTCAATCTCGGGATCAAATAATATAGCTTCAAGGTCCGTAGTGGATCTCGTGTACATGCACGGGAGAACAAAGTTTCAAAGAAGTGATTAGCACAATGGAAGGGTTAGATGAAAATAAAGAAATAAAACAAAAAGGAAGAAATAGCTAGGGTGATAAGATCAAACACAATCGCCTCCCCGGTAACGGCGCCAAAAACTTGCTCGCTCCTGAATGTAACCCAAAAAGGGCGACCGTGTAGTTTTACCGCAAGCGCACGGTGTAGCGGCAAGCGGGTTATCGAACACATGGAGGACGAATGAAGTGCCTGCTCCAGACAACCTGGCTATAGGAACAGAAAAGAGAGAATTTGCCTTTGGTGATCCTGTCACAATCGTCAGACAAAGTACGGAGATATCAAATCAAATAAAGATGCATAGGGAATGGGGAATCCCTGCTACTCACCGTATCTCGTCAATGTGATTCATTGGTATAACAATTGCTAGGGTAGAATTTCGGATGAACTAGTTGCAACTGAATGTAAAACCTAGCTCACGCTCTCGCGCTGTTGCCGGTCTATAGCTAACCTAGGTTTGGGTCCAATCTCTTGCAAACCCTAGCCTAGGCGAGCTAGCATTAGGATCAACATCATCGTTCAATCACGCGCCGAGCCCACTCTCGTGCAAACTCGGGCCGTGACCTAGGTTGGGATAGTTCCTACCCGTCCAATCTCTTGCAAACGGGTATCGGCATGGAATTGCAACTGAGAACCCTAGTATCGGTCCAATCTCTTGCAAACCTATACTACAGAAACTCAATTTCAACCCAATTCGGATTTCTAGGGTTTCCTATCGAATTGGGATCCAATCTCTTGCAAATCCCAATCGGTATGAACTTCTAGCTATCCGTAGTAAATCGATCCCAAACTAACCCTAATAGCAATTCTAGCAATATTTCTACCAAATCATCACAAATCTGAAATTGGGCTCGCAGGGTTCATCCCCACGCCCCAAGGCGTATAGACTACTCACAATTCATATCACAATTGCAAAAATAATCAATAGAAATAACAATAGAGTTCATCACAATATTCAAATAAGCAATGAAAATGAGATTTTTAATGGAGAGGGAGACAAACCAATAGAGTTCTTCAAGAATCCAACAAAAATAAACTTTCCTCTCCTCTCCAATCACAAGAATCAAAGGCTAAAAAGTTTAATCTAAAAAGCTGCAAAAAGCAAAGGAAAAGCTCCCTAACCTAGGCTAAAAACTGGGGTTAAATACCCCCCAAAATCGTCCAAAAAACTGTGACCAAAATGCCTCTGCGCAGCCTGAAAATCGCAATTTACGCTACAGGCAGCGCGGCTCACTTGGCCGAGTGACAAAAGTCGCTCGACCGAGTAAGAAACCCTGAGAATTTCCAGTAAGTCTGGGTCTTCGGGGGTCTTCACTTCGGGGGTCGCTCGGCCGAGTGAGTTGTCGTCACTCGGCCGATGGCTTCTCTTCACTCGGGCGGTGGGCAATTACCACTCGGCCGAGTGGGTCTTCTGAAGCTCAAGCAGACGAAAAACAGTAAGTTGGCTCTTTTTGATGGGCGTCGTCTGAGTGCCACTCGGGCGGACGTGGTTCCGTCACTCGGCCGATGTGGCTTCTGATGCTCGGCCGAGTGCACACATGAAGCGTGTCCGATCTGGTCGGCCGAGCGGGGTCTCGATGGTCGGCCGAGTGACTCCTTCACTCGGCCGAGTGAGACACCAAAAATTCCCAAACAGCTTGTTTTTGCCTCCTCGTCGCTCATACGACGTTCTTTCTTCTTCCGCTCCTCTCCAATAGCAGAATACCCCTCGGGGAAGTCATCGGTGACACTTTGGAGTAGGTGTATCTCGGGATCACTCCAAATCTCTCCAAATCTCCTGAAATACGACAAAAACAACAAATCGTGAAAAGCATCGCAATATTGTCGATATATCGTGAAAAACGTGATTCAAGCGATCTAAATGGCATGCAATCATGCGGAAAAAGGTGTAAAATAAGGAGCGATCAACCACCTCGTCGCCGCCTCCCACTCCCAGAGCTCCCTCGGCCCTCCTCCCCTGTTTTGCGACAGAGCCAGCCCCACGCCGTTGCTCCGACGTACGCTCGCTCGCCCACGGTGCTCCGCCCTGCCTCCACACCGACTTCCCCACGAAACCAGACCAGCTCCGTCCCGCCTCCGACGCCCGACAACTGACATCCCCCTCCTCTTTGCTCAAGTAGCCCGAGGTGCCACCGAATGCCGCTTCGCCAAGCTCCGCCACTGCCCCACGGTGACCAGAGCTCTGCCCCACCCATACGATGCTGCGCCACCCAACAGCGCCATCTCCGACGTCTCCCTCCGCTCTCTCTCGCTCAAGAACGACGACGGTGACAGCACCTCCTGCATCCCCTCCGAACAGCAGCTCCGCCACCCCTCTGCTCATCGCTGACGCCCTCGCCAGACCCGCCTCCGTCGTTCACCGGTCGCCACCGCCCCGAACGCCGACAGCGCCGCCCGCCACGCTTCCGACCCCCATGCACAACATAAGTGAAACGAAAACAAACGGAGGTCTAAAAACGTATTTATTAAACCGTATTTTTATATGAATACGCGTATTTGCGTATTTTGTAATTAAATAATAAGGATTTAATAGTATATAATCCGTAACTTAAAATATATGGCCCATAAAAATGTGGGACTAAGCCCAGAAAATCAGAAATGACATTCTAGACCATATGGCACTAGTTTCATCTCAATCAGATGAGTAATTTTTCCAAAATTAATTTTTAAGCCTAAATCTTAAATACGTTATTTTCTCTTAAAAATCCATAACTTGTTATTTTCACGTACACCGATACGTGATAAAAATATATGTTAACGAACTCTTTGATATGGTCGTTTTGACACCTCACTTGCAACATTCCGATGCAGATTGTATCCAGAATAAATTGTTGAATAATTATGTTACTAATTGAAAAATAGTTTTAAAATTTTTTTTGGGCTTTTAAATATTCTAAAAATTACTATAATCTTTAGAAAAATATTTTCTCCTACTGTAAAATCATTTTCATCATATCTAGCCTATTGAAAAATTTAGAACGATTTTCGACAATGTTTCAACCAGTTTAGAAAATCAGAACGATCGAATTATTTAAATAGAAATATCGCGTTCTTTAACTGAGTATTTTTGTAATTGCTGGTACAAATTCTTGTACACCAGCTCCTCTGGCTCTAATCTCGTCTTGCCATGGCGAGCTCGATAATGTAAGTCACGACTAATTCTAAAATTAGAAAATTAGTTAGTGTCCTCGTATGAACTTAGGAACACTACTAATAGCCTTAGAAATGCTACTTGACTTGAACTGAACTAGAGACCTAATCTAATAAGGAAGTAATCAACTACAAATTACGTTGCCAACTTTCAACTTTGGTGGTTGAAGCATACAATCATCAACTTGGATAAATTGTGTGCCAAACAACACTACTACATGCTTGAAGCATGGAATCAGTATCACCGTTTTTGGACTTGTCTTTATCCTCAGTTCACTTTGGCACAGTCTGCTTTGGAATGAGTTACTGCTCTCTGGTTTTCAATAAGAAAGTTAACCAGTTGTCTTGCTTTGACTAGTAACATGTGGAACATCTTGTGGAATACCTTGTGGAATATCGTGTGGAACATCTCGTGGAACATCATGAAAGGAACATGTACATTGAACACTTGACACTTCACTGGGGTTTTGGGGTAAGTCATAGTTGAGAGAGTGCGGGAGTGACAGGAGTTCAATCTTCCGTCCCGCTGCCTGTGTTCCGGCATCCCGTCCCGCTGCCTGTGTTTCGGCAAAATACATGTACCGTGCCTATGTTTTTGGCATTCGTCTGGGTCGCGCCCAGGCAAGAGATGGACTTGATGGTCACATATTGTACTCTCGGACTTGAGTTACGTAGTGTAGTTACTTTTGCATAATCACTTTTACTTTACGCATTACAGTCACCGTTACTTTACACGTCACATGCACGTTACTTACTACACTTGTGCAGTCACAGTACTTACTTGTCGTACTTTTAGCTACAGCAGTAGTGCGTTTCACTTATTCAGCCTGCTTTACACTCGCACTACCCCCGTACAGTTGTTCTCTCCTTTTAGTTTTGTTTACTTTTACTACCCAGTTGTGTACAGTTGTTGTTCAGTACTTTACTTTTCACTCTGGTCTGCTTGTACGTAGTTACTTTTGTCATACTTGTGCACTGCTTCTTTTCTATATTTAGAATTGTTGTGACTTACCTACGGTTCCATCTCCGTGGCACCGCAGACGACGTACATATGGAGGTAGATGCTCTTGAGCTAATAGCACCAGGATTCAACCATGAGATCGCAGCTTCCGGAGTTATTTTCAGTTGTGTACTTTTCTTCTTTCATGTATATTTGTTGGGACATTTTGTACAGTATGGATTGTAATAATTAGACACTATTTGAGTATTTTTGTACATCTCTGCATCGTGGCTATTTTGGTTTCACTGGTAACCTGTAGGACCTGCGCAAATATCAAATAAGTAACGGGCCCCCTGAAAGCGGGTCGTTACATTATTCCTATTAAATATAGTCGTAAACAATTTACGAAACATTTAATTTGGTTTACATCATTTGCAAAATTGTCCCCTATTAAATTTGAACTCGCAACTAACTCGTGAACTTAAATATTCTATTTCTTCGAATGAATTCCTCTTAACGTTCTTCCTATTACTTAGACATGGATACTACTCGGTGTGAGACCCTACAGCCTGACCATACTACACGTTGGGGCTCGAGACACATAGACGACGGTAACCACGAGCAGCAGGCGTCATCCATGTTTCAAAATCATACTTACGTGATCGACTCAATGACGAATGTCGTTGGGATCACTCTGACTGTGTCAGTGATGAAATCTACAGTTTTAGTCCCTTCGTCAAGACTGTGTCTCTGCATGGCCTAGGGTATGGTTTACCGTCAACCCCAATAGCCAGCATTGGTCAGTATACATCGGTCTTTGTTTTATTTACATTGTTCATCCTACAGCACACCCCGGCCGAGGATTAACACAAAGACCGTACTGATCCAGTGATACCAACTTCCCTTTAACAGAAGAGATGAATCCTATCTCAGTCATCTACTTCCCTCGTGAGCTTCAGATGTCACCCAACCTAAGATCTTTCAGCAGGCCGAGCCTCGAAACTAGATCATAGATCTCAGTGACACTATCCATTCACAGATTCGTACTAATGACTTCAGGTCTTAAGGACCAACTAGCCTATCATAACTCTAGAGTTATTATTGACAGTCTAATTAAAGCTTAACCATTTAATAACTCTAAGATGGTCGTTCAGTGAACTCATTCTCTAATGAACACCTGTGTCCCATCTCCGACTTCGCCATGTCGAATGACTATGAGATCATCATTACTCTAAGGTAAGACAAAGACACAATGGTCTAACTGACGTGTTGATATCCTATTCTCGACACATCTATGACCATGAACTGTTTAAGAATTAAGTATCTAATCGGTCACTAACTTCTCATAATCGAGATCTACATCTGGATACGTAGTGACCTGACTATAAGTCTAAGGAAATTATCTGAGTATTAGATTCTACGAATTTGTACTTAGGATAATTGATACCATATAATTATCTGAACGAGATTATTATCTAAGGATAAATGCCTCAAGGGCATGCGTCTTCCTACATTTCCTACTTGCACTTAGGCTATTTATCTCGTTATCTCATACCGCTATAGCGTATCAGTCACACTGGACATTCATATGTCAAACCTAAGAATAGTTCCGCTAACATGTATCTATTTTGCTTTTTAATGGAGTCAAATATATACATCACTTGATCACACCAGGTTGATCCTTCAAAATTGCTTTTGAATCCTATCCAACAATTTTCTCTTTTGTATGGCTAACAATTTCGCTCATACAATATGATGTAGTCTTAGTCGATTCTACAAGTCAGTCATGGCTCATTCCAATTATTTTATGTCAATTATGTCTGGTAGATAAGTGACACCATAAGTCTTTATTTGATTGACACACTCAAAACTATTTTGATTTAATGTCGCATATAGACGATTTAATAAGTTGGAAACCTTTTACTTAGTCCGAGACGGAACTAAGTTATATGCCAGCTCCCATTGACTTTGAGAACTATATGGTTAAACACTTCGACTTAAGTCTCTAAATCATATTTAGAATATTTATTAAGTGTAACCTTTTTAGAAGTGCTGAATCGAATCATACCAGTGTCAGGTGAGTTTGACGAATGAGTCATATCAAGACCTGTTTATATGAGTCTTGATGCTGACTTACTCAGTCAAACATGCTAAACTGCACTTTCCTTCTACTACATTTAATCTTTTTCTCATAAAGTATAAAATGTAGTTTGATTACGATTTAATCTTAACTTGCGTGTAATTTGGATCATATCCAATTATACGTTCTTGGAACCTACATTTAACTTTAGATTGGCTATAATATATCGTCAACTCCAAAACAATCAAACTGAGTCAGAAGCTTCACATGACAACTCAAGGATTTATGCATACCAACGCAGACAGTTATATCCACAACAATCAGACACTCACGACAAATTTCAATTTTAACAAAGCATATTTCCAAGATATTATTAAACAATGGATTCATTAAAATGAATCAGACTTTGTTTATCAAAATATAAACTTTGAGCGATTAACACTAAGTCATTGTTTTAAACCAAGCATCGATACATTTTATTCAAAATAAGAAAAATATCAATCGCTTCATCTTCATATCTTCCGAAGTCCTTGTACGGTCCCAGCAGCGACGATTACTCCGATGTCGACCGTCCATGGAAATTCTTCCATCCTCTGCTTTGTTATCAGCCACCTGAGGTAGAGGCATCAGTATGCCCCTTTTTCTTTTCTACAAGGTACACCTTGCAGTTCCTCTTTCAGTGGCATATCTTGTGGCAATGAAAGCACTCGGATTTCGATGGAGCCCCTTCGTCTTCTTCCCCTTCTTCACCTTGGCTGGTTGTGGGACCTGCCTCTTCTTACCTCTGCCTTTCGGCTGGTCTGAAGAAGCGGAGCCAACAACCAACACAGCCGGTTTCTTCTCGATTTCCTCAAACTTCCTAAGCATATTGAGGAGACCAGGAAGATCCATTTCAATACTGTTCATGATGAAACCAGCAATGAATTGTTTGAAGGCTGGGGTTAAAGATTTCAGGATGAAGGCCATGGACATCTCATTGTCGAGGACAAAACCCAACTGGGCAGCATCTTCCACGTACTCGATCATCTTAATGACATGATCTTGTACGGGGCCCGTTTCCATCTTAGTGCTCCAGAGGTTGCTCGTGGCTTCAAACTTGGCAGCTCTTGATCGCTTGCCGTATAACTCCTCTGCATTCAGAAGCATGCTTTGAACATCCAAATGTTCGTGCTTCATTTGCATGTCGTTGTTCATTGAAGCCAGAGTAAGGCACCTGGCCTTCTCGGCATCCCTCTGGTACATCTTATATGCTTCCTTTTGTTCGTGGGTTGCATCTTCATCAGACTTCTCCAGAGCATCATCGAACAACACGTATCCTATCCTAGCTAGTGATAGGACTAACTTAATATTCCTTAGACATCTTTATAGTTGGTCCCCTCAAGCACGTTTTTTTCAATCATGTACTTAAGACCCGAATCCATTCTGCATTTAAATAGATATTTAATAAGCATATGTTCATTGTACCATTTAAATGGGTTTTATTAAACTATATTCTCCCACTAATTTTTTGGATTAAAGCCACAATAATAAACAATTTATTATATCTATATTACATTTGACAGAGTTTTTTGAATCCTAGGGCTGACTAGGACAAGCTGACTAGGACAAAGGGGTAGATAAAAGACGGCCAGGATTTAATCTTGGAGAATCAACGGTAGAGATGAGTTTTTTCGGAAATGTTGTGAGGAAAATTCTTAATTTTAATGGGTAAACATGCCTGGGGAATGCAAAAGTTTTAAAATCTGTACAATAGTTTGAAAACAGCCTGCTTTGGAAACCGAGCGACATCAGCGCCTCTCTCTTCCCCAAAAAACCTCAGTGCCTGCCTCTTCAGCTCCATCTCCCCTGCAAAAATCCCAAAAAAACCTCAATCTGTGGTTCGAATTCGCACGAAGGAGCTAGCCCATAATCTCTTTAGCTTCTGATAAAAATCCCTCAGCCCACACCAAGAAGTCTCTACTCTGTCTCCGCCTTTGGGTGATGGCAAAGAAGAGGGGAGGGATCCAGCACCTCCGACGGAGGCGCCGCCTGCAATATCAGGGGATTCCCGCAGATGGTGCGTGTGGCTTCCTCGGAACATCAAGCTTCAGGTCAGTTCCATCTTTGTGTTTGGTTTATTGAGTTTCTTAGGGTTTTGAAAGTTCCATCTTTTTTGATATGGGAGTGCATTTTGATCGAGTGGCTAGGGTTTTCCTGGCCAGTTGGGGTTTAAAATTTTGGATTTTGATGTCGAATTAGTCGTGAATCCAGGCATCCGACCCTACAAAAAACCCTCAGCCAACATCCGAGATCCAGGCATTGTTCGATCTCTTGGTATGAGTTCAAATCTCACCAAGGAGCTAGCTGGATGAGAGATCGGCATGTAATTTTTCTTTTTGTCAAAATTTGATTTTGGCAGCCAATATTGACTCCATGTTCTTCGCACCTCATTTTTGGTTTAATAATCCAGAGTATTGGCTATCAGCAAGAAAAATAACATGCACTTCATGAGGTAATTTTATTATTATTGTTGGGATTTTTTTAACTGTGTAAATAGGATAGCTTCGGTGCATTGAAAGAGTCGCTCCGTTCAAATCTCAGTCCAATCGACTGATGAATCGTTCAAAGGTCAGATCTTTTTCTGTTTTGTTAATATGATAAGGGTTTTCATCTGATTCCATAGGCACAGTAGCATATTGTTACTAGAATCATATTCAAATTTTAGAGTTTAGGAATTTGAGATCGTTAAAAGATCTGAATTTTTTGATTGGGTTTAAAATTGTTTGCAGTATTACCCGTTGAGAAACCTACATAGCACAAATCCTGTGTGTAGTCGGCCACCGATGAGGGGACTCAGTCAGAGAAGCGTCTGATCGAACAAGTGACTGAAAGAGAGAAGGATGATGAAGCTGGTGCTCAAAATTCCCAAACCTGATTGCAAAAGAAAACGAGAAGAAGCTGGTAATTTGATGTTTAATAGTAGTCATGTCTATTTTATCCTTCTATCTTCTGTTTTGTTCGTGAGGTAGTTTATTGAATTCTTTTGATTTTTTTCATGTTATTTATCCTTCTATCTGTTGTTTTGTGTTATCACGATTTTCATGGGTGTGGATAATGCAAATTTATTGTGGACATCGGGTGCACGCCACATATAATTATTCAGTTTAATATATCTTTTTAAATATATTGTTGGATTGTCGAAGCATTGATTCGTACAACCTAACCTTCCATTCTTCTCTTCCTCTCTCTCTCTCTCTCTCACTTATTTGTGTAAGTGCCAGGTAAGTTAGGTGACAGTTTATTCCAACTCCATCAAATATTGGTTTGATGAGCAATACATATGCACTATTATTGGCTGACGTCCATGTGTGGGTGTGAGGTGGGTTGGTTATTAAGGATAGTTTGGGATTTAGGTCCATGTATGTGTGCATGTGTGGATGGTGGTGTCGAGAACCATAGAAATGATTTTTTGATCTTTTTTGTCAAAAAAATCATATCCATTGTTTGTTCCTGAAAATTTTCATAATACCATTGCAGGTGGCTGTGTCAAGAGCTTATGTCAAGCACGTGGCATGTGTCATACAGCCATCATGCTCTCAATGGTCTTTTGGTTGTCGGTGACTAAAAAGTTGTAAGTCAATTGCATTAAAAATGATTAAGTTGCCCATAACGTAATCACAAAATTTCTTACTAAAAAATAAGAACGTGTTAACTCCGAACACAGATTTTAATGAAACATCGTGTTCTAAGACATACTCAGGGATCACGGTGTACACTGCTACTTATATATTGCAAAAAAAAACTGGCATGTGCTCATGCCAACTGCAAATAATTGTACTTCAATGAGCAGGGAAATTGAAGCGACTATTTCCAGACACAAGCTAAAACGACACTCTTTAGTTTTTAATCAGATCTCATCTTCAATCTGATCTCAGTTTGCGATCTCAGCTTTGATCTTTATTTTTTATGCATATTAACTACCAATAAGGATCATTTACACTGAAATAAACCAAAGCTTTTCTCTTAAGCTTTGTGAAGGATAAAATACAAAATGAATAAGAAGAGATATTACCAGCAAGCATCTTAGAGTCCGAACTTAGCTTTGATACTTTTATTCGTTTTTAGATCTCATCTGTTCGACATAGATCGACTTCTTGATTCATGATCTGAAATTTTTGATTCTGGAAAATTGATTTGAGTGATTCCAAGATCGGGAGATCCTCTCCGATTCATGGCAGAGCTCGCATGGTGATTTCCGTCGAAGAAGCCATTGCTGGAGGTATTTGGATTTGTTTCATGTTTGATTTGTTTTCTAATAAAGTAATGTGGCGAGAAATTGATTTATGTTGGAATTTTTGGGTTTTCAGGATGAGCAACCTGATGTTCAGGGACTATCCGTTTTGATTTCTGCGGAAAGATGCGAGACTAATAATCTTATTGGTAAGAGATTGTTTAATCTGATTTCGATTTTTCCCATATGTGATTGTATCAAGACATGATTAAGGTTCAAATTTCTTCCTGACTACTTGGGTATGTTCATTTCAACTAAAGTCTCATATATCGCATTGTGAGGCACCCTTTCATTACAAAGACCTCAGTTCTAACACTCATGGATTAGGTTGCCAGCAGAGTCGAGATTGCTGATTTTCAAGTTGATGAATGTCATGCTCTTATGGGATTACAACCGATGCACATTCATGTAGACATGGCAAGAGAGGCTGACTTGGGAGAAATCAACAGAAAATTGTGTTTTTGGGAGAAATAAACAGAAAATTTTCTGAAATTTTCAGTGCATGACATATCTCAGAAAAATTTCTGTGCTACATGAATGTGTTATCACATATCTCACAAAATGGGAAGGTTTTGTGATTCCTGAAATTTTCTGTGCATGACATATCTCAAAAAAAATTCTGTGCTACATGAATGTGCTGTCACATATCTCACAAAATGGGAAGGTTTCATGAACAGAAGCACATATCTCATATATCTCAAAAAATCACCATGTCACATATCTCGCATATCTCAGAAAATTTGCTTCATATCTCATTATCATTTTTGCTTCATATCTCATATCCCATAATCATTTTTGCTTCATATCTCAAAAAATTCGGTGGCATATATTTAGAAATATATGTAGCATCATATCTCATATCTCAGAAAATTGTGCTTCTGATCCTGAAACCTTCCCATTTTGTCCTTCATATCTCATAATCATTTTTATGTAAAAAGAATCGGATGATGATCTTTCATGTCATGCTGTAAAAGCTGCAGCCTTCTTCTTCATGCTTCTTTCATTCTGCATGGTCATAAGAGTAAACTTTTAGCCTAGAAATCAGGACACTTCAACCATGGAGTTGTGGCATGTAGCTGTCACACAAATGGACATGACATTTCTATTTTGATAATATATATTAGAATTTTCTTAAGTATCATCGTGTCGTATTGTCATCATCTCAGCATTTCCCTATCAATGACCTGGTCAATGAACACAGTAATTAGAGCCAACAATTGCATCAAGGATTAAATCAGCATGATGAACAGCTTCAAAATAATGAAACGAAAGAATTTTGATATAATAAAATGACTCAAAAGCATGTCGAGCAGCGATTGTAGCAGGGTGCATGTAAAAGACCAATTTGCAGCCCATGACACTCCATCTAGCTGTATCTAACCAAGTGCTTTTATGTGCCATGCAATTTGGATTTTCATCCATTGCCATGGTAATGTTGCTAATTAGACACAAATAAGAGGGAAGTTCTTTTATTTTCGACGTCGGTCAAAAAAATTAGAAGGAACTTTCATAACAACCTAATACGGTTGTTGATAGTCATAAGATATTGGCACATGCTATGAAGATACCTGCCCATGCTGTGAGCTAACATCCATATAGACATGTTTTGAATCACATCTCATGAACTCATTGTGGTTAACAACATACAGAGAAAATCATAGTAAATATGTCATCTTGGAAAAACGGCAAAATGATGTGCTTTCTATGGGGCACACTATTATGCTAAAAAGTAATCAGCAAGCTTTCAGTCTATTACCATGTACATGGCCCATGATTTCTTCCTTTAGAAAGCATCAAACTAGCAATAATATATCTAGCAGTATCAATTTTTCGTTAATCGACTAACAACTCGAAAACATTTTCGTGTTACCTTAACTAAAGCACATACATGAGAAAGGAATATGTACACTCCACGCTAACAAGTTAATGTGATATAGGTAAAATAGGTGATCATGTCTTGCACAGATAATCATTACATCTCTAATGAACTTCAAAAAATTTCACCTAGGATTTAATGATCAGGCCAACTGCCTTTTCTCTTTCATTTCCTTGACATCGAGGTATGCTTATAGGGGTTTTAATTATTTTTTGGAGTGTAAAATTCATTCCTTTTGCTGATTTTTTTGTTGTTTTTCAAAAGGTATTGGAGTTGGCTGGGAACAAATCAGCAGCACATTCATAACAAAATTCTGGGAAAGACCCAAACAAGAAGACGAGGATCATCCCAAGGCACGTGCTGCTGGCAGTGAGGAATGACGAGATTCCTGGCAAGCTACTCTCTGGGGCCACGATCGCACACGGTGGGGTCCCTGCCGAACATCAATCTGGTGCTTCTTATTGGAATTCTTCTTAATGGTTGCCAAAATTTGTTCTGTGAAGGAATTTTTGTTTAAAAAAATTTGTTATGCTGCGGAAATTCTTAGTGTGTGTTATTTTCACTGAGGAATGTAAAACACATGTTAGTGCCATTTGTTTTTTTGACTTAAGGAACTTCCGTCGCAATATGAAGAGTAGAGTCCCTGCTCAAGCTAATGTGTAGATCTCAAATGAGTTTATCATGAATATTTCGAGCATGAAATATAGTTGTAATTGTTTTCCAATTGTTTTAAGGAGTTTCTTATCCTTTTCAAGCTGTATGATGGAAAAATATGGTAGAAATATTGCATTATCCACTGCATCCTAAGTGGAAAGTATGAATAGAATTGATGTATTGTTGTTTTATTGGAAAAACGTTGTGCTCTTTCCAACTTACTCCTTTTTAGTTATTTTAGCTTGGTTATTTGTTCCTTTATATTGCTATTTTTGTGCACGATGGCAATGATATTATTAGGTAGATTACGCATTCCATTTGATAAAATTGAGTATTTTGGGGGTTTAAGTATCATAAAGTAATCAGAGACCTTATCTTAAGATGCAATTAAATTTGCAGTTAAATTAATTAAATGTAATACTATTATTATGACAACTATAATTAGTCGTATTGTAATCATTTAATGATTGTTTATATTGCAAGTATAATTGAATATAGAAAATACCCCGTGCACGGGTGCACACGCAAGAAGAAGGACGAGAACAAGGAGAAGATCCCGGAGGCTGATGAGCTTCAGGTGCAAAGAGGGCGTTGGTTGGGCATTCGATGGGTAATTTCTCTAATTTTTTTGTTATTGTTCTGGTCGATTCTTGATTGGGCGTTCGATGGGTTTTCTATAGATCCATGGGCTGTAGATCCATCTTCTTTTAATTACAAGAGGATTCTTGATTGGGTGTTTGATTTGAGACCATTGCAAGTCAAACTAATGAAAATATACGAGAATGTTCCGCAGTTCCTCATCTTTTTCCTAATATCTGCAGTATACGAGTATACGAGACTGTTTTTGTTAACACTGGGCCGGAGAAGTAATATATAAGTGCAATGAATCTATAAACTATGATTAGTATTTTCTTTGGATAAAATTATAATTAGGTAAGATGCTGCTTTGTGGAGGTGGCCGTCAAAACTTAAACAAGAAGCATATTTTAAAAAATATGAAAGACGTTATTGTGGCATTCTTAATTATGTATTAATATGTATTGTTAGCTTCATTAATATGTATTATTAGCTTCATTATTCTACAAAAAGAAATTACAACTAGCTTTGTTGTTCTGCTCATTGCTGCTTTGATCTGTCAATACTTTAAAAAGCAATAAAATTGGCTCTTACCTTACCATCCAGAATCAAGTTATCCCTAAAAACCAAACACACCTCCCAAAACATGCTAACCTGATCTTCTTTATTAATCCTCCACTAAACCCACTAACCACCCGTTATAATCCTTCACTAATCAATTTCCTACTATCCATACACACCCACCCAACAGCACCCAACCAGGGCCCCACATGTCATCAAAAAACAACAAATATCGGTGGGTCGAAGGAGAAATGAACCCACCCTCTAATTTTATAAGCTGCCACTCCTCCTGTTTTTCTTTTAATTGTTTTTTCTTCTGTTTTTCTTTTATTTCTCACCATGCTCTCATCCTCCTCCGCCTCCTCCAATCAAGATCCGTCGCTGCCCAAGACGTGGGAGCCAAAACCTAAGGGCCGGGCTGTGTCGCAGTGGCGGGCGGTGGGGTAGTAGAGGGTCTACAAGTACAACCAACGCCTCCTCGAGGCATTGCGTGGACTGCAGCCGCAGCGGCGAATGCACAGCGCGGGCTCCATAAAGGAGGCCGCAGACTCGACCCTAGCCTTGGCGGCTCGCGGGCAGTCGAGGTGGAGTCGTGCTATCCTGACGAGCCACCGGCGCCGAGTGATGCTGAAGGCAGGCGGGAAAGTCCGGAGGAGGAAGCTGAGGGAGTCGAAGAAGAATCCATCCGCTGGGGCGAAGCCGACGGGCGGGGAGAGGAGGGTGAGGGAGAGGCCGAAGACGGGAAATAATTTTTGGGGGCGCTCGCGCCTGATAAATTTTTGTTTGTCTAAATTTTGTAGGGGGGAATAATTTTTGGGGTGAATAAAGATTTTGAGGGGATATCTTAAATTCGGCGTCCGCACCAAAGTGAGCCAGCTAAATTTTTGTTCGTCTAAATTTTTTAAGGGGGAATAATTTTTGGGGTGAACAAAGATTTTGAGGGGATATCTTAAATGAACCGTGCCCCTCGGGCACGGGTTATGACTAGTGTATATATATATATATATACTAGTCATAACCCGTGCCCTAAGGGCACGGTTCTTCTAAAATATTCCCCTCAAAATCTTAGATCACCAAATTTTAAATGAACAACACTAAGCAAAGTGGTTATTTAATTTCTACAAAATTTTTAAATCCCCTCAAAATTAAGTTTCCAACTGAGAATTTAATTCCCCCAAAAATTTTAATTAAACCATCATTATTTAGGTTCCTTAAGATTCAGGCACGATTCATTTAAAATATTGCCCCCTCAAAATCTTGGATCCCCTAATTTTTAACAAACAACAATAATCCAGGTGCAATTATTGTTAGTTAGTATAGCCAAAAAATTTCAGTCCTCCGAAAATTTAGTTCTCCTGTTCTTTTAAAATATTCCCCATCAAAACCTTGGAACCCCAAATTTGAAACAAACAACAATAATTAAAGCACAATAAATGTTATTTACTTCATCCCAAAAAATTTAGTTCTCCCGAAATTAAATTTAATTCCATTCTGATTCAATTCTCCCAAAATTTATAGTTTCCCATGAGAATTTAGTCCAAGGTTTTTATTATTTGTGGTAGCTCAAAAATTTGTCGTGTTCACCTTGGATGTTTTAGTATCAAATTTTTTTCTGTCACTATAGTGTTCATCAGGCTTGTAGTCTAGTGTTCATATGGATCCCTCTACCAGTATGATAATGGGCGTCGCTTTGGCTAATCCTGTATCGGATTGGATTAATGCGGTTGTGTTGACATTTTATGTTACGTTATCAGACAACGGCTGTAACACCAACCCCTACTATACTTGCATGCTCCATCTCAAGCTTCATGCAATGTTCTAATGTTTTGGGTGGCGTTTATCGACGGGTTCAAAGTGGTTGTATCCCTCAATCTGCTTCTTGCCATGGTTGTCCACTGCCATTATTTGTCCCTCAATCTGCTTCTTGCCATGGTTGTCATCAATCTGCTTCATATGGATCCCTCTAGCAGAAGCTGGAATTTTTCTTGTATTGTTATAAGATTGTTTGATGCTTAGATAGTATGTTATGGATTTACAACGCAATTATGATTTGAACCATATTTGTAATTATTGTTAGTTTCTTATATGTAAGGGCGCCAAGATGATTGATATTAGGTTTCTGGGTTCTTGACAAATTTGATGTTGGCAAACTTAAATAAAAGCAATATATATTAATATTGTGTTCAGTATCAATTGTTGTTGTTGTTAGTATTATTGTCACTTTTAAGGTAAGCTTCTCATCTCCTTGCACAATTACTATTAATGGACAGCCTCGACTTTCCGTAAAGAAATGTCATGTTATGCCACTAAGCTAACCTACTTGGGCTCCATATCAATACACATAGTAATAATCTAGGCCTATTTGTTTAGAGAAGCACCTGGACTGTTATGGATTAGGCATGTGCATTTTCGAACATTTTACCCCTTTTTAAATCTACATTTCTTGAATTAATCATGTAACACAACATTTACATTTGAGTTGCTGCCTGTGCAAATACAGGCTCAACGTTACATTTAAATGTACAAAAGGAAAAAAATAAAAGAAATAATATTATACATGACTGTTGTAATTTGCATATCATCATGATGAGACTATTATAGTACAAATTCATTGGCTAAGAGGCTTTGAGCAAAGCATGATTCCTGGTATAGAAAAATCAATACACAATTTTCATCATCATGTGTTCAGCCCAGCATGCTGCCTAGGTATAAGATGGAAGTTCCTTGGAGACAATCAAGTGATTTTGAATCGATCTCGAAATAACAGATGCAGGCAACATGAAATTGAAGAATGAAACTGTGCTACGATTCAACCGAGCAAAGTCTAACCTTGCCACCTTCGATTTCAAAAAAAACATTGAACATGAAGACAATGTTTCAATGTCACCTGCTCTCTTCTTCGGGGTGAAAATTTTAAAAAAGAAGAAATATATATAACATTTCCACTATTTTGAACTTTGTGTCTACTTGAGTTGGTTCTGAAGCTACATAGCTTCTCATATCATGTGCATGTTTATCAAAAACAGATAGTAGGATCATATGCATAAATTATATGAATTGAATCTAATATTGGTGCAATGATCATAGATATAATTTAGATCTCTCATTACTATGGTAAAATCCAATGGTGCGTTAATATATCAAGTTTTGAATGATCTGGTACATGAGTTGCTGCAGCTCTGTAAAACTTTAAATTTCCCAGTGTGCATTCATTCTTAACTCCAGTTTCTTCACAACTAAACTAAAATTTACTTACATTACCTATAAGTGCATGCATAAATAAAATACACTCAAATTTTAAAGTCACAAAATTGTATTTGGCAAAACTTTACAAAACACGTTGCAAAATTGCAAAATTCAAAATAAGACATCTAATTATCATGAGCTGCTTCCTCCTTTGCGGGAGAAAAAAATTGAGCCTTGAGTAGCTCAATATTAATGAAAATCTAGAAAGTTTTCTAGGCAAACCTAAAAAGATTCTTTAAAAGAGAAGCAAGAAATCCCTAATATTTACAAAAGTAAACATATTACACAATTAGCAACCACCTCATATCTCAAACCACCCAATTTTCCTACCAACACAAACTTTCCAACTCACAGTTGAATAAGCCATAATCCAAAGTAATTTCAGACTCCATTATCAGAGGGGAAGGAAAGCTGGACGCATTTTACAATTCAAACTCTACAGATCATAATTTAATTTCCTAAAGCCTATGTGATGAAAAAATGTCAACTTTTCCAGTCTAATTCCAACCTCACCCCAGAAAATCACCTGATTGCCATGAAAATCGAGTATATGCACAGTACTATCGTGAAAAACACTTGATCATCCGCTCGGTGATAGCTATCGAATCAGCGGCATCTGTCAATAGAAGAAACGGCAAGCTAACCCCCATTATCTGATACTCCAATCGTAGCCCATCCTCTTCCTCATTCTCTTCTCCGTCATAATACAAAAGATCTCTTTCACGAACGGGCGATCAAATTGAGAAACCTAATCCATATAATTCTCCACTTTATGAGAAACTTGATGAGGAAAAAATCATGGTCACAAACTCTACCCACTTTGTAAACATATAAATAATTAGACCAAAACATAGCAAAAACACTAAAAGAAATAAAGAGACAGCAGAGAGCTTACATGAACATGTCAAAACAATTGAGCGTAGCGATCATTCGCAACTGCAACATTTGGGAGGAGGAAGGAAGCAGTGACCCTTATTTTATGGGTGGGTTCTAACACACAAAATGGTGCAAAAAATTTCAATTCAGTCAATGTTAATAATTTTTCGTTTTGTGTATGTAAAATTGACAGCAGTTGACATGAACCCTCAATTTTAAAAATTTATCAAGCAAATGACAGGAAGACACCCCTCTCATAAAATATTGGAAGGTGGGGTGCTTGAGAGATACCTGAATTTGAGCTTAGAATCTGAATTTATCAAGCAGATGATAGGAAGATGCCCCTTCGATCTGCATGCACATAAATTCTCTAAGTTTAGAATCAAAAATCATTGCTCATAAATTGCATGCACAGTATTTTTAAAAAATCATTGCTCATAATTTGGGGGGTTTGGATTATATTTTAAAATCAGAAATATGTGGCGACAGCAAGCTGGAATGATTTTTGGGTGGTTGAGATAATTTTGAGCAATGATGTCGCTTCTCACTGTGAGTACCTAGAATCTAAAATTCATTGATGTCGCTTCTCAGTGCAAGATACATAAAAAAAACAGGCACTTTAGCATGTATATGATATATTTTGGATAGGTTCGAATATTTCTGTTGTCATTCCTACCAAAAAAACACACTACCAAAAAACAGACACTTGCATTTTTGTTGCCCTTCCTACCAAATAAACAGACACCACCAAAAAACACACTTCTTAGTGCAAGATACCAAAATACTCTTAAATATATCATAATTTTGGATGGGTTTGGATCACATGCACATAAATTACTCATATATTGACAGTAATGGGACCATTCAAATTGCATTGCTTAATGAAAATTCCAACTAATATGTCAAAGCTATTCATAAAAATTAAGGATTCTCCTTACGCATAAGCAAATTCTGAGAGCGCAAGCTTGAGCAAAGAGACCTCGGCCTTGGACAATGTCGACTGAAGGCTCGACACACTCTGAATCATATCATTCAACATTATCACCTTCACAAAATCACATGCAGAAACCTAAAACCGACATATATTTGAGATAATTTTGGACCGGCACAAAATGACACTAAGATTGGGTTCTATTGGAGTAGGATTCTGTGGATATAATTTAGAACCAACATTGGTGCAACTGAAGCTATAAAGGGATGAACATGAACATTCAAGCTTTAGCACATCATATACAGCGGCACTTGTTAGCACTCTTTTTCAGTATTTCTATGTTGATCGAGATATAAATTAAGCACATTATGCCATGTGTCATAGCATGTAATCAATATACGCTTTTACAGTATTATCTGAATCCGACTTTCTTTTTTGTGCTTTTAGATAGCTGGTGCAGGTGCAGATTGACACCCTACTTACGGACTATATATATTCTCTCGATTAAAGAGAATTACATGGATAGCAAATTGGCACCATAGTTTATTTATAATCAGGGCATGTATTATCCGGCACCAGGCAACTATTGCGAATATGTTTGTACATGTACTCTGTTAATATTTTCTTCCTTTTCTGAAGGTTTGCCACTTCATAGTATAATATTCTAAGGTGTGTATTTTTCTTATTGTCTTTACTCTTTGTTATGTTTAAATAGGAACGGAACCAACCACTGACTGGGATGACCACCACAAGCTTTTAAGTTTAGATGGTCAAGACCTCTAGTTATCGGCACGCTTAATTTGTGTGTGTGTGTCTGTTTGTCTGTGTGTAACTTTTTCTGGACTAACACATTTTGTTGGACTAACACCTACACATGTTGCTTTGTCTTTTCCTGCTACAGAGTTTGCAAACTGAGTATTTGCCATGTGTACACTATATACCGCCATATGATTATGAACAGTCTCCTTACAACCCTTTCAATCCATACATCCATGGTGCTGTTGTAGGAACAGATGTCTCATTTATGGGAACACAACAGTGCTTCACCAACTCTCCATATCTCAAACTGTTTCCCCACCTCCTTACATTCCACTTCATAGTCAATCTGGTTCAGATCCTCTCATGAATGCTTCTCCTGATCCGATGCTTTTAAACAATGGAGCTGTAAAATATGCACCTCCATTATCATCTCTGAGTGTGACAACTGCACCATTGAAAGTTGCTTTTGATAATTTTTCTCTAGAGCCCTCCTACTCATATTCACATCAGATTCAATCAGATTCAATTTGTCTCTAATGCCCTCATACTCCTATTCACATGGACAACAAAACATCTCTAAATTGGAAAATTTGCACATGACAAAGAACAACTTTACTCAAAGAACCCACATGCACCAACAAATGCAAGCAAACCCAAATTTCCAAGATATAGTTTCCTTCTTTATCATTCCCATTGAAAGCAAGTCAAATCGGAACTCAATTTCAGTCCCTTTGAATGCAAAAATTAGAGGGAAGAATCATAAATGCAGCTTCATTCTCTAGACGCATCCCACAACCTTCTTTGGAGAAGAATCGTTTGGTCCTCTATCTCGCTGTCCCGATGTGAAATACAGCCACTTATCCTAGTACCCGACTAAGGTGGTCTTGATGCAAAAGGGCATTCATCCAATTATGGACCATTCCTGTATACAGAATCAACTTTAGACCAAAATGTAAAGAAAGAAAGAAGTCTAAACAAATAGTAAAGTAGAAATTTTATTTATTCAATGGTTGTCCACATGATATGTGCTAGATTTTTTGGCACCAATCACGACCAATATTGTTACGCAAAGGTAACAAATGAAGAACAAATAGTGGTAAAATATTGTAAGACTGTAGAGTGCTTTCACATGGTAAGGTCGATTTAAATTGAGACCTGCATCTATTAAGCCTTGCCATGTTCGTCGTCTCTCAGATTTGCCAACAGTATATGCAAATTTTAAAATTGTCAAAATATTGAACCTCGTTATCTCGTAAATATATTCGGCTACATAATGTATTCTTTCCAGACTGTATATGCATTCTCACATTATCATTTTCTCTTTGGTTGCAGAAACTATTCACATCTGTTAGGGATAATGAGGTTCAATATTTACAGACTGTATATGATACTCAATTGTGTTCTTCTATGTCTACTTGATGCTACTCAATCGCAAAAACTATTCAATTGAAGATTTTGTTCAATTATATAGCCGTGCATTAACATCTTTTTAGAAAATAGATGTGTGTTCATAACCTGGAGTATAAAACAGATTACTCACCTGAACAATTACAACTGAAGAATTGTAGCAACTAAAAATTAGAAGTTAAAACATGCATTAGTTAATAACAAATATCATTAAATGTATGAGAAATTTGAAATTCAAACCAACGATGTAAAAGCATAGTAAGGTTGTATGAAGCATATGATATCACAAATATCTAATAGAAAAGTTTGAACCATGAGCATTAAATGACGCATAAAACAAATTTTGAAGACTCACCAGAATTACATCAGAAGAACATAAAAATATATAAAGCACATATATGGAAGAAAGCCTAAAAAATCAACATATACCTTCATGGTCTCCCTCTCGAATCTGCAGGTGCATCTATATGTTGCCCTATAACATTGTAGTATCCAAAATCAGATTTTAGGCAAGACAATTTTCTTTACATATATTACAGAAACCCTACTATGCATTGCTATTCGGAATCGATAAAACCCAAACTATCCAGCTCATTAGAAATATCATTTTTATTCAAGTGAAAAACAAAAGAAGATATAATGAAGTTTAATACATCTATCCACACGTAATTTCTCCATGTTACCTAAAATTTAACCACACCCCAACACACACACACACACACACACACACACACACACACACACACACACACACACACACACACACACACACAATGAAGTTCATGCAAGCTGGTATACCCCAAAATAGAAAAGTGATCATTTTAACTTGATACTTGACCTGATTAAGTTCAAAGGAGCTATATTCTCAGTTAGTTAACGTGAAGATGTCGGTCTGCTTAAACAACAACTTCCACGTGCAAAATATTCAAATTCCATCGAATCCATACACCCATTACCTGGATATCCTATCCAAACTCCTTCAAAGCAACAACCGTGATCATCTCCAACTGCAAGCCATCAACCAAAAGCCCAGCCATAACCTGCAGTCAAAAAAAATCCCCCCCCAAATAAATCAACTCAAAACCCTAATCAAAACGACATAAAACACAAAGTTTAATCTAATAATCACTCGCCAAAGCAATTTGTGGTCTTCCCAACCCCAATCTCATCCTCGGCCTCCCAAATCTTAGTAGCTGTAGCAGTTAATTTAAATGATAATAACAACAGCCAACAAACATCTCTGAAAGCACAAACAACAAAATAGCAATGATAACTAATAGTATTAATAAAACTAATGCCATAAGGATTGGTCTAATTCAGACTTCTCTAGTGCTGGACTAAACAATATCACCACCCAGCTTCACCCTTGCTACCCCTCCCTCCAGTAAATTTCCTCCAAGATTTGATAGACAGATTACATAGGAAAAACGCACAAAAGCTTTAATTTGTTCAAGTAAAGCCAATGCATGAACATATTTATTATTAAACCCTTTAGTTGAGCTCATTCCAAATTAACCATATGACAGCTAGAGCATACAACACCATTCTATCAAACTACCCGTAAGAACATTCAAGTCTATTCATGAAGTCCATAAACCGAGTAAATTTGTAAAAGAAAATTCTGAATCTGTAAGACGTAATATTCAAATTATACAGAATGGAGAAACAAACAGATTCCTATCTAATTCATAAGTTTTCTGAAGTTTTAAAACAACACATTGGAGAAACAAACAGTTTTCATAAGTTTTCATAAGTTTTCAGAATGGAGAAACAAACACATTGTATAAAAAATGACAGATTGACTTTAATTACTGAAATAAAATCAGGTGAGGTAACATCCAATAGGAGACAAATCTACCTATTGTTATCTGAACATCTCTCAAAAAATTACCTGCAGAATAAATAGGTAATATAAGAATTGACAATTTTTTGGATACAGTTCTGAGATTATATGGTTTATGTCTAAACGTGGCGTCCAAGGTAAAAAGGAGCTCTATAGAAAGTTATGCTCTGGAAAGCAACGATTCGCTAAAATAAACTACAACTGGATGATTCCTGATTGTCTGTATAGGGAAAAGGGAAATAAAGAAAATATCGTGGCAGGGCCTAAATTGCTAAACAATGAGTGATGTGTGTCTACAGTGACATTTACGATTAGGAAAATGGAATATGAATAAACTCATTTAAGAGGACATATTGAAGGCAAGAGTTCATACTAAACCCATAAAACTCTTCTTCTTGGGCCGTCTTGCTTTTCTCTCTTCCGGATGATGTTCTGGAATAATTTGAACAGCCATTGCCAAAATCGTACTTGAACTGAGAGTCTGAATTCAATAAGGTAATATAAGCATGCTTGATCCGCATGAATTTCTCTTAAGAAGTAAATTTAGAAACGAAAATACTTTGTACTCAACATCATATAACTGAAATGCATATGGTGTACCACATAAACTTTAAAAACATGTAAACATTCAGAACAAACTCAGGTCATCATTGCTAAAAAAATTGAAAATATGTTTAATTTCCTCATCTTGATACAAACATATTTCAACTTGAAATTTTCATAATATGTTTAAGTTCATGTGTTATTAACACATGGAGGAAATTAAAGATGACCTGTTTTGTTGCGATTTTGATGGATCTCCTCATCTTGATAGAGCGTGAGCACATTCAGAACCAACTCAGGATGCTGCAAAATATTACATGAATCGAACCTTGAGTACAAATACTGCAAGATCCATCAAGATGCTGTAAAATATTACATGAATCAAACCTTGAGGTCAGCCAGATATCCTCACGCTCAAGCCCAGTGGCGATCGGCTCACCAAAGCACATTGAGAACCAACTCAGGATGCTGCAAAATATTACATGAATCGAACCTTGAGCATAAATACTGCAAGATCCATCAAGATGCTGCAAAATATTACATGAATCGAACCTTGAGATCAGCCTAGATCTCCTCGCGCTCAAGCCCATTGGCGATCGGGTCACCAAATTCCGATGAAAAGAGGAGAGCGCTTGGGCCCTTGGGTGAAACGTAAGCTGAGAGACCCAGCCCCAGGTATCAGAAAGCAACAAAGATAGGATTTTGATGAGAAGTTGTGGGAAATCCTGGAAAATAACGGAGACCCAATTGGGGCGAGAGATCAAAGAGCAGTTCAAGAATAGATATTTTCGGATTTTTTGGGAGATTTGAGAGAGAGAAAGGGATGCTCAGATAACAATGTATAACTTTGGGATTTTTTGGGGCTTACCTCGGAAATCTGGGACATTTAACCGAACATTTAACCGAAATCTGGGATTTTTTGGGGCTTGCCTCTGCCAAAACCTTAAATTTGAGCTGGGATTCGAACATTGAAGCGTGCCTTAAAACCTTGCAGACAAAACCTATAGCTCCTAAAAACTTGAAAACGCCGCAAGCCTGGTCTTGGTCTGTTCAACCTTCAAAGGAAATTTCATTAACTTAACTTTTATTTTGGATGAAAAACATGGAGGCGAGGTTGCTTAGGGTTCCACCGTTGAGTCGAGGTTGGAGATGGTAGATGGATCAAGATCACCAATGGGCGAAGGTCTGGAGGTTGGAGATAGCAGAAGGATCAAGATCACCAGAGGGATCACTGCTCTCTCTCTTGCGTAGACTGAGATGAAGGATGCCTCCTGCGAAAGCTAGGGGCGAGAGTTGGTTGCAGGAAAAAAACAAACCAAAAGTTTTCAGTACAAAGAAAATAGACAGATGAGAGAGAGAGCCATGATTTGGACATAAGTTTGAATTTTGAAATATCATCCAAAATGTTGGCTTGTTGAAATTTTTGATTTTTTGAATTTCCCCTCATGTCACAAAGTTTCCCCAAGTTTTCCCTCCAAAATTTGTCCTAGTCAGCCTAAACTTTGTCCTAGTCAGCATTTTCCATGTCCTCGTCAGCATGTCCTACTGGGACAAAATTCAAATTCTTCATGCTTTATAGAATATATATATATATATATATATATATATATATATATCTATAGTCATTACCCGTGCCCATAGGGCACGGTTTATTTAATGGCTGAGTTTTTCTCCCCCACAAATTTCAAGTTCCCCAAAATTTCAAGTTTTCCCACAATTTCAAGTTTCCCCCAAATTTAACTTTTCCCCCAAAATTTAAGTCCCCCCAAAATTTTCATTACCACATAGGACAAACTTACCACGTAGGACAAAGCTTTGTCCTTGTAGGATAAGATTCAAAATCTTCAAAGAACTGGAAAAAAATGGTCGGAAGGGGTGAGAATAAAAAGTGTGGGTGGGTGTGTGGAGAGGGTCCATGGGCAAAAATACAAAAACCGGGGTTGTAAGTGCAAAATTCCCCACCTCCTCTTTTATCCCTCAAAATCTCATCTCTTATATTTTCTCTTATCCAATTTCCCTGTTTTATATAATAGATATCCAAATTCTCTTATCCAATTTCTCATGTCCAAATTCTCTTATCAATTTCTCTTGATAACATCCGTCTTTTATATAATAGATATCTCTTATCCAATTTCTCTTGTCCAATATCTCTTATCCAATTTCTCTTGATAACATCTCTCGTTTGTAATATAGATATCTATTATCCAATTTCTCTTGATAACATCACTCTTATCCAATTTCTATTTTCCAATATCTCTTATTCAATTTCTCTTGATAACATCCCTCTTTTATAATATAGATATTTCTTATCCAATTTATCTTGTCAAATATATCTTATCCAATTTCTCTTGATAACATCCCTCTTTTATAATATAGATATCTCTTATCCAATTTCTCATGTCCAATGTCTCTTATCCAATTTCTCTTGATAACATCCATCTTTTATAATATAGATATCTCTTATCCAATTTCTCTAGTCCAATATCTCTTATCCAATTTCTCTTGATAACATCCCTCTTTTATAATATAGATATCTCTTATCCAATTTCTCTTGATAACATCCCTCTATTATAATATAGATATCTCTTATCCAATTTCTCTTGTCCAATATCTCTTATCCAATTTCTCTTGATAACATCCCTCTTTTATAATATAGATATCTCTTATCCAATTTCTCTTGATAACATCCCTCTCTTATAATATAGATATCTCTTAATCCATTTATCTTGTCAAATATCTCTTATCCAATTTCTCTTGATAACATCCCTCTTTTATAATATAGATATCTCTTATCCAATTTCTCATGTCCAATATCTCTTATCCAATTTCTCTTGATAACATCCCTCTCTTATAATATAGATATCTCTTATCCAATTTCTCTTGTCCAATATTTCTTATCCAATTTCTCTTGATAACAACCCTCTTTTATAATATAGATATCTCTTATCCAATTTCTCATGTCCAATATCTCTTATCCAATTTCTCTTGATAACATCCCTCTTTTATAATATAGATATATATATATATATATATATATATATATATCTATATTATAAAACAGGGATGTTATCATGGGTTATTGGATAAGAGATATTGTATAAGAGAATTTTGTTAAGAGAATATGGATAAGAGAATTTGGATAAGGGATAAGAGAATTTGGGTAATTGGTTAATACATTTTGTTGGTTAATACATTTTGTATGAGAGAATTTGAATATGAGAAATTGGGAGATGAGAAATTGGTTAAGTAAGACAAACAAATGGATTAGTTTAGAGAGAAAGTCTTGGGGGAACGTTTGAATCTGAGGGGGGTAAGTGGGTTCAAATTTTGAAATTTGAAAAAGAAATCATTGTTATTTTTTTCTCTTCCCAAGAGGCTGACATCCCGCTGTTTTCATTTTTTAAGCAAAAAAATGGGCGCTGCTTTTCTTGCAAAAGAGGG
The DNA here is from genome assembly GCA_030789695.1 of Scilla litardierei. Taxonomy (NCBI): domain Eukaryota; kingdom Viridiplantae; phylum Streptophyta; class Magnoliopsida; order Asparagales; family Asparagaceae; genus Scilla; species Scilla litardierei. The sequence continues at coordinate 120,458,448 of CM061141.1, forward strand.
GAAAACAAATTAACAGATCTCAAAAAAATGGGCGATGTTGTTTCTTCAAGCAGATCGGTGATTAAAGAGCGGGGTTCCAACAATCATAGTGAGACAATGAAGATCTTCAATCTGTGGATGTCAGCCTAGCTCAAAGGCATGTTGAAGATGATGGAGGAGAGAGGGCGGCATCTTGGACGCTCTATACGCAGATCTCGCCAAGCTCCAGATTGAATCGTGCGGTCCGCATCTTGGACGCTCTACGGCTGCCCTAATGGGGTTGATAATCGTCTAAGCTCTCGAGTATCCTTCTGTAGAGATCTGTTCAGCTCTCCAAGCTAGGTTTTCACCTCAAATTCCATTAATTCTACAAAAAGATAAAGGTTTAAAAAGCTACTGATGGCTTTAGTTATTTTTGTTTCAGGAGAAAGAGAAAGGTTTAAAAATTTCAACTTTTGATTAATCTTTTGATATATTTGGATGTTTCCAAGAAATTTCTGGTTTTTTCTTTCAATTTATTTGCTATGTTGTTTTTTGTAGGTTGATTCATGTCTCTAAATTGAGGAATTTTTGGTAATCCATGTTTGATAAGCTTGAAATTTTTGATAAATGCATGTTTCCATAGGTATAAATTTTTTTTGCTCTGGGTGCTTCTTTGATGTGCAGTACTACATGCGGAGGTTTGTCAAGCAAATAGTTGACCTGATGAAGAAGAAGTTGTTTGCCCCTCAGTGTGGGCCTATCATCCTAGCACAAGTCAGGTTTTCTTTTCTTTTTCCCTCTTTGATTAACACTAGGAGACTTCTATTTTATTGTATTTTGATGTTTTACTTCCTACACGTAACTGGAGAATGAGTATGACATGGTGAAAGATACCTATGAAGAAGGAGGCCAGAGGTATATCAATTGTGTGGGAGACTTGGCCATTAATTCCAAGTGTGGTATCCCCTGGATGATGTGCAAGCAACATGGTGCTCCTGGACCAGTTGTGAGCATTCTTAATTGGATTTCAAAAAAATTTAAAAAGTAATATTCGATTCATAGTCTTTTGTGTTACCTTTGTGATTGGAGATGAATTTATGAGTGCAGATCAGTGCATGCAAGGGAAGGAACTGTGGTGATAATTTCCCAGGCCGCAGCAGTTCTGATAAGCCTATCCTCTGGGTCGAGGATTCGACTGCACGGTGAGTTCTTCTTCACAATTGAAGCATTAGCGATGTTGGATATTTGCTCATCTGTTGCTCCATGCTAATTTTTGTAATTCCTATGCGTGCGATTACTGGCTATAGCAGAATCATATTTTACTTCTTTTAAAAAAATTGTGTGGAATGGTAAGCTTGCCTGATGCAGTGGATAGGTTGTGTATACATGTGCTTCATTTTTGGTGATGGGTTTGTTTTAGGTTTTGCATGAACATTTGACACATTCCTTAAAAATGTAGTAAACCAGGCTATCGAAGTTTATGAGAATGCATAGATACTAATGTTCCTGAAGTTGCATATTTGACCACCGGGTGAAGTCTGAGAGTAAAAGAACATAAGACTAGAGATTCTGTAGCTGTGATAGAAGTAGCCATGGTGCCATGTCAAGGTCGCTTCACTATGCTCAGGAGGTTCAGTGGCTTGAGCCATGGTTTGTGCACACATATTGCAGAGCTACACAATGTCGTAGTAAAATACAACCACCTCCAACTCTTCCAAGCCATGAAAATAATTAATACCAACGATATTTGGGCGGCAAAGTGCCACATCGAGAATGTTTTGTAAGAGGTCTGACAAAAATTTCAAGGTCTGAATTGAAGTTGGCATATTCAATGACACACAAACATTACCCAAAAATAAGACAGATATAAAAAAACATAACTGTCCATTGTGTGCGAGTGGGTTATAGATTCCTTTTGACATCCTGTCGTTTGTTGCTAATTTAACAAGAATATGCCTTGACCACAGAAAAAAATTCAACCATCACTGCATTTCAATGACCATGGCATATTATACATAAAGCAGCCATTCAATTTCTCAAAGAAAAAGCATAGTAAAATATATGTCCCTTATTATAGTGGACAGTATCATAAGCTTAGTATATGTTAGTATAAACCATTATTAGGTGGTATTTTTCTCAACAAAATTGTAGGCCTTTTAAGAAAAATGAGAGAGATCATGTACCAATGCGCATGCAATAAAGAGAGTATCCACAATAATACCACCTACAAAACCATGGCTTGGTTCAAGAACAGGATCAAAGGTCACCTGATTTTGTGATTTCAGAATTTCTAATTAAACACCCACATTTTTTCTTTCAAATTTTCTGCAAAATGGCCCAAGGGCGCTAACATGTGGGACCCAATGGAAAACCTCCAGTCTTGCTCCAATATTATTGAAGAGAGGTATCAAAATCTCAAATATCCTTTTGCACATTTCTTGCATTTCTTTTTTGTTATAGACCCATTATGACACTAAATGCTAATATTTATGTTTCTTTTTTTATATCATGTTCATGTTACTGGTACACGTATTGGGAAAACTCAGGGTTTTAATGTTCATGTCGTTGTTGTGTCTGGGCTTGAAGGTGGTGTGGGAAGTGATGTGCCTCGATTTCGTTTCTTTTTTTGCCTAATTTTTCGTAGTGTTCTCATGTTCTCATGTTCTGTTTGCTAATTTGTTCATGTTCTATTTGCTATTTCTTTTGTTCTGTTTGCTATTTCTTTTTTAACAGTCTGCTATTTTGTTCATGTTCTCATGTTCTGTTTCAGGTTGACCACTAAATGGTATTTGTTAAACAAAAACAGGTTGCCAACATAAGACTTTTGTTCCCAATTTTTCTCAGGTTGCCTACATAAGGATGCTGACTTGATGTTGGCAACAAAAGTCTTGATACTGAGATCAGCAACCCGTTTTGATGTTGTTTTGATGTTGCCAACATAAGAATGCCAACAAAAAACCTGAATTGATGTTGCCAAGAAAAAACTTGACTTGATGTTGGCAACAAACAGGTTGCCAACAAAAGACATAAGTATGCCGATCTCAGTTTGCCATTTTTCTCAAATTCTCTAAGAAACCATCTTTATGTTGTCAACTAGAACCATTAACTTCAAAAATTGGTTCTGATACTGCCATTTCATGCCATATATCTGGTTGAAGTTTGATGGCAATCATCAATGAGAGCCCAAAAACATTGATTGACAAACTGTACCCTGAAACGATAAAGAATGAGAAGCCAATGTTAACTTAAGAAGTAGGGCATATTTGTGCTTCTTTAGTGCTGAGAGTCCTACGCATACCTTCATATATGTGTTTAGTCATAATATCCTTCTATAACCAAATTTGATATACAACAGAAACCTTTCATCTTGGGACCAGGTCAGCTACTATTTGCCATGATATTCAGAATTCTATTATTTGGTCTTAATATGGAGGGAACAATTGATCAGTTTCATTGTTTTTTATGTTTATTTTGTTGTTTATTTTGATTTAATAAGAATTATGCTATTTCAAAGTAATTCACTGTAGAATTTTGTTTATATAGAGATTGTCATTGAAATTATGTTGTTTATGTGGAGATTAGCATTTAATTTTTTTTAGAGTAATTCATTGTTGTTTTAGCGTAATTCTAGGAACCTCAATTTTGATCTGATATATTAGAAGATAAATGTATGTGAAAAACTGACTTGAGCTTCTTTGATTCGTAATAAAAACATATTTTTTTTAAATTTTTCGATGAAGTTATGAGATGTGTCTTTTCATTTCTAATTAATTAATGTTTATTTAGATCCTTGATCAATTCTTCACTTAATTCATTCAATATTTTTGTGGCATTTTAATTTTCTTTTGTAGCTGAATGTGTGAGGATCTGTCTCCCCCCATCCCTTCGTGGAAGCTCAACTTTGACCTGAGATAAAGGTATGTGAAAAACCTACTTGGGCTGTGTTGATTCTTCATGAAAACATCTTTTTTTCAATTTGTGGACTAGGGGCCAGCCATGGCCTCCTGGGGATATGTATTACTCTTCTCTTCATCTCTTACCTTCTGATTTTGTTAAAGCATCTGCTTCCTTATAATTCATATAGATTTACTTTCTCAGTAAGCAAATAAGGTTGATATCAGTTGGTGCTTTTCATAATTTAGCACTTTCAGAGGATGTCACGTTATGGGCATGGGGAAATAATGAATACGGCTAGCTTGGTACAGGGGATACCCAGCCTAGATCACAACCTATTCCAGTTCAAGAGCAAATAAGCTAGGTTTTCCCCTGGCTTTTTTTTTTAATTTTTTCAGCCCTCGACAACAAAAAGGTTTGTTTATGTTATTGTTTCACCCAAAAAATAGTTCAGATGATGAAGAGTGAATCAGTCTTCGAGTCGTAGGGTGGTCCAATCATCCTCTCACATGCATTAATCCCTTTTGTTTATAAACTTTTCTTTTGAGAGAATGTTTTTATGCTACACTGTAAATGTTGGTGGGTTTTGATAAAATGCTTATAACTTCACCAGGCTTGCCTATAAAATTTTGAATATTCACTGATGTATCCCAAAATGCCTTCAATTCTTGAATCTTCAATCCTGCCTATTAAACACAAATTATTGGGATTGAAGAACTAATTGGGACTGAATTATTATGGAAATGATTTTGTTGAAACTTGGGAATGAAACCGAATGATTTTGTAGGGACTAAAGAACTAATCATAGGCTCACAATAACTCACCGGTTGAAACCGAATCATTCCCAGGTTAATAATTGGGACTGAAGAACTAATTATAGGCTTACAATAATTCTTTTGAGAGAATGCTATGCAATTAATCATTAAGAACTAATCTCAGTTTAATCATATGCTCATTAATCATTCCCAGATTTCAACAAAATAATTGGGCTGAAGAACTAATTTGTGTTACGGGAATGAAGCTCTGAGGTCAAAATCATTCCCATTTGACAAAATCTGAATAATTCAGCCTACGGGTTTTATGAACATGCAGGTCTCTCTGCAGGTTAAATGTTGATCATTATTTGACCAACCTACATGTTTACATCAACCTGGGAATGATTATTATTTAAAGGTTAAATCTCTCTGCAGATCCCTTATTCCTAATTCATTATTCTTTTGTTGAAAGAAAAATTGTAAGGTGTTGGAAGTTCGCAGACATGTGGATCATTCTTTGGTTACAGGGAGACTAAGATCAGATATGTTGAATTCCAATACAACACACCTCTAAGAACAAAATTGGATAGTATAACAAGGACAAATTGATAGTATAACAAGGACAAATTGGATATCTTCAATATGTGAAAAGGCTCCTTTTATATTATATACTAAGCAGATTTATTTGTTCTCAGATTCATTACTAAACTAACAATATGGAAATTGGATTCCTCAGTGTCTATAGACTGGCAATTCATAGATCGAGTGTTCATTGTGTGGTTAGTTTTTGCCATAAGCTACCAGTGTAAAAACTCAGATAAGCTCAGGATTTCAACTTCCTGATTATTTTACATCACTTGCTACGCTCACCAATCGTCCATTTGGCGGTCATGGGATGAAATAGTTTGAAGAAGCTAATCTTTTGTCATCTAAAATGACTAAAATCTTGTGGTTGATTTGTCAATACTTTATTCTTTCTATCGTTGGGTTATTCATGCTGATCGAAAACTATAATGTTCTTCATCAGAGGATATGAATAAGGAGAAACCGACTCCTTCCATATTTGTCTAAGTCCGAGAACAAACTGGATTTCTACCTTATTGTGGAAGATCTGCATTCCTTAAACTACATCATCAACTTTGCACAGTTTCTTAACGTGGCAGCAAACCTGAGGCAATATTTTATGTGACAGTATATTTGAAACAATTGAGGTAAGAAATTGCCATAGATACGTTTTTGAATGGAGATACCAATCCCCTTACCCTTTTCACATGAGATTATCGCAATGCATATATATGTTGGTTCATGAATGTGAAAAACTCACTGCATATATACTCTGTTTCTTATTGCTTTAAAAAATTCACCCCCTCCCCCGTGCATGCAACTTTTGGTAGTTTTCTTGCTTAACTCTGATTTGATTTATAGACTATGCCTTGATGTCATCCATATGCTCATAATAAATCAACAATGCAGGCAAATGTGGGCATGAGTTTCTTCTTCACAGTCACATAGGACACACCAATTCACATATTGCACTCACTTTCTTTGAATAACATCAACAATGTTTAGTTTGTTAATCAAAAGCGATCTTCCTCGATAAATTATCTCCATAACAATTTTAAATAAATTTTAGTTTTTTATTCATATGTTGTAAATTAATGATACCTAGCACCATTGAGGTTTCATAATATGCAGTTTATTGTCATATCTTCCTCTAATTCGATAATCATGCAGTTCTATGTACATACATTTTCTTTGAACTATAATTTTGCTTTTACTTATTTGATTTCACTTAGCAAAACAAGATCTTAATTGCTTTAGAATGCTTCAGGGTTTTTGTTCGAGAAACAACATTCAAGGCTTTAAGTTGACCAAGCACGAAACCTCAGGGTGTCCAAATGCAATTTATTCTATACGGTGAAAAGCTCCAGGACTGAGCCTTACACAGTCCAGTTCTAAGAATTAGAGCTCCATAAAAGTAACCAACTTTGTTGGCTAGAAATGCATCCTGCAGAGACTTGTGGACGTCTGGAGTTGCCTTGCCTCCATAAGATAATCCAAAAAGAAGAACAAAAAGAAAGCAATCCCTTATTCAAGTAGTTCAAAGAAAATTATTATCACCTCATTGCACTAATTGAGAAGGCGGTAAACATATGCAATGATTTGACCAGATCCAGTTCTGCATGAATATTTGTCAAAATATTGATATTTTTCTTCTGAATGTTAATAGGGACTTAAAAATCTCCAGGTCGGACTTATTTTCCTTTTCCAGGATCTTACCTGCAACCAACACATGTGAAGTAATTGAATTAGGGCTGTTAATGGTACCCAAAATCTGATCCAACCATGACTATTTGGATATCAAAATCATACGTAAAATTCTTATTGTTAATGGTAGACCGCCATCTTTTTCATACCATCATCAATTCTGTTTGATGTGACTTTTATACAAGTCTTCCCCAGTGTTGCTTTGGTCATCTCTATTTATCATATTTGTGTGTTTTATCTGCCTATTTTATTAAACTAACTGTGACACTTGGATGATTACAATATTAGACAACAACACTCAATAGAGAAAGCATATTGGTGAAAATATTTTGTAATTTATTACATACACTAGGAGTAGTTTGGGCTCATTTGTTGATATCGGAGTATCCAAAGAGACATGCAGCAAAGAGACATGCTCAGCCACTGGAGGTTGATCTTCATTATCATAAACTTGAATATTTGAATATGGTTTTTTGCTTTTCAAGCTTGATTAACTATTTCTTTTGTAGTTTGTTTTAGTAGACCTGGAGCATACAAACCTGGAGCATGTTCTAACCTTAAGCTTGTGCTCGCTTACAACCCTGGAGCATGTTCAAGTTCTAGCTTACTACACTGGAGCCTGTGCTACCTGGATATTTGCAATTACTAGGTAGAGAATGTGATAGCTGGAGCATGTCATTCATAAGTTCATGTAATACATGGATATTTCTATATGTGTTATGCTGATGTTTCTAGATATTTCAATTTTTAGTAGATATTTCGATGTTTCTAGATATTTCTGTATGTGTAATGTAATATATGGATATTTCTCATTTTACCCCCTTTTTACACTTTGCGCCCGGGTGACGATTGTCTCTGTGCCCTCCGGGCACGGGCATACATTAGGTTCACCTTTTAAACCATTCAACCAACTTATCTGGTTTCCCTGCTGAAAGGTTAGGTATTTTGAATTTTTTTTGGCTATTTTATCTTTTCATGAATATGTACTTTAATGAATAAAAATTCTACTCTTTGTAGTTCACATGCACTTCCTTTCCATTATAAGAAATTGATGACCGATCCAAGCTCACATATTATTGATTTCAATCCGACTGGTATTACTTTTAACATCATGACTTTGGTCATCCCCGTGTTTTCTTCTCTCTAACACTACTCTCTATTTTACTCTATTATCAGATTTTGAGATTGACATGAATGTGAAGAGGTTTGCTTGGCAGGTAAGATAATCTTATCTCATTAGAATTTCTGGGTATGGTTTCTATTTTATTGGATCATTTGATGGAGTTCATCTTGCATGTCTACTCTGAAGGGTATTGCAAAATTGCCTTTTATTGATGAGGACCACTTACTTGGTGAAATAAAGAATATAGAGCACACTTTATCGGTATGCTTCTTGACCCATATATATGGTCATATTGTATCTCTTCGTGGACAATCTATTCACATCTCAAAAATGTGTACCGTGTATTGGGATGTATGTTGAATTTAAGGATGAATGGATAACTTGAGATTTGTATGCGTTGGACTATGGACGGCCTTCCCCATTTACATTTTTGTTCTCTCATGGCATTGTTACCTACTGTACTTATCCATTGCTGTCATTGTCTTAGCTATCATATGAAATAATTGTATTTTGTGAACTTCCCAGGTTGTAGTTTTGATGATGAGGAAGACTCCACTTCAGGTATGCTCTATAAGGAGTTGTTCTATGTGTATATCATCATCCAGTCTACTGGCAAAGTAAATTTTTTTGGACTTTTCATCTGGGTCTGTTTTGTTTTCGAATTTTAGGTTCTTTTGGTAAAAGAATAGATTTTTCAATGTGTGATTTTCTCTTTTTTCGACTTTGTGGCGCTAAATGCTTTTTTTGCTGAGCTTAGATAATTTTAGTAAATGTGTTCTGATAGTGTGAACCGAGCTCTCATTCATGTGAGTATTGAATAATTTTTTAATAAAGATTTGTTTGTATGCTAAGTAAATAGATTACTGCTGCATTTGCATTTGATGTTATATGTGTATACTTTCATTTTGTTTTTAACTTGATTCAAGTATTGTATATATTTCATGAACTATGTGGTAACTAGGAGATAACTGACAGATTTTAAAACTGTTGGTATATTTCTCGCAGCTTCCCGTAATCGTCGGTGGTTGCCCTCTAGAAGACGGTGGAAAGCCTACTTAGTTGGTCAGTTTGTGGACACCAATCTATGCTTGATTCATGCGAAGAGGTTGACGATCATGCCCAAGGGCATCTAGCTCATGAGGAGGATCCAAGGCAAGAGAGGGCTTATGATATTAACAAGTTGCTTCAGCTTACCTTTTTGTGTTTAAGCGTTGTTTTAGTTGGTGTTGGTTCTCTTTTTTTTTAAAAAGTCTTTTTATTATGATTGTATTTGTCGTGGGTTTCAGAAGTATTGGGAAGGTGTGATGTATGATGTAATATTATGGAATGAAAGGAAAACTAAGTATTTTGTTAAAGATTTGGGTATATGAATTCTATTTTGTAGGCATTATTGTTTATTTTCCCAGCATTTGTGGTATGCAATCATTTTTTCCAAATAAATTGTGCATAATGCTTCTGCATATTACTATTTGATAATGTACGCAGAGACAAACAAAGTTATTTTCTTAGCATTGGCCATTTTGGGATCATAAAACAGATTTGAGATATGATGTAGTGTTATTCATGGAGAAGTCAAAAGTTAAGCGACTACATTTGTTCTTTACAGTAAAAAAAGAGAAGTGTATCAGAGAGAAAGAATACTTGATCCCGCATCAAAAACTGTGTTGAAAGTTTTTACTATCGATTTTATGCTACAACGTATTAGCTCCTATAGGTAAATTACAACTGTCAAATTTCACCTTCTCTTTAGATCTGTACATTGTGTGTTTGGCAAGAGGAAACAAAAGAAACTTGAGTAAACCATGCCCCCAACAGCAGATTGAATTCATCATACAAGTAATAAAAGAGAACCAAGAACCATTGCTAATTTTTTCTTAGAGAATAGAATGATGCTCTGCAATACAATTTAATCCTATTTGATTTTCACACACACATACACACACACCACACCTATTATACTTTTAAGGAATGTTTTTGAATTGGTTTGCTGACTAGGACAAATGAGTTGGATAATGCTAAAATTTATTTTTTGTTTTTAAATTTTAATTTTATTTCTAATTCATTATATTGGAAAGTTCATTATGAACTATTAAATGATGTGTTGGTGTTTTGGCTCACGTGAAAATTACATATGTAGCGATCATTTCAAATATATGCTTACTTAGATTTGCTTGAACTGAATTTAAAATTAAAACACATTTGTAGCCAACTCAAATTATATATTTTTTGAAAACAAATTGGATTAAAAATATTTGAAGAATTTTAAAATTTTTTGAAAGCAAACAAAATAAATATAAAAAACATGGGCATGTGAAACTTTTGGCTCGAAATAAATTTGGATGGAACTTTTGGTGGAACTAAATCGGGAGGGAATTTATTTTTGGGTTGAACTAAATTTTTTGAGGGGAACTAAATTTTTTGAGGGGAACTAAATTATATGGGTAACTAAATTTTGAGAGAACTAAAATTGTTGGAAAGTGAAAATTTAGCTGGAAAACCCCGAAAATTTTTGGGGTGGAACTAAATCTGGAGGGTTCTAAATTATGGGAGGAAGTAAAATTTTTGGGAGGAACTAAATTCTCTAGGATGAGCTAAATTTTATAGGGAACTAAAATATTTGGAAAAATTTTCGAGGCACTAAGTTTGGAGGGAACTAAATTTTGGAGAACTAAAATTTTTTAGGGGAACTAAATACAATTACGGGATCAAAGATTTTGAGTGGGGAATATTTTAAGTGCATCGTGCCCTTAGGGCACGGGTTATGACTAGTATATATATATATAAGGGAGAGGGATCCGACTATCCCGAGTTAGACAACCTTGAGTGTAGCTCAACAAGTTGTCCGACTCTGCAGTCGGTAGATGAACTCTTCATCAATCATATAAAATATGATTCCTATGAGTTTTACCCCTAGTCATTTGTGATCATGAGTGTGCTCATCCAAATCACAATGACTAGCCTAGTCAGACCCTTGTGTTCGCGTCCAACCTGACTTACGCCGCCGTTCGGTGTATTCACGACACGTCGGTTTGGGTCAGGACTAAACTTACATTAATGACTCAACTTACGTCGGCGCTCAGTGTATGCACGACACGACGGTTTGGGTTTAAGTCTAGACTACATCATTGGCTCAACTTATGCCGGTGCTCGGTGTATTCACGACACGACGATTTGGGTCAAGTCAAGATCTCGTCATATGTATTTAAGAAGTCAGTTTCTATAAGGTTGCCATGTCACAGCTTGAGTGTAGCTCAACAACTGGAACATGGGTCATACAGTCACCAACTCCTAAACAAGGAGGGTTACGATTTATCTTGAACAAGATTATTATCGTATTTGACTTAGGTATAGTCGATGGACTTACACAGTCATGATTTGACTCCTTGCGGTCCAGCGGACGCGGACATGGAATTGACTAAGCCAGGACCACTTAACCCCTAGTCTAGCTAGGGTGATCTAGCAAACTTAGCCAAGCACATTGACCGACATCATGATCCATTGAAGGTGACTTATCAATCTTATGTTCGTCTATCAACTAAAAGCTTTTATTAACACTAAAAAATCCTTATCAACTAGTGGATCCTTAAAATTCGAAATTTTATGGATTTGTTTTATAACTTTTATAAGTTCATTATCAACTATAAGGTTTGTTTGTTCATCGTGCTACCCTAATCTTTATTAGGATTTTAATAAATCAATTACAACATTATAAATGTAGTCATTTAATCAGAATTATTATTGAAACGATTAACATAATAATCATCTATTAAAGAGGACTACCCAAATCGGGAATTGGGTTTAAATGTTGTAAGTGTCCATTAAAACATAGCCTGTCACATTTTAAAATTTATCTTATAAAATTTTAAAGAGTTAATGGCTAACCTAAAGAGGTTCATGAATAATTAGAATTATACATCATGTCCATTAACAACAACCAACTAATTTTATTGCATAAAATAAAAAGTTCAATTATGTGATATTAAAATGGAACATGCAAGTTAAAACATCTATCAAATAAATAATTAACATGCTCTCATTAAAATTTAACTTTTAAATTAAAATGATACGATTTTAAAACTTAAAACATTTTATCTAATAAAATGTTGGTTTCATAAAAATCATCAAATAATTTTTAATATATGTTTAAAATCATTAAAACATTTTTAGAATGCTCATTAAAAGTATTTTATCTCATAAAATAATTTTTAAAGCATTTAGTCACAAAAGGCTAATATAAACTTTATCACATAAAATTTAAAAAGTCTCTTAAAACGTTTTTAAGATTACATTATTGCATAAAACAATCTTTAACACTTTGTGTAATCATAAGAAATCAAATTTTAATAACATCTCATGAAATTAAAAATTTCTTAAGGTTGCATATGCTTTAAAACATTTTAAAACAATTTTTAAAAAATGTTGAAACTAATTTTTAACATTATCAGATAAGGTTAAAAATCTATATGTTTAAAAGCAAGCAATTTAATAATTTTAAAATAACGTCACAGGCTAACGATCAATCAACTTGGACGTCGCAGGTTAAAATAACAACGGAAAAACATATACATAGCGAACCCTAAGGCGAGCCAGAATCTCGCCAAGAACCATGCCAACTTGGAGTGGATCTGACCACCCCAAGAGGGATCTAGCCTACTGAGACATTATTAAAATTATTCTAAAAAGCTACTAAATAACATACCCGGAATCTTGGCCTTGGGTTAGGCAAGATGTACCGCACCACCTTCTTGCGCTCCTCGTAGCTGAGCCGCCTTGCGACTTCGAACCGATCTACCCGAGCCGCCTCCGAGCCGATCACTTGTCGAAGAAAGTTTCACTTGAGCAGACCCACGTCTTAGACGTCTGGATCCAATCCAAACCTCCTCGTAGTCTTGCCAGGACCCGACGGGAGGATAGGAAGAGAAAGAGGAGAGGAATTTAAGTTCACGATCGAGCATGCTCAAAAATCAAGAGCTTCTCGAATTGATCGCTTGGTGTGTTTTTCAACGAAGAGAGTGCACCCCTATTTATATATGGAGTTCACTCCTCTCTTTTCGTCACGAGCAATGTGGGATAAAACTAAATAAAATGGATTTTAATTTTGGTTAATGAAGATTAGTAAGCCTTTCACAAAGGCCAACTTCAACCAATTAATTCTCCCTCATCATTGAGCTTTAGAGACGATACAAGTTATCATTTCGAAGGGCTTCGAATGGTGAACGCATAGGAGCAAACGACGACGAATTCCGACTTCGTTTGGCCCCTCAAACAATTGCCCAAAGATGGGCAAAAAGTCAATTTTTGTAGCCGTCAAAAGGGTTTCCAAAAACCCTAATTAAACTTAAGTTGCTGACGTGCCCCCGGTTTGCGAGCCGCAAATGGCCGGGGGACCCGCGTGACGGTTTAGATATTTGTAACCGCAAGCACACGGTGTTGTAGTGTGGCTTGGGGGTCGAACACAGGGAGGCTAGGATGTGCTTGTGTCAAGGAGGACCGAAATCACCCCGTGGGCGAGCTAGCCCAGATCGGTTGATGGGTTGTCACGGTAAAGGAATGCAAGGTATGAACAATATGAAAATAAACCCGGGACTTTGGTTTCCACTCCAACGAGCGACTCTCGCCGATACGGCCTACGGGTAGGATGGCGATCGGAATTAGAGTCTAATGGTGTGACGTTGCCTCTGAAAGTGGTACCGGCATCCCATGGACCCGATATTCCGGCCGGTGCCCAGGATGATACACCGGACTTCCCAGGTTCGATCAGTGGGCACTCCCGTGTCCATTAACACTGATCGATTCCGGGAGCACTAAGCTCGCAACGATAACTCCCAACGTCTCATCCTGCTGCTCCCGCGCGCTAGGATTCGGCGTCTACGCTAAGGGCGTGAGCTATGGCTAGGGAGTCAACCGCCAAGTTTATTCCCCCTTGGCCCAACGGTCAAAGGCGGTCTTTTTCCCGCCGATGACAATAAAACTCTCCGCGTAACCGTTAGATTCCTAATCCCTAACGATTTCCTAACCCTATGGACGCATCAGGAAGAGCCCCCGAAAGGGTTTCCGCCAAAATCCCAGATTTGGGAACTACTCACCAATATTCATTAAAAAGCGATCTAAATGAAAATAGACCGTTGAAATCATAATCAGACGATAGGAATGCAAAGGTAGTAGAGCAATTAAGATAATACTAAAGTTTTACAAAGATCCGAAAACTTACAAAAACAGGAAAATTACAGCCGTCACAAAATGAAGAAAACAGTAAAAAATAACCAACTCTCGAATCTGGGAAACCTAGGGTTCTATTTATAGAAAACAACATCACCCGATCGGTTGACAAGTCAACCGGTCGGGTGATCCGCTTCACAAAATTACAGCGCGATGCGGGGGTTTCACCCGGTTAGTAAGAACCGGTCGGTTGGATCTTGGTGCGGTCGGTTGGATCTTGGTGCCGACCGGTTGGATCTTGGTGCGGGCTGGGTGAGGAGACCGGTTGGAGCTTCGAGTCTTGGCTGTTGAAATTCAGCTACAGGTGAACCGATCGGGTGAAGGTCACCCGATCTGTTGGAAATCAGCTTCAAATTTCCAGAGACTTTGAGCTTTTGACCCGGTCACTGAACTGACCGGGTGACTTCTCGGGGGCTCCAAGCTGCGTCCGGGTGGTGCACGCGTGCATCACCCGATCGGTTGGAGATGACCAACCGACCGGGTGAGGGGCTGAAAGATGTAATCTTTGTCGTTTGACAACCTGGATCACGCGTGACTCCTCCCGTTGCTCCGGGGACACATGATATCATCGTTTTGCGTCCCAAATGCCAGCAAACTCCTGTAAAACACGGAAAATACGGAAAAGTGAAAGAAAACAAGAAAATAAAAGAAAACACGAGAAAACGAATAAAAGACGGCGGTAAATACGGAAAAACACGGAAGAAAACGCGCGTAAATATATGAAATATAAACGCACGTCAAAATCCCCCAAGCTGAACTCTTCCTCGTCCTCGAGGAAGACGAGTGAGAGTAGGAGCTCGGAGGGGAAAAATAGAGAGAAAGAGAGAAAAAGAAAACTCTATATCCTAGATCGCCCGTCAGGGCCAACAAAGTCAAAAACGACACACCAAGCAAGCAAACACCAAATCACATCACTAAACTAAGGAATACGAGTCCAGACAAATGCCGTGGGCCCACGCGGTGAAGCGCGAGTGAGTGTGGTCGTGTGTTAGCAGACGGTGTCACAATCTACATTGTGCAATAAAGCTCGATATACACAAATCCAGGAAACGACCCAAATACCGATTCGAATTTGAAATTGCGGTGAATATTAGCTCAAGCATGCATGAGAAGAGTATAAGAATAGAAGCGTATCATGCATCGGGGACTCCACAACTAGGGTTAAAGAAATCACACCACTATAGCCGAGATACTAGCTAAAAAGTTCCCATGCCAAGTGTTTTCGAAAACGATGGGGGTTGAGATGATGTGGAGTAGAACACTCGGTGCAAATTCTCGCCTTCCCTTTATTCTCGGCAAGTAGGAAAAAAATATTCACACGGGAATTTTTTTTGGGTTTTGGCTATTTGTATATTTTTTTCTTCTCTCTTTTTCTTTTCTTTTTTTGGGTTTTTCTTTTATCTCTTTTTTTTGGATTTTTGGATATTGGGATATATACATGTGTACTCTCCCAAGTGGGAGAACGGTACACGACGAGGGGATTTGCACCAAGTAAAATAAAAATGAAATCGGAATCTAAAAACTTGGGCAAAGGAAACTATTCTCGCTAAATAGAGCATGGGCTAAATGAGTTATCCTAGTCCTTCATTGTGGAATCCCGACACATGCGAAATGAAGTACTTGATATATATCTAGCATGCAGAAGCAGACAGGGGAAATAAATACAGCATATTCAAATCGAAGCATGATAATCTAGGGGTCATTCCTGGACAGGTATATAAAGTAAAATCGCAAAGTAGAAGCACACCACACAGCTAGGCACGACACACGACTCACAAAAAGCTAAGAGGACCCACGATGCGTGAAATGCAAGAGAACTCGAAATCCTAGGGTTAGTGAATGTGATTATCGATGCTATGCTAGGTGTGTGTGATTTTGTGGCAATTCATCATAGGGTTCATCTCTAGGAGAAAGAGATAAAGAGAAGAAAAGAAAAAAATAAAAACACGATGAAAACGGCACAAAAACGAAAAAGAAAGAATCAAATGGCGCACACAGTGTGACTCCCCCAAGCTGAAGCTTGCATTGCCCTCAATGCAATAAGAGTGAGTACG
Source organism: Scilla litardierei (assembly GCA_030789695.1). Lineage (NCBI taxonomy): Eukaryota > Viridiplantae > Streptophyta > Magnoliopsida > Asparagales > Asparagaceae > Scilla > Scilla litardierei. The sequence goes on from CM061141.1 coordinate 120,474,722, forward strand.
GGAGGGCAATGAAGATGGGGGGGAATACGCACCGACACAAAAAGAAATTAAAAACGAGGAAAACACAGAGATGAAACTGAAAATAAAGAAAAATCAAAATCAAACCACACGACACGAAAATAGAAATAAAAAGAAGGGAAATGAACAAGCCACACGACACGACACGACACGAACAAAATACACGACATGACACGACAAAAAGTAAAAACAAGCACACACACAAAAATAAGAAAAAACAAAACAAGACAACACACCAAAATAGACGTCCCCCAAGCTAGACAGGACAGTGCTAGCAAATAAAATGTGATTGTGAAATGCAGAAATATGCAAGGGGGGAGTCGAAAACAAACAAAGTGAAATTAAGAAAAATAAAAAGGAAGTGATGCGACTCGTGAATGGGTCCTCCCCCAGACAGAGACAAAGCAGGGCCCCGCAAAGACAGATGGGCACAAACATAGGGGGGACAAAGGCGGGATGGGAAAAATCAAGCGGGGGCACCACCCTCTGGGGGTGGTGATGGGGGCCTGTGCTGGGGTCCAGGAGTCGTGGGGGGTGGAATGTGGAGCTCGATGGAATCGGGTGGGTCTTCACGGATGTGGCGGATGAAGCTCTGAAGGAAGGGGAGGTCTCGATCGACGGACTCCTGGGTTACCCGACCGCTCTGTCCAGCTAGGAGGATCATGGCTGTGAATCGGTTGGCCTCGTCGTCGTCTCGGAATTGCATCCCATAGTTGGGATCGTAAATGTAAGGCGGGGGAGCGATGTGTGGGGTGGTAGATGGATTGGAGGTGGTGGGTTGAGCGGGGGGGTTGTGTGCGACGAGCACGACGGGTGGGCCTAGGGTTGGAAGAGCTGGCGTCGGTGGACTTAACACGGCGGGGAGACATTGTGCGAAAGTCGTGTGTGTGCGTGAGTATGCAAAATACAATGAATAAATACAAACACGACCAACGAGCAAATGGAATATTTTAGGGCAAAATTAAAATTGAGTTAAGGAGCGAGTTTACCCAAATGAGATAAAGATCGTTGCTCGTAGACGCCCCGATGCTACTCGATAGGAGCACGCTGTGAAGCCGCGGCGATTTCTTCAGCATGTTTCGAAATTGGGGAAAACGGGTGAAGGTTAGGGTTTTGTGTGTGGGTGGAATCGAGGAGAATGGAGAGAAATCGATGGTGGGATGGATAGGGAGATGGGGGGGCCGATCGAGGTTGATTTTGGGGAAGAAAGAGGTCAGGCGCAAGAGGAGGAGGCGAAACATCGGTTTGGGATTCGAAAATGGCGAGGGCGGAACGAACGGGCGGCGACAGAAATTTATAGGGATCTAAGTCGACCCGGTCGGGTGATATAACACCCGATCGGTTGACCGTTGGTCGAAAATTTGATTGCTGAAGAAGCGCTACAGGAGACCCGATCGGTTGAGAACTCAACCGATCGATTCATCGCTCCACAGATTTTCCCGAGAACTCAGAGTTTTTCACCCGGTCCATCAACCGGTCTCTCATCTTGCCACCCGGTCGGTTGATGAATTCTGAAATTTTTCCGAGGGTTCCCCCAGGTCACCCGGTCTGCTCACCCAGTCATTTCTTTCTTCACCCGGTCGGTTCATTTTGTGACAGACACGGCTGCTAGCTGATACATCCCAACCGATCGGGTGAGAACTCACCCGATCGGTTGAGGCCTTGTTTTCTGTAAAAAACCAAAAATCGCCTAAGTTCCTTCACGTAAGCTGTTTCGGCTGGATTTAATAATAAAAATAGATAAAAATAAAGTAGAAAAAAGTCCTAAAAAGCGAAGCAAAAGTTTAGAACATGGGTTGCCTCCCATCAAGCGCTTTTGTTTAACGTCGTTTAGCTCGACGCCCGTTGATGATTTTCATGGTGGGCGATACGGGTGATGCCCAAAATCCGGCATCTCTTCAGCTCCAGAAGTTGTGGCTATTGGTGTAGTCGGCGGCTGTAAAAAGATTTGCTCGACTACCCTCCCTTTGTTCACAGGATCCGGGGGCTTCTCCCTCAAATTGGCATCCACCGCCGTCTTTTTCAGGATCCGGACCTCATCGCAAGTGAGGTCCATTGTTCTTTTCCTTTTCTCCTCGTGGGAGGAGACTTAGGGAATCCGGGAGGGATCACATGTCGCGCGACCGCCTCATTAGACACTCCATTCTTAGGGGAGCTAACTTGCTCTCCACGGTCCCCCAAGCTATCGGGGGGATTCCTCGAGAGCACGTCCCATGCACTCGTTTCAATAGCTCTTTCTTCTTCATTCTCCAACACATTGATACTAGGATCGTCCGGGGGGGTTGGATGTTTCATCAACAAGCCCAAGTCAAATTCGACACTTTCTTGGCCCACATTCAGGGAAAGCTTCCCGTTCTTTACGTCTATCAACACTCCGGCGGTTGCCATAAAGGGTCGTCCAAGAATAATTGGGGTATGCTTGTCTTCCGGCATGTCCATCACCACAAAATCGACTGGTACATGCACCCTTTCACATCGACTGGGAGGTCGTCCACTACTCCCACCGGATACTTGATCGAACGGTCAGCAAGTTGTAATGTCATGCCGGTGGGCTCTAAGTCTCCCATCCCTATTCTCTTGTACAACGATAGGGGCATTAAACTGACGCTCACACCAAGATCGACGAGCGCCCTATGGATTTGCACTTCCCCGATAGAGCAAGGGATGGAGAAACTTCCTGGATCCTTGAGCTTGGGCGGATTTGCACGCTGAATGAGTGCACTGCACTCCGCCGTTAACACGACCATTTCTTTTCTAGATCCCCGTGTCACCAAGTCTTTCAAGAATTTAGCATAGGAGGGGATCGTCTCTATGGCCTCGAGGAAGGGGATTTGCAAACTCATATCTTTCACCATGGCAAAGAATTTGCCATACTTCTCATCGATTTTGGCTTTGGCGAGCCGTTGTGGGAAAGGCACAACGGGCTTGAATACCTTCAAATTCCCTTCTTCTTTCTTCTTCTCTTCTTCGGGGGTTCCCTCCGGAGCCACAATTTTTGGCGACGGGGCACCGTCGTCATTAGCCTTTTCAATTGGCCGCTCGATGGCCAGTGGTGCTTCTGGTTCTTTGGGCGGCGTTCTAGTAGGAATTTGTGTCCCGCTCCTCAAGACGATTGCGGACACGTTTTCATGTTCATGTGTGAGTGCTAAGGTCTGATTTACCCCCCTAGGGTTCACCTCAGGTTGTGGCGGTAATAAATTCTGAGGTCTTTGCAGGTTCGCCACTTGCAACCCCAGCTGGGTCACCTGATCTGTGAGTACTCTTTGTCCCATCTCCAGCTTCAGATTGATTTTCTCCTGGTTGGCTATGTATTGAGTCAAGAGGGACTCAACCGGAGAAATGGCCCTCTGTTGGCCGTATTGCTGCTGGGCGGGCTGCTGATTCCTAGGGGCATATTGTTGATACTGTGGTGGAGGTTGTTGCTGATATTGCTGCTGCTGAAACTGCTACTGGGGCCTAGCCGGCTGATATATCTGCTGTTGTTGCTGAGCCGGTTGTTGGTAGGGTGCCCGGTAACTAAGGTTCGGATGATTCCGGTTATTGGGAGAGTAGGCCGGGTTTTAGTTGGTCCGTGGTGGAAATGGCGCATTCCCCGTAGGATTGTAAAACAATGCGCTCGCCTGATCCAACGGTGGTGAGACGTCACCACCGTCGAATTCCCCAAAAACTTCGGATTCTACCGCAGCAATCTGTTGTGTATCGACGCCACCGGCGCCTACGATCAATGCGGAGATCTGGGTCGATAGCAAGTCAAATTTGCTTGACAATTTGTCGACGTCTTCCACTCTATGGATGCCCCCAGACCTTGGTGTGGCTCTCTCGTCACACCATCGTTCATTGTTGGATGCCATATTTTCCAAAATTTGCCCGGCATCTTCTTCACTTCTTGACATGAAGGACCCTCCAGCCGCGGCGTCCATGGAAGACTTTAAATCGTCCCTCAGCCCATTATAAAACAGATTTATAATCTGCCATTTGGGGAGCTCATGGTGGGGACATCTTCTCTACAACTCCTTGTAACTTGTCCAAGCCTCATGCAAGGACTCGTGGCTGGCCTGGGAGAAGGAGGAGATCTCACTCCTCAGCTTCATGGTCTTCCCCGGAGGAAAGAACTTTGTCAGGAAAGCATTGGAGAGCTTCTCCCAGGTGTTGAATGTATTTGGGTCCCTCCCCCTAAGCCACAGCTTGGCCTTGTCTCGCAAGGAGAAGGGGAAAAGCTTCAGTCGGATCGCCTCAGTTGTGACACCGTTAATCCGAAAGGTGTCACACTTCTCCAAGAAGGAGTCTAGATGCTCGATCGGGCTCTCCATGGGTGCACCCAAAAACTGATCCTGCTGGATCCACGTCACCAAAGACGGCTTTAGCTCGAAGCTTTGGGCCGTAATAGCTGGAGGACGGATGGCGAAAGTGGACTCGATAGATGGCATCGAGTACTCCAACAGGGACTTGTGAGGCGAGGTGTTCTCCCCCATGGCTTCAGGATCCTCTCTTCTTCGCTTCTCGGCGGCCAAACGCCTAAGGGTGGCGTTAATCTCTGGATCAACGGGGATCAAGTCGTCGAGACTTCTTGACCTCCTGCGCATGAAAAACAACAAACACCCATGAAGCGACAAGTGGGAGAGAAACAGATAAGATAAGAAATAAAAATAAGAAAATAAAAAGGAAAAAGAAGAATGCGAAAATTATCGCGAGGTAGGGATAAGAGCTAGACACTAGGGTTCAAGAGATCCTAAAATAACAAGCAAGTTGCCTCCCCGGCAACGGCGCCATAAACTTGACGTGCCCCCGGTTTGCGAGCCGCAAATGGCCGGGGGACCCGCGTGAGGGTTTATATATTTGTAACCGCAAGCGCACTGTGTTGTAGTGTGGCTTGGGGGTCAAACACAGGGAGTCTAGGATGTGCTTGTGTCAAGGAGGACCGAAATCACCCCGTGGGCGAGCTAGCCCAGATCGGTTGATGGGTTGTCACGGTAAAGGAATGCAAGGTATGAACAATATGAAAATAAACACGGGACTTTGGTTTCCACTCCAACGAGCGACTCTCGCCGATACGGCCTACGGGTAGGATGGTAATCTGAATTAGAGTCTAATGGTGAGACGTTGCCTCTGAAAGTGGTACCAGCATCCCATGGGCCCGATATTCCGATCGGTGCTAAGGATGATACACCAGACTTCCCGGGTTCGATCAGTTGGCACTCCAGTGTCCATTAACACTGATCGATTCCAGGAGCAATAAGCTCGCAACGATAACTCCCAAAGTCTCATCCTGCTGCTCCCGCACGCTAGGATTCGGCGTCTACGCTAAGGGCGTGAGCTATGGCTAGGGAGTCAACCGCCAAGTTTATTCCCCCTTGGCCCAACGGTCAAAGGTGGTCTTTTCCCACCGATGACAATAAAACACCCCGCGTAACCGTTAGATTCCTAATCCCTAATGATTTCCTAACCGTATGGACGCATCAGGAAGAGCCCCCGAAGGGGTTTCCGCCAAAATCCTAGATTTGGGAACTACTCACCAATATTCATTAAAAAGCGATCTAAATGAAAATAGACCGTTGAAATCATAATCAGACGATAGGAATGCAAAGGTAGTAGAGCAATTAAGATAATACTAAAGTTTACAAAGATCCAAAAACTTACAAAAACAGGAAAATTACAGCCGTCACAAAATGAAGAAAACTGTAAAAAATAACCAACTCCTGAATCTGGGAAACCTAGGGTTCTATTTATAGAAAACGACATCACCCGATCGGTTGACAAGTCAACCGGTCGGGTGAGCCGCTTCACAAAATTACAGCGCGATGCGGGGGTTTCACCCGGTCAGTAAGAACCGGTCGGTTGGATCTTGGTGCGGTCGGTTGGATCTTGGTGCCGACCGGTTGGATCTTGGTGCGGGCCGGGTGAGGAGACCGGTTGGAGCTTCGAGTCTTGGCTGTTGAAATTCAGCTACAGGTGAACCGATCGGGTGAAGGTCACCCGATCGGTTGGAAATCAGCTTCGAATTTCCAGAGACTTTGAGCTTTTGACCCGGTCACTGAACCGACCGGGTGACTTCTCGGGGGCTCCAAGCTGCGTCCGGGTGGTGCACGCGTGCATCACCCGATCGGTTGGAGATGACCAACCGACCGGGTGAGGGGCTGAAAGATGTAATCTTTGTCGTTTGACAACCTGGATCACGCGTGACTCCTCCCGTTGCTCCGGGGACACATGATATCATCGTTTTGCGTCCCAAATGCCAGCAAACTCCTGTAAAACACGGAAAATACGGAAAAGTGAAAGAAAACAAGAAAATAAAAGAAAACACGAGAAAACGAATAAAAGACGGCGGTAAATACGGAAAAACACGGAAGAAAACGCGTGTAAAAATATGAAATATAAACGCACGTCAGTTGCCGGCGCACCCGCTAAGCACCCGACAAGGCATATGGGCGTGCCCACATTGGGTGCGCCCGGGTCTGACGTGCGGCCCGCTGAACTTAACGAGCCGCGCCCACTCTCCTTGCGGGTAGACCCGCTTGCCCAAGTGGGTCTAACCCACTTTTGCCTTTAACTGTTTTTGCGTTCCTGGGCTCGTTTGAGCTCAGTTTTTGACGCAGTTTGAACCTGTGATTAGACCGAGACGATCCAGTCATCCAGTTAACCTTTCCAATGCATTTATTCCTATTAAATATAGTCGTAAATAATTTATGAAACATTTACTCTGGTTTGCATCATATGCAAAATTGTCCCCTATTAAATTTGAACTCGCAACTAACTCGTGAACTTAAATATTCCATTTCATTGAATGAATTCCTCTTAACATTCTTCCTATTATTAAGACATTGATACTACTTGGTGTGAGACCCTACAGCCTGACTCTACTACAGGTTGGGGCTCGAAACCCCTTGAAGACGGGAACCACGGGCAGCAGGCGTCGTCCCTGTTTTAGAATTATACTTACGTGATTGACCCAATGACGAACGTCGTTGGGATCACTTTGACTATGTCAGTGATGAAATCTGTAGTTTTAGTCCCTTCGTCAAGAATGTGTCTCTGCATGGCCTAGGGTATGGTTTACCGCCAATCCCAATAGCCAGCATTGGTCAGTATACAGCGGTCTTTGTTGTATTTACATTGTACATCCTACAACGCATCACGGCCGAGGATTAACACAAAGACCGTACTGATCTAGTGACACCAACTTCCCTTTAACGGAAGAGAAGAATCCCATCTCAGTCATCTACTTCCCTCGTGAGCTTTAGGTGTCACCCAACCTAAGATCTTTCAGCAGGCCGAGCCTCAAAGCTAGATCATAGATCTAAGTGACACTATCCATTAACAGGTTCGTACTGATGGCTTCAGGTCTTAAGGACCAACTAGCCTATCATCACTCTAGAGTTATTATTGACAGTTTAGTTACAGCTTAACCATTTAATACCTCTAAGTTGGTTGTTCGGTGAACTCATTCTTTAATGAGCACCTGTGTCCCGTCTCCGACTTCGCCAAGTCGAATGACTATGAGATCATCATTACCTTAAGGTAAGACAAAGACACAATGGTCTAACCGACGTGTCGATATCCTATTCTCCACACATCTATGACCATGAACCATTTAAGACTTAAGTATCTAATCGGTCACTAACTTCTCATAATCGAGATCTACATCGGAATATGTTGTGACCTTACTGTAACTCTAAGGAAATTATATGAGTATTAGATGCTACGAATTTATACTTAGGATAATTGATACCATATAATTATCTGAACGAGATGATTATCTAAGGATAAATGCCTCAAGGGCATGTTGGATCTCGTCGCGCGAGGATGGAGGATCGAAAGAGAACTTATGTTAGCGTACGCAGCGCTGTAGTCTCTGAACTTTGCCCTCGGATTCGCCACAACGGTCAGTACTTCATCACAGAGGATCGAAGCAGAGTTTCCACCGTCTAAATCTCTATTTAGAAGAAGAACAAAATGGAAGGGAGAAGAGGAAAAGTTTTGCCTTATGCAAACTTATGGCATGAAGGATTAGCCTTAAAAGCCTTACCCTTGGGTCCTATTTATAGGCTTTAGGGGTAGTTATTGTAGGAAATAACTACCTATATCCTTATTGGCTTATATTAGCACCATTGCTTATCCTCTTCTTTATGCACTTATCAAGTGCCTTTATGCACTTATAAAGTGACTTTTTCCACTTATCGAGTGGTCCTTTTCACACATGAAAAGGTTCCCTTCGTACATGCTTTCATGCACGCGACATCCGAGGTCCGTATACCCTCATACATCCCCTCATGGGTGTATACATGTCGTCCATATCCAACATCTCCCACTCACACTTGAGGGGATTGTAAGGAAACATCTTTTCATTTAGTTCTTCTATTTATCATACCGAGAAATAGACGTGTGATCGTCATGCGCATAGAGTCCGCTGTTGTGCACTTGTTAGAGATACACAACACTCTTTGGGGTGCAAAGTTGAGTAAATAACCGCATGTTTTACCCTAGATTATTTCTTCACATTTCTTATACTTTATATTCAACAATTGAATCCCATCTGGATTACAATTGGCTGGCCAGCTTTGAATCTCCAAAGTCCAAATGTGAATATGAAATTAATCTTCCTCTTCTTACGATCCTTTCGATCTTGACTTGACTCGCTTTTCTAACATGCCCCGCCGGACCGAATTTACCATAGTCCATAAGCAACATGCTAATATAACGATCACCCAGTCAAATCTAAAGGAACCAATTAGAGTCCATAAGGGTAAGAAGTTAAGACCCATGTGGTCTTTGGGTCTCACATAATAGTAAACACAATTACTATTTTAACCCAATGGTCAAATGCATACGTAGTATGAATACGAATTACAACATCACTCCTTTTCCAGGGAGCGTATGTCTTAATGATGTTGTAAGGATGATGGTCAGACACCACAATGTCTGACTTTGAGTCCCTCTTACTACTCATTGATTTCCTTGACCCACATCCCGCATAAGACAGATAAGATTTCAAAAAATCTTCTTAGATCTTTTGTAAGCATCCATATGATGCAGATCTTTCATACGACCGTTTTGTTCAAGTCATGACTCTAAATCATCCGTCTGATGATTTTGACTTTAAACAGGTCTCATCTTTATTTTATCCGTCTGATAGAATAAAGGCGGTTGCTCATGTGAGAGAGCCAACCTCAATCTGTCCGACATACTAAAAAAACATAGCTGAGATTTAAAAGAAAATGTACACAAACATTTTCAAGAAACTCATATGCAATGTCAAAAAGAACTTATTCTTTTATTAAATTTGATCTTTCATAGACATGGGAATTTACATTGATACAACTCAGCTCTTACGGAATCCTTGAGAAGATAAGTGTTTGTAAAACACATCTCTGGGGATCGCCTTCGTAAGCGGATCCACTATCATCTCATGCGTAGATATGTATCTAATGTCTACCTTCTTGTTCTTATCATAGTCTTTTGCAAATTTGTCGCGGATATCAATGTGTTTGGTCTTACAATGGAACTTTGGATCTTTGACATAGGCTATAGATGCTTGACTGTCACTGTATATTGGTATAGCATCTGAGTTACTTACATCAATTAGCTGGTCTAAGAACTTCCTAAGCCAAACAGCTTCTTGGACTGCCATGCTAAATGCTACAAACTCGGCTTCCATAGTTGAAAGTGCGATGCAGGATTGTTTCTTGCTACTCCAGGATATTGCACCAGATCCAAATAGGAAAACATGTCTTTAGGTTGATCGTCGCTCATCGAGATCACCCGCCCAATCAGCATTAGTGTAGCCTTCGAGCCTCAAGGCATTTCCGTGATAGCATAAAGCATAGTCCGCAGTCCCTTTAAGATACCGCATTATCCTCTTAACCGCTTTCCAGTGTGCTTGCCCTGGATTGGATTGGTAACGACTTACCATTCCAACGGTAAAACAGATGTCCGGTCTTATACACATCATAGCGTACATAAGACTACCAACTGCACTGGAATATGGAACTTTTTCCATAATTTCCTTTTCCTTTTGGTTCTTAGGACATATCTTCAGACGTAATTTATCGCATTTGCTTATTGGGGTATCAATGAACTTACAGTCTTGCATATTAAAACGTTCTAGAACCTTCTTTATATAAGTCTCTTGTGAAAGAGAGAGAAGTTTCTTCGAACGATTCCTTGGAATCTTAACTCCAAGGATATATGCGGCTTCTTCCATGTCTTTCATCTCAAATACTGATGAAAGCCAAGCCTTGATATCCATCACAAAGCCCTTGTCATTTCCGGCTATTAAAATGTCATCTACATATAGAGACATAATAACATACTAGCTTTTGATCCTCTTGATATATACACTGTTATCTTCATCAAGCATGGTAAAACCATTTGATAAGACAACTTCTTGAAATCGTATATACCATTGCCTCGAGGATTGTTTAAGACCATATATGGACTTACGAAGTTTACAAACCTTATGTTTGTTTCCTTCTTTTACAAACCCTGTTGGTTGTTCCATATAGATCTTCTCGTCTAATTCTCCATTGAGAAAGGCAGTCTTTACATCCATTTGATGTAATTCGAGGTCTAAGCAAGCTACCAAAGCCAGAATCAAGCGAATCGAGGTAAAACGAACAATAGGTGAGAAGGTCTCTTCGTAGTCTATCCCTTCATGTTGCGTAAAACCTTTCGTGACAAGGCGAGCTTTATATCTGTCTATAGAGCCATCAGCCTTATGCTTGATCTTGAGAACCCATTTGTTCCCAATAGCTCTACGTCCTCTAGGTAAGTCAACCAAGTCCTAGACTTGGTTAACTTTCATGGATTCTAATTTCTCCTTCATCGCTTCTATCCATTTGTCTTTTGCTGGGCATGATACGGCTTGTTTGAAAGTAGCAGGCTTGTCATCTTCTTGTAGTAAAGTCATAAAGGTTTGTGGGAATTCATCCTCAAATCTTAGAGGAGTTAACCTTGTACGACTACTACGTCATATTTGAGATTCTTCAAGTCCTTGTTGACTCGAATTTAGATCAATTCTAATATCACTCCCACTTGGAATGTCGTTAGAAATGCTCCCACTTGGATCATTATTCCCGTATGGAATAGGATTCACATCATTCGTATCATCCATTGGTGATGGTTGAAACGTATTTTCGTCTTTACCAAGAATTCTCCCACTCGAATGAGGTAATCCTTCTTGATCATAAATCTCAAATAGAGATAAGTCCTAACTTATCTCGCCCTGTCTTGGAAACTCGTTTTCCAAGAAAGTGACATCCCTCGACTCAAATTTAATTAGTCCTCCATTGTCTTCCTGACCAATGAAAACATAACCTTTGGAGTTTTCTGCGTATCGTATAAAGATACATTTCCTCCCCCTTGGCCCAAGTTTGCCATACTTATGGGAGGAAATATGTGCGTAGGATGCACACCCCGAAGGTTTTAATATGCTTAAGTCTGGAGACCTTTGGTTCCACAACTCATAAGGAGTGGAGCTAACTGATTTCGAGGGTACGTGGTTTAAAATGAAAGCGGCCGTCAATAATGCATCACCCCAAAAGGTGATTGGCAAGTTGGCATGCGCCATCATTGAACGGACCATTTCCATTAAAGTCATATTCCTCCTTTCTGCAACACCATTTTGTTGCGGAGTATAAGGCATAGTTATCTGATGAACTATGCCTTTTCATCACAAAGTTCCTTAAAACTTGTTGATTGGTATTCACCGCCTCTATCGGTTCGAAAGACCTTAATCATGCGATCTAATTGATTTTTCACCAAACTCATATAGTTTTTAAAGCAGCTTAATGCTTCACTTTTGTGGGATATCAAATAGATATGACCGAAGCGGGTGAAGTCATCAATAAAAGTGATGAAATAGGACTTCCCGCGTCTTATCTTGACATTCATCGGACCACATATGTCCGAATGGATGAGTTGTAATGGAACCTCGGCCCTTGTGCCGGTTCCAAACGGCTTGCGACAAGATTTCCCTACAAGGCAATGTTCGCAAGTCGACATTTCGACCTTTGAAACATTGGATAGAAGGCCACGTTTGGCAAGTCTATCCATTCGTGTTGGTCCAATGTAACCAAGCCTTGCATGCCAACAAATTACATCTAACTAATAATTTGATGAATTTGCAACAAGGAAATTTTCATTATAAAATGAGGAATCATACATTGTATTTAATACAACAAATCCTTTGAAGACATACCCAGAACCAATTAAAGAATTATTACAAGACAAGTCCACTTTACAACTATGAAAGAACCAACTATAACCAAGACCCATTAAAACGACCACAGATATAATATTCCTTCGAATATCTGGAGCGAAGAGGACATCATGTAGTAAGATAGTGCGGCCGTTGTCCAAGACTAGCTAGCACGTCCCAACACCTTTCACTTCAACACGTGTGTTGTTTCCTACATATATCCACTTTGTTCCTTGGGGTATCCGGTGATAGTCCACGAAGGACCGTCTGTCCCTTGCTATGTGGTCGGTGGCACCTGAATCAATTATCCAAAATGGATTAGATTCTACAAGAAATATTGAACTAGAAACACATATGTAACTAGCATTACAAGTTACCTTGTCACTGACCGGCGCCCGCAAGAGTCGCGGCGGCGCGGTGTCGTATACCGCAAGTTTCACGGTTAGTGTAGGGTGCAGGAATATCGAACTCAGGGAGGCGAGGTTGTGCTTGGGTCAGGTAGGACCTAAATCACCCCGAGGGGCGAGCTAGCCCGAATCGGCGAATGGTTGTCACGAAAGGAAATAAACTGGTATGAACAACAAGAAAGAAAACCCGGGACTTTGGTTTCCAACCTGACGAGAGACTCTCGCCGACGCGGCCTACGGGTATGGATAACGATCGGGATTAGGGTCTAATGGTGAGACGTTGCCTCTGAAAGTGGTACCGGCGTCCCATGGGCCCGATATTCCGGTCGGTGCCCAGGATGATACACTGGACTTCCCGGATTCGATCAGTGGGCACTCCCGTGTCCATAAACACTGATCGATCCCAGGAGCACTAAGCCCGCAACGATAACTCCCAACGTCTCATCCTGCCGCTCCCGCGTGCTAGGATTCGACGTCTACGCTAAGGGTGTGAGCTATGGCTAGGGAGTCAACCGCCAAGTTTATTCCCACTTGGCCCGACGGTCAAAGGCGGTCTTTTTCCCGCCGATGACAATGAAACACCCCGCGTAACCGTTAGATTCCTACTCCCTATCGATTTCCTACCCCTATGGACGCATCGGGAAGAGCCCCCGAAGGGGTTTCCACCAAAATCCCAGATTTGGGAACTACTCACAAAAGTTCATGAAAAAGCAATCTAAATGAAATTTAACCGTTGGAATCATAATGGGACAATTGCAATGCGGAAGTAATAGAGTAATAAAGACAATACTAAAATTTTAGAAAGATCTGAAAACTTACAAAAGAGTAACAATTACAGCCGTCACAGGGAAATAAAACAGTAGAAAAAATAACAGCTCTCGTTTCTGGAACCCTAGGGGTTCTATATATAGGCCGTCGCATCAACCGATCGGTTGAAAAGTCAACCGATCGATTGACCCGTTACAAATTAATATCAGAAAACGGCGAGTTTTCACCCGATCACATTAACCGGTCGGGTGAGTTCTTGAGTGACCGGTTGGATCTTGAAGCAGTCGGGTGAATCGATCGGTTCGACGTCCATGTCTTCAGCTCTTCTTTTTCAGCTACAGATGAACCGATCGGGTGAGAGTCACCCGATCGGTTAGCGCTTTGCTTCGAGAAAACAGAGAATAGCCCCCGCTGAACCGGTCTGCGAACCGGTCGGGTGACTTCTTTGTGAGCTGCGGTAGAGACCGGTTGGTGCACGCGTGCATCACCCGATCGGTTGGAGATGACAAACCGATCGGGTGAGGGGCTGAAAGATGAATTCTTTGGCGTTCGACCCCCTGGATCACGCGTGACTTCTCCCGTTGCTCCGGGGACTTGGGATATCATCGTTAAACTTCCCCTACCTGGTCAATCCCCTGCAATCATGGATAAACAAAGAAAAGTGAAAGAAAACGGGAAAATACACGAAAACGAATAAGAGACGGCAGAAAAACACGGAGAAACACAAAAGAAAACGTGCGTGAATATATGAAATATAAACGCACGTCAAAATCCCCCAAGCTGAACTCTTCCTCGTCCTCGAGGAAGACGAATGAGAGTAGGAGCTCAGAAGGGAAAAATAGAGAGGAAGAAAGAAAAAGAAAACTCTAAGCCCTAGATCGTCCATCAGAGCCACCAAAATCAAAAACGACACACCAAGCAAGCAAACGCCAAATCACACCACTAAACCTAGGAAAGCGAGTCCAAATAAGTGTCGTGGGTCCACGCAGTGAAGCGCGAGTGAGCGTGGTCGTGTGCTAGCAAATGGTGACGCTTTCTACGATGTGCTATGAGGATCGATATACACAAATCCAAGAAATGACCCAAAATATTGATCCGAATTGAATTAAGCGGCGAATATAAGCTCAAGCATGCATGAGAAGAGTGGGAATAGAAGCGTATCATGCATCGGGGACTCCACAACTAGGGTTAAGGAAATCACGCCACTATAGCTTAGATACTAGCTAAATAGTTCCTAAGCCAAGTATTTTCGATAACGACGGGGGTTGAGATGATGTGGAAAAGAACACTCGGTGCAAATTCTCGCCTTCCCTTTATTCTCGGCAAGTAGGAAAATATTCACACGTGAATTTTTTTTTTTGGGTTTTGGGTATTTGCATATTTTTTTGGCTTTTTGGCTATACAATCTTTTTCTTTTCTTTTTGGGTTTTTCTTTTCTTTTCTCTTTTTTTTTGGATTTTTGGATTTTTGGCTATACACATGTGTACTCTCCCAAATGGGAGAACGGTACACGACGAGGGGATTTGCACCAAGTAAAACAAAAAAGAAGTCGAAATCTAAACACTCGGGCAAAGGAGACTATTCTCGCTAAATAGAGCTTAGGCTAAATGGGCTATCCTAGTCCTTAGTTGTGGAATCCCGACGCATGCGAATTGAAGTATACGATATAAATATAGCATGCATATAGTGGAAACAAATACCGCATATTCAAATCGGAGCATGATAATCTAGGAGTCATTCCTGGACAGGTATATAAAGTGAATCACAAAGCAGAAGCACACCAAATGCTAGTCACGACACACGACTCACAAAAAGCTAAGTGGACACACGATACGTGAAATGCAAGAGGACTCGAAATCCTAGGGTTAGTGAGTGTGATTATCGGTGCAGTGCTAGGTGTGTGTGTGACTTTGTGGCGATTCATCAAAGGATTCATCTCCAGGAGAAAGATCTAGAAAATAAGAAAAGAGAAAAAAAGAAAAACACGGAGAAAAACGACTCAAATAAACGAAAAGAAGGACTCAAATGACGCACACAGTGCGACTCCCCCAAGCTGAAGTTTGCATTGCCCTCAATGCAATATGAGTGAGTACGGGAGGGCAATGAAAATGGGGGGAATACGCACAGACACAAAAAGAAATGAAAACGAGGAAAACACATAGATGAAACTGAAAAAGAAAGAAAGATCAAAATCAAAATCAAACAATACGAAAATAAAAATAAAATCACACGACACGACACTCAAAAAGTGAAAAACAAGCACACACACAAAAATGAGAAAAACAAACAAAACACGACAGCACACCAAAACAGACGTCCCCCAAGCTAGACCAGAAAGTGCTAGCGAAATGATGTGATCGAGGAAGTGCAGAGATATGCAAGGGGGAGTCAAAAACAAAAGAGGGGAAATCAGAAAGCAATACGCAAATAGTCCCCTCCCCCCGACAGAGACAAAGCATGGCCCCGAAAAGACAGATGGGCACAAATATGGGGGAGTGGCAAAAGTGGGAGAGAAAAATCAAGCAGGGGCACCACCCTCAGGGGGTGGTGACGGGGGCCTGCGCCGAGGACCAGGAGTCGTGGGGGGTGGAATGTGGAGCTCAGAGACGTCGGGTGGGTCTTCACGGATGTGGCGAATGAAGCTTTGAAGAAATGGGAGGTCTTGGTCGACGGACTCCTCGGTTATCCGACCACCCTGCCCAGCGAGGAGGATCATGGCCGTGAATCGGTCGGCTTGGTCATCGGTTTGGAAATGCATCCCAAATTCGGGATCGTGAACGTGAGGTGGGGAAGTGGTGCTTGGCGTGGTGGGTGGGTTGGAGGTGGTGGGTTGTGAGCGACGTGTACGACGGGTGGGCCTAGGGTTCGAAGAGCTGGCGCCGGTGGGCTTAACACGGCGGGGAGGCATTGTGGGGGGGTCGTTCGTGTGCGAAGGTATGCAAACGTATAATGAATTCAACACAAACACGAAATACGAACAACAATCAAATGTAATATTCGCTGTAAGATTAAAATTAAGCAAAGGAGCGAGTTTACCCAAATGAGATGATGATAGTTGCTCGTTGACGCCCCGATGCTACTGGATTGGAGCACGCTGTGAAGCCGCAGCGATCTCTTCAACAAGTTTCGACGTTTGGGGAGGATGGGCGAAATTTATGGTTTTGTGTGCAGGGAGATGGCGGGGGAATGGAGGGAAATCGATGGTTAACGGATAGGGAGATGGCGGGGGAAGATGATCGAGGTTGATCCTGGGGAAGAAAGAAGGTAGGCGCACGAGAGGAGTCGAAACGGCGGCAATTTGGGCGGTCGGGCGAGGATGGAAATGAACGGGTGTCGGGGGGGCTTATATAGAGTTTTAAGTCGAACCGATCGGGTGACTTGTCACCCGGTCGGTTGACGGTTAGGTCGAAAATCTTGCCGAAGAAATGCTACAGGCGAACCGGTCGGTTGAGTTGTCAACCGATCGGTTGGCCGCTCCACACATTTTCCCGAGAACTTAGGGCTGCTCACCCGGTCACTTCAACCGATCGTGCATGAACTCAACCGATCGGTTGATATTTCTCCAAAAATTTCTGAGAGTTCTCCCCAGCTCACCCGGTCTTCCACCCGGTCTCTTCATTACTCAACCGATCGGTTCATTCAGGGACAGATCTCGGCATGTATCTGATACATCCCAACCGATCGGGTGAGTTATCACCCGATCGGTTGGGGCTTGTTTCCTGCAAAAACCAAGAAATTTGCTTAAGTCCCCGAACGGATGTTCTCGCGGCTGATTTTATTTATAAAAATAGATAAAATAAAGTAAAAAAATAACGCTAAAAAGGTGGGAAAAAGTTTAGAACATGGGTTGCCTCCCATGAAGCGCACTTGTTTAACGTCATTGGCTCGACGCCCGTAAGAGATGCTCATGGTGGCTGATACGGGTGATGCCCAAATTTCGGCATCTCTTTCTCGTTGGAGCTGGAGGCACTTGGAGTAGTCAGCGGCTGGAAAAATACTTGCTCGACTACCCTCCCCTTGTTCTTGGGGTCCGGGGGCTTTTCCTTGGTGTTGGCGCTTCCCACCATCTTCTTCAGGATCCGGACCTCGTCTTTAGTGAGGTCCGTGGGCTCCTTCCCCGTTCTCCCCACAGGAGGGGCTTTGGCGAACCCGGGAGGGGTCGTTCTTGCTGCACTCGGTTTTCCAGCAGCTTCCTTGTACTTGGGGCCATCTCCATCTTCAGAATCCCCTAAGTCATCGGCGGGTTTTTTCAGGAGAATCTCCCAGGAGCTCTCCTCTGCAGCTTTTTCCTCTTCTACTTCGAGCAGATTACACCGAGGGTCATCAGGTGGATCGGGGTGCTTCATGGATAATCCCAGATCGAACTCAACTTTCTCTCCGCTGACGTTCAGAGAGAGTTTTCCGTTCTTCACATCTATTAGAACGCCAGCAGTGGCCATGAAGGGCCGTCCCAGGATAATGGGGGTGTGTGCGTCTTCGGGCATGTCCATGACTACAAAGTCCACGGGCACATGCACCCCTCTCACATTCACGGGGAGATCATCCACAACTCCCACCGGATATTTGACCGACCGGTCAGCTAGTTGTAGGGTCATACCGGTGGGCTCCAAATCACCCATTCCTATTCTTCTGTACATCGTCAAGGGCATCAAGCTAACACTCGCTCCTAGATCGACGAGTGCACGATTAATCTTCACAGCCCCGATTGTGCAAGGAATAGAGAAGCTCCCCGGGTCCTTGAGTTTCGGCGGGTTTGCCCTCTGAATAAGAGCGCTACATTCCGCCGTCAGCACCACTTTCTCTTTTCTTGACCCTCTGGTCACCAAATCTTTCAAGAATTTTGCATAGGAGGGGATTGTTTCGATTGCCTATAAGAAGGGGATTTGCAGGCTTAGGTCCTTGACCATGGCGAAGAACTTCCCATATTTCTCATCAATTTTTGCCTGAGCCAACCGTTGTGGAAATGGCACAACGGGTTTATACACTTTCGGGCTCTCTTCCTCCTTCTTCTTCTCTTCTTTAGACACTCCCTCCGGAGTCATGGGATTTGATGATGAAGCACCGGCGTCATTTGATTTTTCAGTCGGTCTCTCAACGACCAATGGTGCTTCCGGGTTGCTAGGGGGCACTCTAGTAGGAATTTGTGTCCCGCTTCTCAAAACGATAGCGGACACATTTGCGTGCTCGTGCACGAGTGCCGATGTTTGTGTTGCTCCCCTCGGGTTCACCTCCGGTTGTGGCGGTAATTGGTTTTGTGACCTTGCAAGGTTCGCCACTTGTAACCCCAGCTGGGTTACTTGGTCCGTGAGGGTCCGCTGACCCATTTCCAGCCTTTGGTTGATCTTCTCCTGGTTGGTAATATATTGAGTCAAGAGAGACTCAACCGGAGAGACGGCCCTCTGTTGGCCATACTGCTGCTGCTGCTGGAACTGCTGCTGAGTCTTGGGGGCGTAAGATTGTTGCTGAAATGGTTGCTGCTGAACCTGATTCTGCTGTGGCCTAGCCGGCTGATATGTCTGTTGCTGCGGCTGCTGAGGTGACGAGGGCTGAAATGGTGGCCGGTAACTGAAATTCGGGTGGTTCCGGTTATTGGGAGAGTAGGCCGGGTTGGAATTTGTCCTTGGCGGATACGGCGCATTTCCCGTGGGATTGTAAAATAGTGCGCTCGCCTGATCCAACGGTGGCGAGATGTCACCACCGTCGAATTCCCCAAAGAATTCGGAATCTACCGCAGAAATTTGCTGTGTACCGGCCCCACCGGCTCCTACCATCAGTGCGGAGATCTGGGTCGAAAGCAAGTCAAACTTGCTTGAAATCTTGTCGACGTCCTCGACTCTGTGTATACCCCCAGATCTTGGTGTGGCTCTCTCATCACACCACCGCTCATTGTTGGATGCCTATTTTCCAGAATATGCCCGGCATCTTCCTCGCTTCTAGACATGAAGGAACCCCCAGCCGCGGCGTCCATAGAAGATTTAAGGTCATCCCTCAACCCATTGTAGAACAGATTGATAATCTGCCACTTCGGAAGCTCATGGTGAGGGCATCTTCTTTGCATCTCTTTATATCTCGTCCAAGCCTCATGCAAGGACTCGTGGCTGGCCTGGGAGAAGGAGGAGATTTCACTCCTCAACTTCATGGTCTTCCCCGGAGGAAAGAACTTCGTCAGAAAAGCGTTGGAGAGCTTCTCCCAGGTGTTGAAAGTGTTGGGGTCCTTCCCCCTTAAACATTGCTTGGCTTTG
Organism: Scilla litardierei; assembly: GCA_030789695.1. NCBI lineage: Eukaryota > Viridiplantae > Streptophyta > Magnoliopsida > Asparagales > Asparagaceae > Scilla > Scilla litardierei. Next base: position 120,494,350 of record CM061141.1, read on the forward strand.
TCCCGCAAAGAGAAAGGGAACAGCTTCAGACGGATAGCCTCTGTCGTGACACCATTAATTCGGAAGGTGTCACACTTCTCCAAGAAGGAGTCCAGGTGCTCGATCGGGCTCTCCATGGGCGCACCCGCAAACTGGTCTTGCTGGATCCATGTCACTAGAGACGGCTTCAGCTCAAAGCTTTGGGCCGCAATAGCTGGAGATCGGATGGCGGAAGTCGACTCGATGGATGGCATCGAGTACTCCAGCAGAGACTTGTGAGGTGGGGTCCTCCATGGATTCGGGATCTTCTCTTCTTCGCTTCTCGACGGCCAAACGCCTAAGGGTGGCGTTAATCTCTGGATCGAGGGGAATCAAGTCGTCAAGACTCCTTGAACTCCTACGCATGAAAAACAACAAACACCCGTGAAGCGACAAGTGGGAAAGAAACAGATAAAATAAGAAATAAAAATAAGAAAAGTAAAAAAGAAAAAGGAGAATGCGAAAATTATCGCAAGGTAGGGATATGAGCTAGACACGAGGGTTCACAAGATCCTAAAATAACAAGCACGTTGCCTCCCCGGCAACGGCGCCATAAACTTGACCGGCTCCCGCAAGAGTCACGGCGGCGCGGTGTCGTTTACCGCAAGTTTCACGGTTAGTGTAGGGTGTGGGAATATCGAACTCAGGGAGGCGAGGTTGTGCTTCGGTCAGGTAGGACCGAAATCACCCCGAGGGGCGAGCTAGCCCGAATCGGCGAATGGTTGTCACGAAAGGAAATAAACTGGTATGAACAACAAGAAAGAAAACCCGGGACTTTGGTTTCCAACCCGACGAGAGACTCTCGCCGACGCGGCCTACGGGTATGGATAACGATCGGGATTATGGTCTAATGGTGAGACGTTGCCTCTGAAAGTGGTACCGGCGTCCCATGGGCCCGATATTCCGGTCGGTGCCCAGGATGATACACCGGACTTCCCGGATTCGATCAGTGGGCACTCCCGTGTCCATAAACACTGATGGATCCCGGGAGCACTAAGCCCACAACGATAACTCCCAACGTCTCATCCTGCCGCTCCCGCGTGCTAGGATTCGACGTCTACACTAAGGGTGTGAGCTATGGCTAGGGAGTCAACCGCCAAGTTTATTCCCCCTTGACCCGACGGTCAAAGGCGGTCTTTTTCCCGCCGATGACAATGAAACACCCCGCGTAACCGTTAGATTCCTACTCCCTATCGATTTCCTACCCCTATGGACGCATCGGGAAGAGCCCCCGAAGGGGTTTCCACCAAAATCCCAGATTTGGGAACTACTCACAAAAGTTCATGAAAAAGCAATCTAAATGAAATTTAACCGTTGGAATCATAATCGGACAATTGCAATGTGGAAGTAATAGAGTACTAAAAACAATACTAAAATTTTAGAAAGATCTGAAAACTTACAAAAGAGTAACAATTACAGCCGTCACAGGGAAATAAAACAGTAGAAAAAATAACAGCTCTCGTTTCTGGAACCCTAGGGGTTCTATATATAGGCCGTCGCATTAACCGATCGGTTGAAAAGTCAACTGATCGGTTGACCCGTTACAAATTAATATCAGAAAACGGCGAGTTTTCACCCGATCACATGAACCGGTCGGGTGAGTTCTTGAGTGACCGGTTGGATCTTGAAGCAGTCGGGTGAATCGATCGGTTCGACGTCCGTGTCTTCAGCTCTTCTTTTTCAGCTACAGATGAACCGATCGGGTGAGAGTCACCCGATCGGTTGGTGCTTTGCTTCGAGAAAACAGAGAATAGCCCCCGTTGAACCGGTCTGCGAACCGGTCGGGTGACTTCTTTATGAGCTGCGGTAGAGACCGGTTGGTGCACGCGTGCATCACCCGATTGGTTGGAGATGACCAACCGATCGGGTGAGGGGCTGAAAGATGAATTCTTTGGCGTTCGACCCCCTGGATCATGCGTGACTTCTCCCGTTGCTATGGGGACTTGGGATATCATCGTTAAACGTCCCCTACGTGGTCAATCCCCTGCAATCATGGATAAACAAAGAAAAGTGAAAGAAAACGGGAAAATACACGAAAACGAATAAGAGACGGCGGAAAAACACGTAGAAACACAAAAGAAACCATGCGTGAATATATGAAATATAAACGCACGTCAGTCACCTTCATCCGTACAAGAACGGGCATAGTGACCTAACTTGTTGCACTTGAAGAACTTGATCCTCTTCAAGTCTTTCTTCTTGTGCCATTTCTTGTTCCCACCCTTATGTTTGGGTTTCTTGGTAGACTCTGGTTGCTTATTACGTTCATTAGTAAACATCGAACGATTTTTCCGTTTCTTGCCACCGTGTGAGGAACTAGCAACCATGTGCACTTCTGCACTTGGCTTGGCGGCCGCAAGCCGCTCTTCCACTAACTCGAGGTGATTAGAAACATCGCTGAAGTTCTTTATGCTCTCATTATGAGTGAGATGCATCTTCATTTGGTCCCACCCATTTGGTAGGGAACGTATGACTGCTTGGATTTGTTGCTCATCAGTGAGCACATGACCTGCATCCTTTAACTCTGAGATGAGATTCGCCATATGTCGCAGATGTTTCCCCATCGAATGATATGGACGTTTCTTGTACGAATCGAATCTTATAGTTAAAGAACGAAGTTTGGACACCGAGGTGCCACCAAACTTCTCCTCTAGCTTGGACCATATGTCCATGGCTAGGTCATGCTCTCGGAAGATGTGCATTATGTCATCGGCCATACTGGACAACAACGTAATGCGAGCAATCTTGTTCTTCCGAGACCAAGCATCGAAAGATTCCTTGTCTCTTCTGTGTTGGGCCGTAGTGCCCAACTCAGGTTCAATCATTATGTTCTTTAGAGTTTCGAGCACATCTTGCTCCTCTAGAACATATTGTATCTTTATGGACCATAGTTTGTAATTATCGCCGTTGAGTTTTTCACCTTTGTTCAACTCAGCGACGATGTTCTTAGTGGCAGAAGACATTTTTGCTTTAAAATGCTGCAAAAGACATAAAACGAAGGTTCGATCAAAAACATTGCATAAATTTCATATTTATAGTCATCATTTTAGACATTTTCATAATTTAGCAGTCTCGGCCAGCGGACCGACCAGGGGAATGGCTAGTCCATGGTTCACTACCCCCAGACAGAGCCGAGGTGTCCCATAAATTAGTCCAAAAGACCACTGGTCGAGTCATGATCCATTGAGATGCCGAATCAATCGAATGTGGAAATTTCAGACTAGATTAATATCACTCCCACTTGGAAAATCCCACTTGGAATGATATTATTATATTTGATAAGTTACTTTCGAAAAATATTGAAGATATTGTTCTAGAATCGAAAAAGTCATTACGATCCCAATCACCATCTAGAACAACTTTCAATATTTCCCCATCACTTTATCAAATAACAGTACTCTTATAGTACTTTACAGCGGAAAAGAGTTTTTGAAAAAAACGTATTTTGAAAACGTATTTTTCAAACGTATTATGCAAACGTATTTTGCAGCGGGAGGTAATGGTCTTCCCCGGCCATTGCCGGGGTCGAGCCGTGGCCGTGCCAAGGCCGGATTCCCCTTTTCAGGGGGTTTTGCCGTATGCAACTGCCGCTGGTCCCGTATGGGCCGGCCATGCAGGTGGCCGGGGCCGAAACCGATGACACTGTAGGGCTCCTCGACGTGGCCATGTCCCCTCGGCCAGGGCCTCTGCCCTGGCCGAGGCCGGCCAGGGGTTCCTGGCTAGTCGGCCAGGGCATCTGCCCTGGCCGAGGCCGGCCAGGGCCGGCCAGGGGGCCCTGGCCCCTCGGCCAGGGCCTCTGGCAGAGGCCGGCCAGGGCCTGTCCCTGGCCTCGGCCAGGGCCGCCCCGGCCCTGGCCTGAGGCCAGGGCCGCCCCGGCCCTGGCCTGAGGCCAGGGCCGCCCCGGCCCTGGCCTCTGCCAGGGCCTGGCCAGGCTGGCCCTGGTCTCTTGGCCGAGGCCAGGGCCGGCCATGGCCCTGGCCGAGGCCAGGCCAACCTTTGTTCATGCCGGCCAAGGCCCCTTGGCCATGGCCGGCCTCCCCTTCCTTGGGGTCCGGTTTGCACACCCCCCTCCCGGAGGGGGGTCTTGGTTGTCATTGGCCGTAGTCAACCCCCTCCGCATGGGGAGGGGGGGTGCATAGCCTCCATGGCCCATATGGCCATGGCGATCATGCACCAAAGAGGTCATGTTCTCCGTTGAGAATAACTACCATCTTCTCCGATGAGACACCCGTTCATCGAGAAAGTAGTTATGTTTCAATGGCCGTGTGCCAAAAAAAATATAACATACCTTCACGACCGCAAACTTCACGCTCCACATGAAGAGAGTTCACATTCCCTATTGAATGGAGACTCAGCATCCATGAAGAGTGCGAGTTTGGCGAGATGAACGGTCAGTTCTTCCCGTCACGGAGAGTTCCTGCCATATCCGTAATGACAGAAGACCCTAACGTGAAAAGAACAACTGCTGCGATTCTCTCCGTTACGATGCGCTCCTACCATATCCATAATGGTAGGAAACTCATTCGTGAAAAAGACAACGCCTCGTTCATCGGTGAGACCAGAGCGAACCCGTATGGCTCTGATACCAATGTTGGATCTCGTCGCGCGAGGATGGTGGATCGAAAGAGAACTTACATTAGCGTACGCAGCGCTGTAGTCTCTGAACTTTGCCCTCGGATTCACCACAACGGTCAGTACTTCGTCACAGAGGATCGAAGCAGAGTTTCCACCGTCTAAATCTCTGTTTAGAAGAAGAACAAAATGGAAGGGAGAAGAGGAAAAGTTTTGCCTTATGCAAACTTATGGCATGAAGGATTAGCCTTAAAAGCCTTACCATTTGGTCCTATTTATAGGCTTTAGGGGTAGTTATTGTAGGAAATAACTACATATATGCTTATTGGCTTATATTAGCACCATTGCTTATCCTCTTCTTTATGCACTTATCAAGTGCCTTTTTGCACTTATAAAGTGAATTTTTCCACTTATCGAGTGGTCCTTTACACACATGAAAAGGTTCCCTTCGCACATGCTTTCATGCACGCGACATCCGAGGTCCATATACCCTCATACATCCCCTCATGGGTGTATACATGTCGTCCATATCCAACAGGGCATACGTCTTCCTTCAATGTCATTCCTTCTGCTCCCAACATCCTATCTTTCGGTCCTGTCCTCGATCTGCTTCCCTGCCCCCATCCATTAGCCAACCCCCCAGGCCAACTCCCTCTCTACCACGCCTCATCCTAACCCATGGCTTGTGGATTCCGGTGCCTCCCACCACGTCACAAATGACCTAAACAATCTCGCTTTGCACTGCTGGTATAATGGACCTGATGCACTGTTTATGTGTAATGGTACAGGTTTGAAAATTAAACATTTCGGATCTCTTAAGCTTGAGGAATGCTCCCTGCCTAATGTTATTTGTGTTCCTTCTATGTCAAAAAATATTTTATTTGTTTCTCAATTCACCAAACAAAACAAATATTATATTGTTTTCTTAACTGATTATTTTCTTGTGAAGGAACTCAAACCGGGAACAACAGTACTTAAGGTTCATTGTGTTGACGGCCTCTATTTGTGGCATTCCTCTCATCCGACCGCCCATCACCTTTACGTCTCTCCTTCCGTCACTTGGCACCACAAATTAGGTCACACGTCTTCCGCTATTTTCAAGTTTATCCAGAAGAATTTTAATTTAGGATTTTCTGATTTTCTACAAGCTGATTGTCACTCGTGTTATATCAATAAAAGTCATAAACTTCTGTTTTCTGAATCAACTCTTGAGTCTACTTATCATTTGGAAATAATATTTTCTGATGTCTGGACATCCCCTGTTTTATCTACTGACGGTTTGCGTTACTATAGCATATTTGTTGATCACTTCACTCGCTATGTGTGGTTTTATCCCATGAAACAGAAATCTGACACGAAATTAATTTTCATAAAGTTTAGGACTCTTGTTGAAAATTTCTTCAAAAATAAAATCAAAATTCTTTATACCGACAATGGTGGTGAATATATTGGCCTTCGCCCTTTCCTTAGTTCAACCGGAATTAGCCATCACACAACCCCTCCCCACACGCTGGAGCACAATGGGTTCTCAGACGGCCGTCACCGGCATATCGTGGAAATTGACCTTTCCTTGCTCCACCACGCTGGTCTGCCACTCACGCATTGGCCACTTGCCTTAACCACAGCCGTTTACCTGATCAATCGCCTTCCTACACCTATTCTTGCCCATGCCTCGCCTTTTTTGAAACTTCTTAACAAGGAACCAGATTATCACAAGCATAAGAGTTTCGGGTGTTTATGTTTTCCTTGGTTATGATCGTACACTAATAAAAAACTGGCTCCCAAGTCTATTAATTGTGTCTTTGTAGGTTATGCATCCGATCAGCTCACCTACCAATGCCTTGACTCGAAGACCGGCCGCATCTACACCTCTCAACATGTTTGTTTTCTCGAATCAGAATTCCCATATCGCTCTCTTGCGGGGTCTACTGACCCGATCCCAATAGCCGGCGATGACTGGGCCCACTTTTCGGTTCCTCAAAACCAACTAAGCCACCAACCCGAGTCAATCCAGGTCCACTCCCCTGCATCTTCCCAACCTGACCACGCCTCCTCCACAAACACCACAACTCTAGCTGATTCCCGTGAGCCCAATCCTGACAGCCCACAAAGTTCAACCACCACCCCAAACCAACCTCAACCACTTTCTGAGTCTCTTTCTCCACAAAATCCCACCCAACTCCACACTTCACTCCCCCCTAACGAAACCGGCCTAACTTCCTCTCACATCCCACAAATCTCATTTTCTCTTCCCTCATCCCATCCAACCACCATCCCAAACTCCACTCAGCCTGCTGCACCTCCACGCAAAACAACGTCCATATACCCTCAACGACCGAACCTCGCTAACCCACCCACTCTAGGTGACGTTACCCGCTCCAAAAACAACATCACCAAACCAATCTCCAAACTAAATCTCCATGTTCAAACCAACCCCCCTCGAACCTAAAACCATAACACAAGCCTTGAAGCAAACCGAATGGCAGGCATCGATGCAGTAAGAATTTGACGCTCTCCACCACAACAAGACGTGGGATCTTGTGCCTGCCTCCTTCGCCCAAAACTTGGTGGGCTGCAAGTGGGTGTATCATGTAAAATGCAATACCGATGGCACCATCGATCGATACAAAGCACGACTCGTGGCGAAGGGCTTCCATCAACGCCCCGGCTGGGATTACACCGAAACCTTCAGCCCGGTCATCAAGCCCGTCACAGTTTGTGTGCTGACCCTTGCCGTCCACCAGGGCTGGTCCTTGAAGCAGTTAGATGTCAATAATGCCTTTCTCTAAAGTACTCTAAATGAAGAGGTTTACATGAGTCAGCCCCCGGGTTTGTCAATTCAGATTACCCTGATCATGTTTTCCACCTCCGAAAGGCTCTTTACGGGCTCAAACAAGCACCACGAGCATGGTATCATGAATTAAAGGGATATCTGTAATGCCCTACAAGCTACTACACAAGTACTAGAGGGGGGTGAATAGTACTTTAAAAATAACAAGGAGTATAATTCCTAATTATAGTGCAAACAACTACCAAATCAATTTGCGGAAGCTTAAATTGAAGACAACAACAAAATTAACAATGCTAACACAGAATATTACTGGGTTCGGATCCACCCAAGTCTCCCTGACTTGTTCCCGGTGATCCTACGTCCCAACCACCCGGATCCACTCTGGATACTTGAGTTAGAAACCCTAACTCAAGATTTCCACTATGAAATACTTGTGAAAAAACCTTCACAAGTCAAATCATACAAAATGTAATTTGTGACTCCCACAACCCGGGATCACAACCACACTCTCACAACCGAGAGTGAAACTTACAATTCAAATATGAAATGAAATAAGAAACTTCTTACCGACAAAATACCTATGCCTTGAGTAACGCTTTACGAATTAGGGCAAGGATGATTTTGAGGAAGAAGAAGTGGCACCAAACCCTAGCTCCAAGATGTAGATCAGCGATGGAGAGCTATGGGGAAGTTGGTGACCTAGAATCAAGCACTAGGCTTGGAAGGCTTCACACTCAATGAATCTCTCTTTGGAAGTAAGAGTTAGGAGAGATTATTGAATGGAAAGAATGAGCTTGGAATGATTTCTCTTAATCTCTAAACTTGCAATAATATCAGCCCTTGGCAGCAATGAATGCAGCCCATCAAGTATTTATAGGATAGAGAAGAGAGAGAAAGAAATTCGAGTCATTAAATGCTCCAACGGCTCTTTTCTGAACCCAACTAGTCGGTCAAAGAACAACCACCGACCGACTAGTTCATCAACTAGTCGGTCGGTCAATTAACTTATACCGACTAATGAGTGAACATAGAAAAGATCAAAGCACAGACATAAGGAACTAGTCGGTCTAAGAAGAGTAGCTGACCGACTAGTTTCACAACTAGTCGGTCGGTTACTCAACTGAGACCGACTAACAGATAAAACTGAAGTCTGAGCAGAAATAGACTTAGTCGGTCCAAGAACATATGTTTACCGACTAATTCACCAACTAGTCGGTCGCCAAATGAGCTTAGACCGACTAACGATAAACAGTAAGTTAGGTGAAAAATTGGCATGTACAGTAAAACTAAACTAGTCGGTCTAAGAAGGAAAGTTGACCGACTAGTTCATCAACTAGTCGGTCGATCAATGAACACAGACCGACTAATGATAAACAGTAGCTCAAGCTCAAATGTGCATGTACAGGGAAAGCTCAACTAGTCGGTCACAGAAGCATCACTGACCGACTAGTTCACAAACTAGTCGGTCGGTGAGTCAACTTAGACCGACTAACTGTAAACAGTAAAGAGCTTAGAATTGACTGAGAAGAACTAGTCGGTCCAAGAAGCTTTGCCGACCGACTAGATCACCATCTAGTCGGTCAGTTCTTCTTCTTGAACCAACTAACATGCACAAGAAGTCCCGAATCGAAGCGCGAAGCTTCGGGAAGGATTGTATGGACTTCTACTAAGATCCTAGAGCTAAGATATGAGCGTTATGAAGATTTAAGCCGTAAGACCTACTCAAGGCTTAACATTCTACGAAAGAAGCTAAAAGACTATAAATAAAACTTTGACGATACCGTCTTCAATAGCTTCAATCGAATCTTCATGACTTCTAAAATGGTCCATAAGCTTCAACGAAGCTTTAGGCATACGATCACGTGCTTTGAGAAGTCTTGAGACGTCGTAATTGATATTAATATGAATTTGACGACGATCTCCATAACTGCGCTCACAAAGTGTTAGTTCACGTTATATTTATGTTTGTTCATCATCCAAAACCAAATCTGGGGAGTCCAATATCCAACATTCTCCCCCTTTTTGGTGATGACAAACCAACATAAATAATAATCAAAAATAATAATTCAAATGAAATTTACTTACTCCCCCTGCATTGATGACACGTTAATTCCAATTTAAACAATAATAATACGCATCAAGCAGACGAGTGAAGTATATAATATGAGAATCATGTATTGAAATATCGAATACCAAATGAAGGTTATTGAAATATCGGATTTGAAAATCCATTTATATATCTTAACTCCCCCTGAATCTAACATATCAAATTAGATTCTTGGAAAAATGCTTTAAATTATCATTTAGCACATCGTTATTATTAATCTCTCCCCCTTTGGCATAAGCAAAAAGTGCGGGAGGATAACAACGACAACAACAATTGCCTCAAATAAAAATCACGGGAGTCGTAGAATACGACGACGGTTTAAGTGACACCAAAAGAAATACGAATAAAATCAAGGCGTGTCAATGAAACCATAGTCGAGAATCGTAAAACGAAATCATCAAAAACTCAAATCAATTTACGGATTGAGTTATGGAATATACTCTCCAATATCAACATTCTTGGTTAATTTAGTGCATGGAAAACAATTCTATGTTTCCATAGAAGAAATTTCTATTAAACCAAGTTATTATCGTCGAGCGACGAAATCAAACATCAGAGACATAAAAAAATTATAAATTTTGCACAATATAATGAAATGTCAATTGCGATGTATGTATATATATATATAATGTGAACCAGAGGATATCAAATATAAACATCACTGACATACAAAATATCGATCCACCGATCGGGGCACAAAAAATACATCATCATATCACAGATATCGGAGTGTCGAAATACATGAAGATACATCATCAAAAGTATCAAAAATACATCAAAAATGATCCAAAACACATCAGAATGATCCAAAACCCCACCCTATCCTAACCAAACTCTCTCACACTAGATGTATCATCTAAGGAGCATCAGAGAGTCCTCGAAGAAGCTCAAGAGGAACCGGCAGGATCTGCAGCAGCAGCAGGCTCTGCAGGCGAAGAGGTGGAAACTGGATCAGCAGGGACGTCCGGAATATCAGCAGGAGCGACGGCAGAAGTGACAATCTCTGGAGCAGCAACAGTAGTGGCCTCGGGAGCACCAGTCGGAGTATCCACCGCAGGAGCGGTGGCAACAGGTGTGCTCTCGGGGGCACCAACAGACGAAGCAGCAACAGCAGCACCAGAAGAGGAAGCACCAGCAGCAACAGTACCAGAAGGGCCCTCGGGGGCACGAGTGGAAGCACGACAAAGCTCCTCAACATCCTCCTCCGCCAACTCATCCAACTCCTCATCCTCAGAAACAGAAGGAGGAAGCTGAACACCCATCAGACTAGCCATACGGCAAACTAACTCCTTGGTACGAGCCAAACGAGACTCGTGACGACGAAGTAACCGAACGACATCATCAAGGGTGGAAGAGGGAGGAACAGAGGCAGACGCAGACGCAGACACTGAAGGTGTCGTCCTCTGAACGTGACGGAGCGCCACAAGAGATTTCTTGACGGCAGTCGCGTTCAGGGGAGGACCAAGGGGGCGCTCATCGTCACGAGGCAAGGTGACACTGAAGTGACAGAAAACAAGGGTCAACAAGCACGGAAATGGGATATGAGCCGATTTAGAGGACTTGCGAATACACTCGAAAGAGTCAATCTTATCGAGTATAATGCGAGCCCAATTAATCGAGCTCCCCATGAATATGGCATAGATCAGCTTCAGAAAGGGCTGGGACGGTAGAGATGAGGAGCCGTACTTGGGAAGCAAGCACGACTTCAGAATCAGATTTAGGACCCATGCATTTGGCTTGAAGGATTTTGAAGGCACACCAATCATGGCGGGAGGAATATGATGGAAAATCTCTGAAAGGACGGTCTGATCAAGGGAAGAAATATCGTCAACAGAAATGTCTGAGGGGAGGAGGCCAGACGAGGAGATACCCAAGATCTCTCCTAAGATTTCTGCTGTGAGGACTATAGGAGTCCCCAAAACAGTAGTCTCAACAGAGTGGGTCTCATCGTACTGACCCCGTATCCTATTGGCGTAGAATAGCTTCACTAAACGAGGGTACGGGTGAGGATTCGCCTTCGGGTCATATCGAAGATAATCGAGAAGACCCGAGGACGAAAGAAGATCAGCTAACCCTATGAAGTCACTGAACTGGACGAAATGCTCCAGAAGCAGTGGGCAATGTTTGATACGGTTGTAAGCCGCGAGACACATAGGGTCGTCGCGACACAACGAGATATCGACACCGCCAACCGGCATCGGAGCCTTTCCCTTAGGCTTACGGGTAGACGTACGAGGGTGGGTGCTAGACTCAGGATGGGTAGGAGGAGTGGGTTCCCTATGAGTCTCAGGCTCAGGGATATACTCGGTATCGGAATCGGTAGGAGTATGGAAAGAAGAGCGAGAGGCAAGTTCCTTGGTCTTGGGCTTAGGCTTGGGCTTGGGTTGACCTCTAGGCTTGGCGGTCGTCGTCCTCTTCTTCTTGAGAGGAGGCGAAGACGACGAAGGTTGGGTGGACTTAGCACGGCGTTTCGGAGGGGTTGGATGATCGGGATCCGTAGGGGTTGGTTCTACGGTCATCGGTGAGGGGCTAGAGGGAGTGATCGGGATTCGTGTTCTTGCCATAATTGAAGCAAGACACGACGCACGAGATCGAATCGAAGAAACCCTAGAAAATCTGAAACCCTAGAAGAAGCCCTAACAGAAAATGAACAAACCCTAACCCTAGGAATAGGAAACCGAACCCTAGATAGGAGAGGGAGTGAGTGGGGTTACCATAGGTGGAAGAATGACGGCGAACGACGGCGGGAATGGTCAGAAAATGGCCGGAAGACGAAAAGACTCGAGGAGGAGATCGGGGTTTTCGAGTTGGAGAAAGGAAGGAGACCGACTAAAATGAAAAACAATTGAATAGAATTGATTTAAGTCGGTCGAAATCGTGAAAAGACATGACTGCCCCTGAGCACTTAGTCGGTCACAGTTCAATGGCTGACCGACTAGATCATGATCTAGTCGGTCGGTCGATGAGCTAGAACCGACTAAGTGGAAACAGAGACCAAAAGAAGATTTCCTGAATGAGAATTAGTCGGTCTGCGCTCAAGTACTGACCGACTAGAATTCAATCTAGTCGGTCGATAGGTAAGCATGAACCGACTAAAGAGAAGCTGGAGAGGAAACTCAAAAAGCTTGAGTTAGTCGGTCTGAGTTCTCTTACTAACCGACTAGATACGAATCTAGTCGGTTGGTGAGTGAACTGAAACCGACTAAGTGAGTCGAAAAGTTGATAATTAAGTTCTCACCTAAAAACACTTGGACGATACATCGCAATTCTCTCAATAATCATCTAAACTACCCCATTAAACATTGAAATCTCAAATACGACATTCAAAACATGAATTCGAGCAAAAATTCATAATATCACATAAAATCCCGAAAAATCCAATACGTCTAGCATGAACGAAATATTTCGAAATATAATAGCATGCAAGATTATTGAATGAAACATGAATCCTATATCTCGGATTCACCCATAATCCCCAATTCTCGACGCAACCGCACAAAGGAGTCCTCCTTTAGGGGTTTCGTGAAAATATCGGCGATTTGCTTTTGGGTTTCAACGTACACTAAAATGATGTCCTTTTTAGCAACATGATCATCTAAAAAGTGGTGTCGGACATCTATGTGTTTCGAACGGAAATGGTGTACCGGGTTCTTGGAAAGACATATTGCACTTTGGTTGTCAACCATGATAGGGCAAGTATCACAATTTATACCAAAGTCTTTAAGTGTGTGTCTCATCCAAAGAACTTGAGCACACGCGGCACCGGCGGCAATGTATTCCGCCTCGGTGGTTGAAAGTGATACGGAATTTTGCTTCTTGGAAAACCAAGAGACAAGGGAATTTCCTATAAAATGGTAAGTGCCACTAGTACTTTTCCTGTCGGATTTGCATCCCGCATAATCGGCATCACTATATGAGATTAACTCATATGTGCTAGATTTTGGATAAAGTAATCCAAAATCAAGTGTATAACTTAGATAACGGAAAATACGTTTTACCGCTACTAAGTGAGACTCCTTAGGTTGAGACTGATAACGAGCACATACGCATACGGCAAACATAATATTGGGCCTATTTGCGGTAAGATAAAGTAAACTACCTATCATACCTCGATATAGACGAATGTCTACATCCTTACCGCCCGTATCCTTATCAAGATGCGTAGTCGTGCTCATTGGAGTCTTCTTTCCGGAGGCACTCTCCATTCCAAATCGCTTTAGCAACTCCACAGTATACTTCGTTTGGTAAATGAAGATTGCATCGTCCATTTGGCGAATTTGGAGACCTAAGAAATATTTGAGCTCACCCATGTGGCTCATCTCAAATTGTTCCTTCATAACATTAGAAAACTCTTCGCAAAGAGCAAAGTTAGTAGCACCGAAAATGATATAATCAACATATATTTGAACTAAAATTATATCATTATTCGAATGCTTAACAAAAAGAGTAGAATCGGCTTCTCCCATTTTAAAATTCAAATCCAAAAGAAAATTCTTTTGGCGATCATACCAAGCTCGAGGAGCTTGTCTCAAGCCGTAAAGTGCTTTCTTTAGTTTAAAAACATGATTTGGAAATTTTTCATTAATAAACCCCGGAGGTTGAGAAACGTAAACTTCCTCAACGACATCTCCATTTAAAAAGGCACTTTTAACATCCATTTGAAATAATTTAAAATCCTTATGGCATGCAAAAGACAATAATAATCTAATTGATTCTAATCTAGCTACCGGAGCGAAGGATTCTTTGAAATCAATACCTTCCTCTTGACGGTAGCCTTGAGCAACTAACCGAGCTTTGTTCCGGACGACGACTTGGTTTTCGTCGGTTTTGTTCTTGAAGATCCACTTTGTCCCAATGACGGTGTGGTTCTTCGATGGCAATGGAACAAGCTCCCAAACTTCATTCCTCTCGAATTGAATGAGTTCCTCCTCCATGGCTAAGATCCAAGCGCTATCTTCGCATGCTTCATTAACATTCTTTGGCTCTATCAAGGAGGCAAAGGCACAATGAGCGAAGTAGTTCACTTGCGATCTCGTCTTGACACTATCATAGATATTGCCAATGACTTGCTCATGAGGATGGTCACGAACGGTATGAAGCCGTTTGGGAATACCTTGATCACTAGGAACATTCTCAACAACTTCATTAGATGGGTTAGTCTCAATAGAATCAATAGAATCATTAGACTTAGAATTATCAAACGAATCACATAAAACATCCATAGAATCATCATTTGAAATTCTAGTTGGAACAAATCCTTCATTAAATGAGACATGAAGCGACTCCTCGATCGTTGAGGTTCGTTTGTTGAATATCCGGTAGGCTTTGCTACGCGAAGAATATCCAACAAAAATCCCCTCATCGGATCTTGGATCGAATTTGTACAAACTACCATACGTGTTCTTAATAAAACATTTCGAACCAAAAACACGAAAATGTTTAACTTGAGGCAACCTACCAAACAACAATTCATAACAAGTTTGTTTAGTGCCGGGCCTCAAAAGTATTCTATTAAACACATAGCAAGCGGTGTATACCGCTTCCGCCCAAAATTGATGGCCAAGTTGGCATCATCAAGCATAGTGCGAGCACACTCCACTAGCGTCCTATTCTTTCTCTCAACTACACCATTTTGAGGAGGTGCACGAGGGAAAGAGAAGGTGTGTGTAATACCAACTTCATCACAAAATGTCTCAAAAGACTCATTCTCAAATTCACCTCCATGATCACTACGAATAGTGACAATGGTGGTTCCTAAGAGATTTTGTACTTTCTTAACAAAAATTGTGAAGTTTTTAAAAGCTTCATTTTTATTACATAATGAAAACACCCATGTAAATCTCGAATAATCATCTACGATGACAAGTCCATATCTTGCATTTCCTAAGGAAGCAACTCTAGTTGGCCCAAATAAGTCTAGATGTAATAGCTCTAGTGGCCGTTTAGTAGAAATGCTTTTCTTAGGTTTAAATGAAGATTTAGGAAGCTTGCCACGTTGACAACAATCACAAAAACTTTTCTTTTCAAAAACGAGCTTCGGAAAACCTTTAATGGAATTTAATTTTGAAAGCTTATAAAGTGTTCCAAAGTTCACATGTACAAAGCGTCGATGCAATAAGTGTTGTTCACTTGTGTTGGCAACGAGACATTGTTCATAAGACTTAGGAAGATCCAAAATATAAATATCTTTATGACGAGTGCCGAAAAATAACAATTTATTATTATCTTTTCTTAAAATATGACACAATCCTTTCGCAAAGCTAACTTTGTAACCTTTGTCACAAAGTTGGCTTATTGAAATAAGATTATGATTTAAGCCATTAACTAGATAAACATCACTAATTAAGGGTTTAGATGGGTTACCCACTTTACCAACACCTATGATGGTTCCGCTCTTATTGCCTCCAAATACGACACGGTTTCCATTTGCAATGGGAACCACTCCAGAGAGCAATTGAGCGTCACCCGTCATGTGTTTTGAACACCCGCTATCGAGTATCCAATTCCCATTGGAGCTAAATTTAAATTTGTTGCTCCTTTTCTTTTTCTTTTCCTTGAGTACCTAAAGATAGAAAATTTCATATCATGGTACCCAAGGTCATTGGGTCCAAAAGATTAGACCTTTGGAAGCCAAGTCCAATTGGACTTAGACTTCCCCACATAATTCCTACTATGCACAACATCCGAAAAATAAGCATTCATATACACTTGTTTTTCATCCATGCTTGTGTCCTTTGGGCTCCAAATTGTGAAAATCTTAGGAGCCCTTATCCTATTGGGTGCATGCATGCTACGTTGATTTCTACGTGATGCATGTTGTGGATAGGCATAAGGAACAAGATGGAATGGTGCACGATGATAATTATTCATATGATGAGGTGGGTGAACATATGCATGTGGGGGAACACGTGCGTGATGGTGTCTCACATGGTGTGCACGTGCCCGCGAATGTGTTGCATAAAAATCATCATATGTGTGAGCCGGTGGAGTAGGACGTGTGATCCTACGTGGCATGGTATTGGTGTACATATAAGCATGCCCCTTCTTTGGAGGTCCACCCAAAGTGGGTTTCTTTCCGAAGGGTGTGGACGAGGTGGAAGCACCATTGGTAGAAAAACTACCAATAGAGTGTTTGCTACCACTCGTTGAGTCACCGGAAGTTGGCCTAACAAAAGTAGTGGCCGATTTGGATGAACATCCCATCGTATACCCCAAGCCAATGTGGTGATTGGCCGGAAGTAAGTCACTTAGGATTTTATCCAAATGGTCCTTACCCTTATTGAATTTATTAATTCGGCCTAATGTGTTCTCATATTTCTCGGTGAGAGAACGCACAGAGGTATCCAAGTTGGATACTTGCGATGTGAGCACATAAACACGAGATTTAAAATTCTCATTCTCAATACTCAAAGTCGAGTTTTGAGAAGTCAAATCCGCTATCTTGTGTTCCTCCGGATCTTCAATGCTAACATGTTCAAGTTTAGATTTGAGATTAACAATCTCATTTCTTAACTCTTCAACAACGGTGTCGTTGTTGGTGATGATAGTCTTAGGCGAGGTTTGAATGCTAGCTAGGTCATCTTTTACTTTAGTATACCTATTTACTAATTTAGTATACTTAGACCATAATTGAGAATTAGCATTCCTAAGGTCATCCATAGTTACCTCATTGCCTTCGTCGTCACTATCATCGGAAGAGGAAGATCCTTGAGCATGCTCCTCTCTTGCCATGAAGCACATGTGCGCTTGCTCCACTTGCTCATCGTCCGACTCTCCGCTTGAGGAATCCTCGGAGTCGGTGAATGTTGCTCCGACAAGTCCCTTCTTGTTCCCTTTCTTGTACTTCTTGGACTTATCGAATTTCGGCGCCTTCCACTTCTCCTTTTGCTTGTTGAGAGGACACTCCGCTTTCATGTGTCCTGGCTTATTGCACTTGAAACACAAAGGAGAGGAAGAGGCGTTAGAAGAACCAAATTTAGCTTTGTTCTTATAGTTACCTTTTCGGAAGAAACGGTTGAACTTCTAGGCCATGAGTGCCATGGACTCCAAGTCCAACTCGTTTTCCGAGTCTTCATCATCGGTTGATGTGGATGTGGATGGAGCGGCCTTAAAAGCAATAGCCTTCTTCTTTGGCTCGTCTTGCTTTAAGTAGGACTTCATCTTTTCCTGCAATTTTAGCTTGCTATCCTTGCGTACCTCGTATGACATTAAAGTACCCATTAGTTGAACTACGGTGTACTTGTTCATATCATTACCTTCCTCGATGGCGAAGGTACGCTTTTCCCAAGAAGAAGGAAGTCCTTCAATAAGCTTCGAACACTTCTCCTTTTGGGTGTAGGTTTTGCCAAGAGCCTCCAACTCGTTTATGATGTCGACAAAGCGAGCGTAATATTCCTTCATCTTTTCGCCCTGTTGCATATGAAAAATTTCGTAATCTTTGTTAACAAATACGAGTTTAGAGTCTCTTACCCTACTCGTCCCTTCATGTAGTATGAGGAGGGAGTTCCAAATTTGATATTCACTCTTACATGTGCATATCTTATTGAAGTCCTCGGGCTCCAATGCGCATTGAAAGGCGTTCATTGCCTTGGCATTGCTTACCTCCGCGGCGACCTCCGCGGTTGTCTATTTCTCAAAGTCTTCTTCCGCAGGCTCGACGTATTCCTTCATCGTGGTCCACCATAGAGATGCACTCCGGAGGAAGGTTTCCATCCGGCATTTCCAGTACCCGTAGTTGGTACCGTTGAAAAATGGAGGCCTCGTTGAGGAATGTCCTTCCATCACGGAAGATGCTCCTTCACGGTTCCTGAAGGTGCCATAGTCGGAAGGTGGACGCACGGTCTTGTTGTCGTTGGCAGACATAGCTAAGTATCTGGCTCTGATACCAAATGCAATACCCTACAAGCTACTGCACAAGTACAGAGGGGGGGTGAATAGTACTTTAAAAATAACAAGGAGTATAATTCCTAATTATAGTGCAAACAACTACCAAATCAATTTGCGGAAGCTTAAATTGAAGACAACAACAAAATTAACAATGCTAACACAGAATATTACTGGGTTCGGATCCACCCAAGTCTCCCCGACTTGTTCCCGGTGATCCTACGTCCCAACCACCCGGATCCCTTCCGGATACTTGAGTTAGAAACCCTAACTCAAGATTTTCACTATGAAATACTTGTGAAAAAACCTTCACAAGTCAAATCATACAAAATGTAATTTGTGACTCCCACAACCCGGGATCACAACCACACTCTCACAACCGAGAGTGAAACTTACAATTCAAATATGAAATGAAATAAAAAACTTCTTACCGACAAAATACCTATGCTTTGAGTAACGCTTTACGAATTAGGGCAAGGATGATTTTGAGGAAGAAGAAGTGACACCAAACCCTAGCTCCATGATGTAGATCAGCGATGGAGAGCTATGGGGAAGTGGGTGACCTAGAATCAAGCACTAGGCTTGGAAGGCTTCACACTCAATGAATCTCTCTTTGGAAGTAAGAGTTAGGAGAGATTATTGAATGGAAAGAATGAGCTTGGAATGATTTCTCTTGATCTCTAAACTTGCAATAATATCAGCCCTTGGCAGCAATGAATGCAACCCATCAAGTATTTATAGGATAGAGGAGAGAGAGAAAGAAATTCGAGTCATTAAATGCTCCAACGGCTCTTTTCTGAACCCAACTAGTCGGTCAAAGAACAACCACCGACCGACTAGTTCATCAACTAGTCGGTCGGTCAATTAACTTATACCGACTAATGAGTGAACATAGAAAAGATCAAAGCACAGACATAAGGAACTAGTCGGTCTAAGAAGAGTAGCTGACCGACTAGTTTCACAACTAGTCGGTCGGTTACTCAACTGAGACCGACTAACAGATAAAACTGAAGTCTGAGCAGAAATAGACTTAGTCGGTCCAAGAACATATGTTGACCGACTAATTCACCAACTAGTCGGTCGCCAAATGAGCTTAGACCGACTAACGATAAACAGTAAGTTAGGTGAAAAATTGGCATGTACAGTAAAACTAAACTAGTCGGTCTAAGAAGGAAAGTTGACCGACTAGTTCATCAACTAGTCGGTCGATCAATGAACACAGACCGACTAATGATAAACAGTAGTTCAAGCTCAAATGTGCATGTACAGGGAAAGCTCAACTAGTCGGTCACAGAAGCATCACTGACCGACTAGTTCACAAACTAGTCGGTCGGTGAGTCAACTTAGACCGACTAACTGTAAACAGTAAAGAGCTTAGAATTGACTGAGAAGAACTAATCGGTCCAAGAAGCTTTGCCGACCGACTAGATCACCATCTAGTCGGTCAGTTCTTCTTCTTGAACCAACTAACATGCACAAGAAGTCCCGAATCGAAGCGCGAAGCTTCGGGAAGGATTGTATGGACTTCTACTAAGATCCTAGAGCTAAGATATGAGCGTTATGAAGATTTAAGCCGTAAGACCTACTCAAGGCTTAACATTCTACGAAAGAAGCTAAAAGACTATAAATAAAACTTTGACGATACCGTCTTCAATAGCTTCAATCGAATCTTCATGACTTCTAAAATGGTCCATAAGCTTCAACGAAGCTTTAGGCATACGATCACGTGCTTTGAGAAGTCTTGAGACGTCGTAATTGATATTCATATGAATTTGACGACCATCTCCATAACTGCGCTCACAAAGTGTTAGTTCACGTTATATTTATGTTTGTTCATCATCCAAAACCAAATTCGGAGAGTCCAATATCCAACAATATCTTCTTTCCCTTGGGTTCAAAATTCATTTGCTGATGTGTCATTATTTATTTATTGTCATGGACTAACGACCCTCTACTTGTTAGTTTATGTCGATGACATTATAGTGACATGTAACACACCCTCTGTTGTTGACAATCTGATCCGTATTCTCTCCAATAAATTCTCCCTCAAGGACCTGGGTACTCTCAGTTACTTCCTGTGCGTGGAAGTGTTGCCTTCTCCTGATGGCGTCTTCCTTAGTCAACCGAAATACATCCTGGATCTTCTTCAAAAGGCCGTGATGGATGATACAAAGGCTGTCACTACGTCCATGTCTGCCTTGGTTCCACTTCAGCAAGACGATGGTGCCCTGCTTCCCTCTCCAATAGATTACCGAGCCCTTGTTGGCAGCCTATAATACTTGAGCCTCACAAGGCCGGATGTTGCCTTTAGCATCAACAAGCTGTCACAGTTCATGCAGAGTCCCACTTGTGCCCATTAGACTGCCCTGAAA